>SJYW01032506.1:136003-149654 GCA_006410735.1 Raphicerus campestris | reverse complement strand
TACAGTACACTAGGCTTCTCTGTCAATCTAGATTAGCAGATACAGTTGGAATCATTGCATGATTATATTTTCAATAGTCTCATTTCATAATAGTAATTTACATCTGTCCTCTGTACAAGCAAAATAGTTAAGTGGAATGAGCTGTGGTAGGAATTGACTTCAGCATTTTAGGAGCTAGATAGTGATATTAATCTCTGAAATCCCTCATGGGATATGGTATTATTTCTGGTTTTATATTTCTTATATAAAAGAAGATCTAGGGGTTTCCATTTGGTTTTCCCTTTCATAACAATGCCCTTTCCATGGTTGAAAGAACCAGGTCAGTTACCGATAACGTTAGCTAATTATGTATTTTTCAATTCAGAAACTGGCCATAGAATAGGTTTTAGGTATCTATTGGGTCTACTATGAGATGGCCATACTCCCGTGATTATCTGACCTTCATAAGCCTCTATTCTGACTAGCACATCACAGTGCCATTTAATCACTAGGAGTCAGTGAGACTTCAGAGTCAGTGTCAAATATCTTTGAACCATCTGATGGGTTCAGATCAGAGTAACTACAGGAAATATTTGCAGATCTTTAGGAGAAAGCCTGGAGAAATATTAACAATATCCATATTTGGCCATATAGCAAGGTCTTTCCTCTAGAAGACTCAGTTTTCTCTTCATTAAAATAATTCTGGTTACTATAATTTTGTTGAATCTCATATGTAGCTGTATTGTGTTTTAACACATTACATTTAACACACTTGCAGCTTTTTACTTTTACAAAATTAATAGACTATTTTTGTTCTAGGTACATAATAATAAACTATTAAACATCAAAACCTTTGCAGCATAGACTATTATGATTCCTGCTTCAGCTCTGCCCTTCATTAGAGCTACTATTATTCTTTTTTCTCCAAGGATTAAGTGCATCTGTTTGGAAGGTCATTATCCCCATTGAATTCTGGAAGCCCAGTTCCATTACAGTAGTTCCTGCTTATATTTCTGGCCTATAGAAAATAATCACAAAGTAATTCATTAAGAACATTGAGGACTCCCCGTGAATACATTTCTTCTAGACTTAATGAAGGAAATGTATTCTGGTCTACCTGAGGGGTAATTTTGAAGATAAATAATCATGACATAGTAAATCCATTCTACCATTTTGATCTCACTAAAAGGTGATATCCCTCAATAATATGATCGAGCGGTTCTAGCATTTAAATTAAATGTAGCACGTTTTGGTCCCACATTTTAGTCAGCTGCAAAGCAAAATGCTAAAGCTATTTCTATTTTCTTGATTTAAAATACAGAATCCAGAATCTTTGCTAAGTGAGACCTTATTAATCTACTTAGTCTGAGCCAAATTTGTATTTCTTCTACCTTAACTGAAAAACTTCAGGATTGTTTCTCACTTGTTTACTTAGAATTTAAAATATAAAAGGTTAAAATCACACTTGAAAAAAAAATTGATATTTATAATATATATTTTTTTATATTACACTTTGCATATTGCCTTCTAGGCCTTGTTGGAACTTGAGTCTGGTTATGGATCTATGAGTATTAACAATGGTTGGAGATAGGCTATGGGGAGAATTAGCCGCTTCTACTTGTAAGGAAACTGTCTCTGTGGAGAGGAAACTATAGTGTTTTATTTTTAATCAAGCGAAAGCTAACCTCCTCAGACAGAGGTTACAGAAATAATTCTAAAAGAAAGGAAGTTTATGAGAGTTTAAATGTTTAACTTTCCATATGACTCACTGTTAATATTTAGGGCCCCAATCCTTTCCAATTAAAGCTCTAAATGTTTTATCATAACAATTTTTGCAAACTTGGGAATTCAATTTACACTGTGATTCAGCCACCTGGAACTTTATAATTTAGGTATGATTTTCATAAATATAAGCACTACAGCTATATAATATGATGCTTTTTTGTATGGTAGTCATAGAAGTTTTCAGTTCCCTTATAGGAGATGTGGGCAGGAAAATTCGTACTGTGAACTTGCCATTTTGTTTTTTAATTTTTGCTCCAAGTTTTACAGTCCAATTTTGAGTCCATAAAAATGAAGAAACCAACAACAACAACAACAAAAAACTTCTTAGTGTAAAAATAATAGTCTGCTACGTAGTTCTGCATTCCAAATTTCTTGCCAACTACTTCATTTAGCTAAGCTATAATTATGTTGTAAAGAATTTTGGAAAAAGACAGTGTCAGTCCAGCTGAATTGGCATAGTAAAAATCTACTATGCAGTGGTCCATCTAGAAATACTATTTGATTGAAGAGATTTGGGGGTGGGGGGATAAGGGTAGAGGCTTCAGGATTTTTTGATTTGTTACCATGAGTAAAGAATTATTTAAGATTTTCATTTATTCTTGTGTCAATTCTTGTAGGCTATGTTTTTCCAGAAATTAACAAAAAATAATCTTAAATTGATTTACAGACCTAGGGCATTGGATCTTAAATGGGGCGATGGCGGTGGGGGGCGGAGGTCACTAATTTGTTCCCAAGGCAACATTTGGTGGTGTCTGGGAACATTTTTGTTTGTCACAACAGGATTTTTCCTGTTAACATTTAGCATGTAGAAACCAGGATGAAGCTAACTTTCCTGCAGTGTGGAAGACATTCTTCCCATGAATCAAACCTTATTTTGATTCAAAGTGGTATAGTGCCAAGGTTAACAAACCTCAGTCTAAAGTGTTTTGTTANTTATAAATATCCAGTTATTGACAAAATAAGCAAATTTCAATTAGAGAAAATTCTTATATTTTCCAATTTTTTAGTTTTTAAAACTCTTTTTATGTTTTAAAATTTACTTCATTACAATTAAGGCTAAGCCTATGAAAGTATAATTATATGCCAATAAAGCTATCATATCATGATTTTTTTAAATATACAAAGTTGCAACTATGTTTGTTGATCAAATTTAGCTTACATATGTTTAGTTACATTTTTAGAAGGGAAGATCAAGAAATTTATGTGTTATATGTACAAAAGAGAATGAAAGGGAGAGAGAAAGTTGAAAGAAAGATTGATTTAAAAGGACTAGGTTATAAAAACTCCCAACANAAAATTTACTTCATTACAATTAAGGCTAAGCCTATGAAAGTATAATTATATGCCAATAAAGCTATCATATCATGATTTTTTAAATATACAAAGTTGCAACTATGTTTGTTGATCAAATTTAGCTTACATGTGTTTAGTTACATTTTTAGAAGGGAAGGTCAAGAAATTTATGTGTTATATGTACAAAAGAGAATGAAAGGGAGAGAGGAAGTTGAAAGAAAGATTGATTTAAAAGGGCTAGGTTATAAAAACTCCCAACAGTATTCAGGACTGATATCCATCAACCAAGGAAGCTGACGGATGTTTGTACCCTGTTCATGTCACTTTAATAGACTTCATTACATAGAACTAATGAATAATGTATAAAGTAAATATAAGTGTGTAATGAAAAGTATAAAGAATTTCCGGATTTGACTTGTTCCTGATATTCTTGAAGATAAATGAGATAGATGTAATACAACTTGGGAGAAAATTCAAACAATGTGAAAATACATTTTAAAAATAAGCCCTCTTAAGAAAATAATACAACTAAGTCCATGCAGCATAACTTTTTGCAAAAGTCCTTTCATGCAGGCAACAAGAATACATATTTGAGTATTAACGATATTCTCATATTTTAAGTTATTAAAATTTAAATGTTATATCTAATGTAGTTATAGTTGATTTTATATTTATTTCATATGTATATTAAATTTATGTTTACTGTTTATTATTAAATTCAATTAAAATATTTTCATAATTTAATTTTTGGATTTTTGGAAATTAAAAANCTTTCATACAGGCAACAAGAATACATATTTGAGTATTAACGATATTCTCATATTTTAAGTTATTAAAAATTCAATGTTATATCTAATGTAGTTATAGTTGATTTTATATTTATTTCATATGTATATTAAATTTATGTTTATGTTTACTGTTTATTATTAAATTCAATTAAAATATTTTCATAATTTAATTTTTGGATTTCTGGAAATTAAAAAAAATCATATAAATAAAATTAAATAAATTACCTCATGGTAAATAGATGGGGAAACAGTGGAAACAGTGGCTGACTTTATTTTTCTGGGCTTTAAAATCACTGCAGATGGTGATTGCAGCCATGAAATTAAAAGACACTTACTCCTTGGAAGGAAAGTTATGGCTAACCTAGACAGCATATTTAAAAGCAGAGACATTACTTTGTCAACAAAGGTCCATCTAGTCAAGGCTATGATTTTTCCAGTGGTCATCATGTATGGATGTGAGAGTTGGACTGTGAAGAAAGTTGAGCACTGAAAATTTGATGCTTTTGAACTGTGATGTTGGAGAAGATTCTTGAGAGTCCCTTGGACTGCCAGGAGATTCAACCAGTCCGTCCTAAAGGAAATCAGTCCTGAGTGTTCATTGCTAGGACTGATGTTGAAGCTAAAACTCCAGTACTTTGGACACCTCATGCGAAGAGTTGACTCATTTGAAAAGACCCTGATGCTGGGAAAGATTGAGGGCTGGAGGAGAAGGGGATGACAGAGGATGAGATGGTTGGATAGCATCACCGGCTCAATGGAAATGGGTTTGGGTGGACTCCGGGAGTTGGTGATGGACTGGGAGGCAGGGAGTGCTGCAGTTCATGGGGTCGCAAAGAGTCGTACACGACCAAGCGACAAAACTGAACTGAATGTCTTAAAAAAAAGTTCTAATAGTACACAATGTTTTAAATTTCCATGTCTTAGTTTTTTTTTTTTTTTCTTCAGTGCAAAATGCTAATTTTGGCCTTGCAATAAATAATTTGTGTTTACTTCATGTTCAGGTAATAAAATATAAAAAGAAAAATAAGACATATATTAGTGCTGCTGCTACTGCTGCTAAATCGCTTCAGTCGCGTCCGACTCTCTGCAACCCTATAGACGGCAGCCCACCAGGTTCTGCCGTCCCTGGGATTCTCCAGGCAAGAACACTGGAGTGGGTTGCCATTTCCTTCTCCAATGCATGAAAGTGAAAAGTGAAAGGGAAGTCTCTCAGTAAGTGTCTGACTCTTTGCGACCCCATGGACTATCAGGCTTCTCTGTCCATGGGATTTTCCAGGCAAGAGTACTGGAGTGGTTTACCATCACCTTCTTTTGCCTTGCAATAAATATTTAGTATTTACTTCATGTTTAGGTAATAAGATGTAAAAAGATGGAAAATAAGACATATATTAGTAGTTGACCATAATTTTTAATGAATGTGTTTTATTTGATATTGAAATCATGTCAAAATTATTTATATTATTATTTTAGTATTTCATCACTATCAATATCTTTGAGAAACTTTAATTTGGTTGAAAGAAGGCTTTGTTAAAGTTGATACTTGAGTACTCAGCACAATTTCACTATTATGGAACAGTAAAAGTCATTAATACTTTGATTTTTTTCTTAACATCTGTAATTAAGAGTTAGTTGCTCAGTTGTGTCCAGCCATTTGTGAGCCCACCAGGCTACTCTGTCCATGGGATTCTCTAGGCAAGAATACTGCAGTTGGTTGCCATTTCCTACTCTTCAGGATCTTCTGACCCAGGGATTGAATTCAGGTCTCCTGCATTCCAGAGAGAGTCTTTACCATCTGAACTACCAGGGAAGACTGTAACATCTCTATCACCCCATCTGAAATAACACTGTATTTCTTCTTTTTACATTCAGTGTTTGTCATCATTACATTATGAATTTTTTGGTTAATTGGTGTGTTTGGTAGTAAATTCTTTTTATTTTGGACTCCCTCTCAATGTGGTTAAGTCAAATACTCCAAAAAAAATTTAGATTAGTAAATTTCATTAGCCTCCCTCTGTATGATTTATAGTCCTTCCTCTTGAATAATGTTGTTTGAAACAGTATGTAAGATCCTTCACAATGAAGGTACTTTTCTTCTCCTGCTACATATAAAGTATCATTTATTCCTTCTGTGAATTTTAAAACTAGCTTAAATTATAATAGAATTTCATGGATTATCATTAGTGTTTTAAGAACAAATTTAATATCTTTCATGGTAGATGATCACAATAAGAGAGACAGTAACTAAAGAATTCAAATTAAAAAAAAAAATATGTGCCACATTCAATCTGTGACTTTTGACCCTAAATCAATTCTTTTGCTCAGCATGGTAAGAACCAAATCACAGGCTTATGCAGGAAAATTGATATATAAGATGATCTTTAAAAATTCCATAATGATTTTGAGAAAATTAAGTTCAGTATCTATCTTCTTATTCCCATGAAGCTTAGCTTTTGGAAACACAATCGAGTCTATTTCAAACTTTGTTATCACTTCTTATTCACTGTAATCCTGAACATGACTTTTGACCTCTGTGATCTTCAATTTCCCCATTTTAAAAATTATAATAATTATCCTTTGAGTTTCTTTGATATTACATAAAGAAGGAAAACAATGAAATGTAGGAAACAATACATGTGTTGATTATGAGTTTCTAAAAGGATGTACTGGCAGGTTCTCATTATTTGGAAGAGTTCCTACCATAAAGACTGACACTTGGTAAAAAGACAGATCCATTAGTGAGGAAGTATGAGCCAAAGCATCCTTAATGACTAATTAGATGGCAAATTTTGCAACCAAGTCTACCGTGTGCTTTTTAAATTTCCACATCAAAGTTTGTCTGTTTGTAATTTTAATATTCTTTTTATCAAGTAAGGAATCTCACAATAGAATAAAGCTCTCTGAGAAGACTGTTAATGGCTGATATTTTTCAAAAGGTGAAACAGACATGTGAAAATAAATGCTATGTCTGAAGAGACAGGATGTTTTCTGATAATGAACTTGACTTGCTTTAACTGTGCATTTCTCTTTGAACATAACTTTGAAATGGCATAACTATGTAAAGTTCTAGATCATTTGGCTATTCTTTAGTGTTCAAATATCATTGTGGAAATGTTTGATTATTTTCTTGGGTTTTTTTATATACGTAAGTCTACTCTGCAAGCATTTATATAGCAAGTTCTCTAGGAGACTACACTTGATACTATTTCTATTATATAATTTATCTTAAAATTGATTTTTAAGAACAAATTGAAGGCAATGGCACCCCACCCCAGTACTCTTGCCTGGAAAATCCAATGGACGGAGGAGCCTGGTGGGCTGCAGTCCATGGGGTCGCTAAGAGTCGGACACGACTGAGCGACTGCACTTTCACTTTTCACTTTCATGCATTGGAGATGGAAATGGCAACCCACTCAATGTTCTTGCCTGGAGAATCCCAGGGACGGGGGAGCCCGGTGGGCTGCCGTCTATGGGGTCGCACAGAATCGGACACGACTGAAGTGACTTAGTGGCAGCAGCAGCAGAACCTGTTTTATGTCAATGCTTGTTGTTGTTAGTCGGTAAGTCCTGTCTCACTTTTGGACTCTTGTGGCTCCATTGACTATAGCGCATTAGACCCTCTGTCCATGGAATTTCTTAGGTAAAAATACTGGAGCAGGTTGTCATTTCATTCTCCAGGAGATCTTCCTGACCCAGGGGTTGAACCCATGTCTCCTGCATTGACAGTTTGGTTCTTTACCACTGAGCCACCTGGGAAGCCAATGTGAATGGTTAGGGACAAGAATATGGATATATTATTTTGATAATAAAATATTTCTTCTTTTTGAATATCCCATTTCTCAGGGGGAAAAATGAATTTGTTTATAGGAGTAGTTGAATGAGATACATTTTCCACATTTGTAAGTATTTACTTGCTTTATTACAATTAAGGGCCAAAATACATAGAGTAAATCGAATGAAATGAATTAAATCTGCAAATACAACATGATGATGTTTACATGAGTATTCATCTATGTAACAACCATTCAGAAAATACAGAACTCTTTCAGCACCCCATAAGGGCAGTTTGTTGCCCCTTTTCAGTCAAAACTAGCCCCTACTTCAGTTCAGTTCAGTTGCTCAGTCATGTTTGACTCTTTGCGACACCATGGAGTATACAGTCCCTGGAATTCTCCAGGCCAGAATACTGGAGTGAGTAGCCTTTCCTTCTCCAGGGGATCTTCCCAATCCAGAGATTGAATCCATGTTTCCCTCACTGCAGGCTGATTATTTACCAGCTGAGCCACAAGGGAAGCCCAAGAATACTGGAGTGCGTAGCCTATCCCTTCTATAGGGGATCTTCCCAACCCAGGAATCAAGTCGAGATCTCCTGCATTCCAGATTATTTATATGATCTAAATATGAGTCCTACAAAATAAACACATGGCAAGTGTATAATTTTTTCCTCTATTTCTTTGGTGTTTTCACTTTATTCATGAGGTTTTGGATAGAGGAAAAAATCTATTATAAAGCCAATTTTTAATTTTTTTGTTTGTTTTATGACTCCTCCTTCAGTGTTTTTGACTCCTGTATTAGAGATCTTTATCTACTGCATGTGTGCATGTTCATTTGCTCAGTTGTGTCTGACTGTCTGTGACTTTGTGAACTGTAGCCCATGAGGCTTCCCTCTCCATGGGATTCTCCAGGCAAGAATATTGGACTGGTTTCCATTTCCTTCTCAGTGGTATTTTCCTCACCCAAGGAGTAAATCCATGTCTCCTATGTCTCCTGAATGTGTAGGTGACCATTCTTTACCACTGAGTCGCCTGAGAAGCCCTTAGCTACTGCAGTGTCATATAGATATCCCTCTGTGTTTTCTCATAGATACTTTAGATTTTTTTCACACTTATCCCTATGAACTAAGTTTTGTCAGTTTCATCGAATGCTATAAAATAGTTGTCGTTTTATTTATTTATTTTTATANCATCCATACATGACTACTGGAAAAACCATAGCTTTGACTAGATGGACCTTTGTTGGTAATGTAATGTCTCTGCTTTTTAAAATGCTATCTAGGTTGGTCATAACTTTTCTTCCAAGGAGCAAGCATCTTTTAATTTCATGGTTGCAGTCACCATCTGCAGTGATTTTGGAGCCCCCAAAGATAAAGTCTGTTGTGTTTCCACTGTTTCCCCATCTATTTGCCATGAAGTCCCCATAAGGATTGTGTTATCTGCATGTCTGAGGTTACTGATATTTCTTTCAGCAATCTTGATTCCTGCTCGTGCTTCATCCAGCTCATCATTTCACATGATATACTATGCATATAAGTTAAATAAGCAGGGTGACAATATACAGCCTTGACGTACTCCTTTCCTGATTTGGAACAAGTCTGTTGTTCCTTGTCCAATTCTAACTGCTGTTCTTGACCTGCATACCGATTGCTTTGGAGGAAGGTCAGATGATCTGGTATTCCCATCTCTTTAACAATTTTCCACAGTTTGTTGTGATCTACACAGTCAATGGCTTTGGCCTAGTCAATAAAGCAAAAGTAGGTCTTTTTTCTGGAACTCTTGCTGTTTGATGATCCAGCAGATGTTGGCAACTTGATCTCTGGTTCCTCTGATTTTTCTAAATCCAGTTTGAACATCTGGAAGTTCATGGTTCAGGTACTGCAGAGGCCTGGCTTAAAGAATTTTGAGCATTACTTTGCTAGCCTGTGAGACAAATACAATTGTGCATTAATTTGAACATTCTTGGCATTGCCTTTCTGGGGGCTTGGAATGAAAACTGACCTTTTCCATCCTGTGGCCACTGTTGAGTTTTCCAAACTTGCTGGAGTATTGAGTGCAGCACTTTCACAGCATCATCTTTTAGAATTTAAAACAGCTCACCTGGAATTCCATCACTTCTACTAGCTTTGTTCATAGTGATCCTTCCTAAGGATCACTTTAACTTTGCATTCTATACAGTCATCAAAAACAAGACCAGGTACTGACTGTGACTCAGATCATGAAAGCTTATTGCCAATTCAGACTTAAATTGAAGAAAGAAGGGATAACTACTAGACCATTCACATATGACATAAATTGCTCTTTATACAAGTCTGTATTTCTAAAATGCTGCATCATTCACTAAAAATGACATAAAATAAAAATATTTTGTAAATAAAATAATTTCACCATTCTACAGTATAATAGTCTTTGGTATAACTTTTATTTTGATACCCATTAACCTGCTGAGTAATGAGACAGAATATTGTGTTTGTTTTGGGCAGATACTATTTTATAACTCTTTTCTCATGTTTTTGAAATAATATGAGTAAAGTTTTTTTTATGAAATAACATTTTAGTATAAACCAATTCTATGATTTTAAATGTCTGTCATGTTTCATTTGTCAAGATTGTTAATGATACATTCTCACATTGTCTACCTAGTTGTTCCACTGATAGTTTAAAAATAAAAATAATATAATACAAATTTAATAAGTTTAAGAGTGAGTGTTCCCTACCTTTTTATTCATTAGATATGATTGCAATATATAATATATCTAAAAGGAAGCATGATAACAACAAGGATATTATTAAAGTATAGAAAATAAGACTGAGATTGTTGTGAGAAGAGTGTATTTAACTTATAAACTATAGAAAATAGTCTTATGGTGTTTTTTCTATACTATGTGTTTTTTAAACTTATAGTGAGCTAGAATGGAAAATAGAAGCAAAGAAAAGGACCTTTCCCCAAGTTTAAACCCAATAGAAATTCAGACAGTGATTGTTTTTGACAAGGATGAAAGCTCATTATTCTATAGATTCATAGAATAAAGTGAATTTAAACTTTGATAACTTGCCATTTTTCCTTCATGTTGATAAATATGAATTTTAGGTTTGTCAGATGAGAAGATGTCTAATGCATTTGGTAGGAAAAGATATCCATTTATTTTTAAATATCTCTTGCTCTAATATTAGATCATAAATTACTTGAGAGTTGAAGATGGCAATGCATTTGCTGATAGGGTTCCTGGCCAGATGAAAAACTTTTATGGAGTTTTACAATTAGAAATACTAAAGAAAGAGTCAAAGTGATTTAGATTCTGAAAGAATGCCATTGTCAGAGTGAAGTGTCTGTCATTACCTTCATATAATCTGCCAAGAATATTTAACTTTAGCTTGAATCTCAACTTTTTGAATGACTTGCAAAGTTAGCTACTTTACTATCAGCCAGCACTAAATGATAAACTAGTGTAACCAAATTATTAACTAGGCAGGGAGCCACTCACTAAACTTAGTGAAAAGCTATGGCAACTTCTTTATAAATATGGAAATATGTGCCTTGAAAATAAACACATTTTTCTTGTTAATTTAATTTTTATTGAGCGAATATTCGAAGATAAAATGATTCACTTTTCTCTGCCATGTGTGCAAAAATATCTGTATCCCATCCACAATAGCAGATAAGATATACAGATTTTAAAAATGTATGAGATGAAACTCGTAACTGTGGAAAATGAGTACTGATATGAAGACTTAAATATTGCATACCTTTATGTTGAAAGGATTTTGTAATCTATAAGAACAAAAATGTTCACCAGATATATATTTCTCTAGTATAACCAGCTTCTCTGGTCTAAGTTTCAGTTTTAAGTCCTCATCTCATTCTATTGAATAACATTCTAATGAACTAATGAGTTCACATTTTTTTAAACAAACTAAAAACTTAAAAATCACCCTTTACATATTTTCACTTTGGGAAAATCTATATGAAAATTTATCAGCTTGTCATTATTAGGAAGATTACATTTAATAAAATTAAAATAACAAAATCAGACCATTTATTTAAGGAAAATGGTGAGGAAAAACTAAGCAAAAAATAATCATTGCTTCTCTTACGTAAATGGACAAGATACCACTCCTCAATTTACTTATTTTTTAAAAAAATTTAATTGTGGTACAATTCACATAAAAATTACAGTCTTAACCATTTTAAGTGCACTGTTCTACATTATAAAGTACACATTGTGTGCAAATAATTTCTAGAATTTTTTAATCATGCAAAGTTAAAATTCTGTATCCATTAAATATCAACAATCCATTCCTTTCTCCAGAGCCACTGACCATCATGATACTACTGAGACGGTTAATAGGTAGGAATGCTAGAGGTGCCCAAGTGGCAGGAGGAAATAAAGTACAAGTTGTAGACTTTTTCCTTCTGTACAAAAAATTAAAAGAGGCTTCTTTTAATTTTGTGTTGACACCTGCATCCGTCTGAATTTAAATTTTCTCAAACCTTGAGCTAACCAATGTGTTTTTCTTATGGAAATGTTTTTCTTTTCTTTGCAGCAATATGTGAACTGTGAAATTCCAGATGTTCAAGCTGGTTTTAAAAAAGGCAGAGGAACCAGAGATCAAGTTGCCAACATCTGCTGGATCATCAATAAGGAAGAGAGTTTTAGAAAAACATCTAGTTCTGTTTTATAGACTATACCAAGGCCTTTGACTGTGTGGATCATAAAAAACTGTGGAAAATTCTTCAAGAATTGGGAATACCAGACCACTTGACCTGCCTCCAGAGAAATCTGTATGCAGGTAAAGAAACATCTAGAACTGGACATGGAACAACAAACTGGTCCCAAATTGGGAAAGGAGTATGTCAAGGTTGTATATTGTCACCCTGCTTATTTAACTTATATGAAGAGTACATCATGAGAAATCCAGGGCTGGATGAAGCACAAGCTGGAATCAAGATTGGAGGTAGAAATTGAAGAGAAACTAAGAGCCTCTTGATGAAAGTGAAAGAGGGGGACTGAAAATGTTGGCTTAAACTCATCATTCAGAAAACTAAGATCATGGCATCTGGTCCCATCGCTTCATGGCAAATAGATGGAGAAACAGTAGAAACAGTGGCAGACTTTATTTTGGGGGCTGCAAAATCACTGCAGATGGTGACTGCAGTCATGAAATTAAAAGACACTTGCTCCTTGGAAGAAAAGTTATGACCAAACTGGACAGCATATTAAAAAGCAGAGACACTACTTTGCTGACAAAGGTCCATCTAGTCAAGGCTATGGTTTTTCCAGTGGTCATGTATGGATGTGAGAGGTGAACTATAAGAAAAGCTGAGGGGCAAAAAATTGATGCTTTTGAACTGTGGTGTTGGAGAAGACTCTTCAGAGTACCTTGGACAGCAAGGAGATGCTTCCAGTCCATCCTGAAGGAAATCTGTCCTGAATATCAATTAGAAGGTCTGCCCCGACCCGCAGGACATGACAACGTGGAGCGAGGGGGAGCCTGCAGGGGATGAAAAAGGGGCAAGAGACGCGAAGAAATGGAGGCAAGACAATGTCCTGATCAAGCCTCAAGGTTTATTCATAGGGGTAACAGTATATACGCAGTACAAGCAGTAGGGGGCGGGAAGGACATTTGTATAATGAGTAAGTGACAATTGAGGATAGGACAGCGTGCTATATAGGATAGGGTGCTCTGAGTATTTGTAATAATCTTATTGGTTCAAGGTACAACCGGAGGAGCTTGAGTGACAGAGCTTGGGGGTTGCTTTTGCGTGTGGGTCTTTTTGGCGCATAGCCGTCTGTCCAACCGGAAGAGACAAGATGGCTGTGTTTCTCTTTTGGCTCCCGTCATCTCCTCCCTTTTAGTCTATTTTAAAAGAAAGGTGGGCTTTAAGCGAGTGAGGGAGCATTGACCTGACTCCTCTCGTGGGGGTCCCACATTCAAGTGGCTCTTGGTATCTTTTGGAGAGGGGAGGCAGAGCCGGTCTTAAATTTTGAAATGCAATTCTGATACCAACCTCCATGCTAGTCAGGTTTGACTCTC
>SJYW01032506.1:118106-130423 GCA_006410735.1 Raphicerus campestris | reverse complement strand
ACGTCATAGTTCTCCAGGTATCTGGCTCGTTCTTCAGGGCTCATTGATGCAGACTCCTCCAGGAATTTTTTCAAGGTTGATCCAGATTCTGAGAATTTTAAAGATGATAAAACTGAAAAGGCCTGGTATCTCAAAGAGACTAAGACATGAAAATACTAGAAGCAAGCTAACTATTTTTCAGGTTAAAACCCTTTCATTGGTAAGTAAGGAATGTAAGATAAATGACAGGGCTTAAACCTCTGTTTATCAACAATATAGAAGAATTGGAAGGATTACTATTTTCCCTAATAGGAAATGTACATTCCCATTATAAAAGAAAGAAGGGAAGAAAAGCTTTATTTACTATTTCGAAGAAAGAACTAGGGCACCACCTACAGCTCAATAAGTTAATTTACACCTTACGGAGGGGGAAGAGAGCAGTAATGAAAAACTGTTTACCAAAGTGCATCTTGTCTTTATTGTTGGCAATAGCATGGATTAGTCCAATTGTCCCACAGGCATTGCTGATTGTTTGCTTCATGAAATATACTGACGATGTAACATCTTGTCCCCGAGATTTTATTTTTTCCTCTTCTGTTCTGAATACTTCGTACTTTTCTGTAACAGGGAAGAGAAGTAACACTGCGCACACTGGTCTCGGTACCATGCTAAGGAGTTCAGGATCCATTCCATACACATCAACAAACTGCCAGTTAGGATGCAGACCTAATTGTTTCAAAAACTGGTTGGTGACCTCCGGATTGGCCTCCAGCGGCAGCCAGCGTTGACCCTCCATGGCCGCTCTGCCTGGCCCCTCTCCAGCTCTGACAGCCGCCGCCGTCGCCGCCACCCAAATTATTATTTTTAAAAAGGGCAAATATCCGTGTCAAAAGGGAAAAAATTAAGAAATAGAGAAAACAAAGTAAGTTCAAAGAAAATAAATGGTAAGAGATAATGGATCTGAAAATAATAACATAGAAAATAAACATAAAATGGTGAAATTTTTAACATAAACACAATTGCTAATAGGTAAAGGATAAGATGGGCTTCCCTGGTGGCTCAGTGGTAAAGAATCCACCTGCTAATGCAGGGAACTTAGGTTCCACTACTGTGTTGGGAATATCCCCTGGAAAAGGAAATGGCCACTCACGCCAGTATTCTTGCCTAGGAAATTCCAAGGTTGGAGAAGCCTGGTGGGTTACAGTCCATGAGGTCACAAAAGAGTCAGACATGCCTTAACAACCAAACAACAACAAAAAGCAAAGGACAGGTGGTCAGAAGTATGCACCATTAAAATACAAGAAAAAAAAATTAAAAGGTAGTTTGGAGGATGTAAATTGTGAATTAGGTACCAGAAAAAGAGAACACAAATGTAATGGCTAAGGTTTTTCTACAATTTAAGGAAAGGTATTTGTG
Organism: Raphicerus campestris; assembly: GCA_006410735.1. Taxonomy (NCBI): domain Eukaryota; kingdom Metazoa; phylum Chordata; class Mammalia; order Artiodactyla; family Bovidae; genus Raphicerus; species Raphicerus campestris. The sequence goes on along the minus strand of SJYW01032506.1, from coordinate 129,028 downwards.
TTCATATAGAAAAACACATTGAGTCACTAGCAGGGTAACTTAAAAAAAGAAGCATCTACTATCAGATTCTTTTTTACTAGTGCTTTTTGCACAATCTTTCATTCTAGTTTTATTTTCTCTGATGTTGAATAGGTAGAGGGAAGAATTGTTACTAATATGCTCTCATCATGTTTGAAATTTATTCTGTCTTCATTATAATTGTCTACTTTGATATGGAATTCTAGCTTAACAACTATTTTCTTTAAGACTTTAAATAGATCAATCTATTATATTTTGGTTCCTATTAATGTGTATGAAAAGTTGCTGTCAGCAGAACTGTCATTCAATGATATAAAATCTATCTATTCTCTCTAATGTCTTGCAAGATGTTTCCTTTTTTAATCCCTGTGAAAAAGTTACAGAAAATTTAATATAAAAGAAAATAATATATGAATATAGTAATGGATACAAGGAGCAAAGATAAAAAGATACATTGACAAAATGTCAGTAAACTTTTGTCATTAATAATAGAACAAACTTTTGTCATTAATAATAGAACATAATAATAACTATTTATAATTTTTAAACAGTGCAAATCAAATACCCAAAACAATATTATAGAAGGTAGGAAAAAGATAAGGACAGTTAAAGTTTCCTAAAATTGTGACATGGCTGAAAAATATAAGGTTGTGAATTAACATTACATGTAAAAGGAGACCTAAATCAATGCAGATATTTATAAATATGTGGTTAAAAACTCAGATCACAGAGACTGACTTGATAAATTCAGTTGATCAATGCAACTCAAATTTTCCAGTGAGAGCTGTTGTGGAATTGATAATTATTTCATATCAAATGTTAGATTATATATGCATATATATGTTAATATATTTAGTGAGATATCATTTTAGAATCAATAATGTAAAAAAAATTAAGTATAAGCAGGGTTTCTCACTTTGGCATTATTGACCTTTGGGGCTAAGTATTCTTTGTTGTAAGACTTGTCCTGTGTACTGTAGTATATTTAATAGCATCTTCAGATTGTATCCAGAGATATCAGTAACATTCATGATCATCAAAAATCTGCAGATAATGAAGACTGCTATTAAAAAAAAAAAGTGCACCAAGAACATGGTATTAACGAGGATGTGGTGAAACTGGAATACTTGTGCATAGTTGCTGGGATATAAAAAGGTGAAACCACTTTGAAATAATATGTAGTTTTCTAAATATTAAACTTCTAATTACTAAGTGATCTAGCAAATTCACTTCTGTGTGTATATCCCAAATAATTGAAACTAGGGACTTGAACAGATATGTGTACACCTCTTTTTTAAAAAGCATTATTCACAATAGCTAAAATGTACACCCAGGGGCCATTGATGAATAGCTAAACAAATGTATATTCACACAGTATAATACTATTCAACCTTTAAAAGGAAGAAGATTCAGATAAATGTTGCAACATGAAAAAAATCTAGGTATATAATTCTAAGTGAAATAAGCTGGGAATAAAGGGCAGTTGTAATTTGGTTCCACTTAAGTACTTGGAATCGTCAAATTCATAGAGATAGAAAATAGCATGGTGGTTGCTAGGGGCTGAGAAGAGGTGAAAATGGGGAGTTAGTATCTAATGAGTGTAGAGTTTCAGTTTATGAAGATAAAACATTTTGGAGATGGGTGGTTGTGATCATTGTACAATAATGTGAATATTCTTAATACCATAACATTTTGCACCTAAACATGGTTTAAATGGTCAATTTTATGTTTGTGCAATTAAAAAAGTTCTTCTAGGGACCACATTAGAAAAAAAAAAATGAAAAAACAACTCCAAACATTGTCAAATATCTCAAAGGCGAGGATTATCCTTCACAGAGAACGACTGAAGTATGACAATCCTCAGTTCAGTTCAGTAGCTCAGTCGTGTCCGACTTTTTGCGACCCCATGAATCGCAGCACACCAAGCCTCCCTGTTCATCACCATCTCTCGGAGTTCACTCAGACTCATGTCCATTGAGTCCATGATGCCATCCAGCCATCTCGTCCTCGGTCGTCCCTTTCTCCTCCTGCCCCCAATCCCTCCCAGCATCAGAGTCTTTTCCAATGAGCCAACTTTTCACATGAGGTGGCCAAAGTACTGGAGTTTCAGCTTTAGCTGACAATACTAAAATGACAATACTAAATGTTGTCAGATACACAGAAAAAGGAAAAGATCTACACCCTAATGCTTCAGCTGCTAATTGTTTCAGCTTTTGGAGGATGACTGGCTATATCTGGCATGTTTAAAAATACTTTTACTCTACAAAACAGATATTGCATTCTTAAGACTATACTTTAAAAAAACTTGTATTATCTCCAAGGAGAGAGTCACAGAAATGTCCTCAATAGTAATATCTGTATCAAAAAAAAATATTGACAATCTAAATATTAATCAACGTAACCATTTTTAATAGTTATGACATGGAATAGACAATTATGACATGAAATAAACTATATTCCTGGTTAAAAATCAGAATGCTGCACGTGACAGAAAGAGAAGGGCACCCCATTGTAAATGACATAGCATTTAAATGCTATTTACAAACATACTGAGCAAGAATCTATAGAAATTTAGATGAATAACAAATACACATTCTGGAGAGCATTTGTTTACTTTGGGTGGAGCAGGATGGGGAGAGAAATCAAGATCAGGGAGCATTGGCTTCCCAGGTACCTCAATAGGTAAAGATGCAGCAGACCCTGGTTCAAATCCTGAGTCAGGAAGATTCACTGGACAAGGCATAGCCTACCCACTCCAGTATTCTTGGACTTCCTTAGGCTCATCTGGTAAAGAATCCATCTGCAATGTCAGAGACCAAGATTTGATCCCTAGGTTAGGAAGATCCCCTGGAAAAGGGAAAGGGTACCCACTCCAGTATTTTAACCTGGAGAATTTGATGACCTGCATAGAAAAAGTTGGCTTAAAGCTCAACATTTAGAAAACGAAGATCATGGCATCTGGTCCCATCAGTTCATAGGAAATAGATGGGGAAACAGTGGAAACAGTGTCAGACTTTATTTTTGGATTCCAAACTCACTGTAGATGATGATCGCAGCCATGAAATTAGAAGATGCTTACTCCTTGGAAGGAAAGTTATGACTAACCTAGATAGCATGTTCAAAAGTAGAGACATTACTTTGCCAACAAATGTCTGTCTAGTCAAGGCTATGGTTTTTCCAGTAGTTGTGTATGGATGTCAGAGTTGGACTGTGAAGAAAGCTGAGTGTCGAAGAATTGATGATTTTGAACTGTTGTGTTAGTGTAGACTCTTGAGAGTCCCTTGGACGGCAAGGAGATCTAACCAGTCCATTCTGAAGGAGATCAGTCCTGGGTGTTCTTTGGAAGGAATGATACTAAAGCTGAAACACCAGTACTTTGGCTACCTCATGCAAAGTGTTGACTCATTGGAAAAGACTCTAATGCTGGGAGGGATTGAGGGCAGGAGGAGAAGGGGACGACCGAGGATGAGATGGCTGGATGGCATCAGCAACTCGATGGACATGAGTTTGAGTGAACTCCGGGTGTTGGTGACGGACAGGGAGGCCTCACATGTTGCAGTTCATGGAGTCGCAAAGAGTCAGGCATGACTGAGCAACTGAACTGAACTGATAGTCAATAGGGTTGCAAAGAGTCAAACATGACTGAGCGACTCTCTTTTCAGGATGCATTACATATAAAAAATTTAACTATTTTTTGTTAGTTTATCATTTAAATTTCAATGATAGGCACATTGAAGTATGTTATATCTTTGTTTATCAGTTCAGTTCAGTCACTCAGTCATGTTTGACTCTTTGTGACCACATGGAGTGCAGCATACCAGGCTTTCCTGTCCACAACCAACTCCTGGAGCCTTCTTAAACTCATGTCCAGTGCATCAGTGATGACATCCAACCATCTAATCCTCTGTTGTCCCCTTCTCGTCATGCACTCAATGTTTCCCAGCATCAGGATTTTTTCCAGTGAGTTGGTTCTTCACCTCTAGTGGCCAAAGTGTTGGAGTTTCAGCTTCAACATCAGTCCTTCCAATGAATATTCAGGATTGATTTCTTTTAGGATGGACTGCTTGGATCTCCTTACAGTCCAAGGGACTCTCAAGATTCTACTCCAACACCACAGTTCAAAAGCATCAGTTCTTCAGCACTCAGCTTTCTTTACAGTCCAACTCTCACATCCATACATGACTACTGGAAAAAACATAGCCTTGACTAGATGGACCTTTGTTGGTAATGTAATGTCTCTGCTTTTTAAAATGCTATCTAGGTTGGTCATAACTTTTCTTCCAAGGAGTAAGCATCTTTTAATTTCATGATTGCAGTCACCATCTACAGTGATTTTGGAGCCCCCAAAGATAAAGTCTGATGTATTTCCACTGTTTCCCCATCTATTTGCCATGAAGTGATGGGACCGGATACTATGATCTTAGTTTTCTGAATGTTGAGCTTTAAGCCAGCTTTTTACCTTCCTCTTTCACTTTCACCAAGAGGCTCTTTAGTTCTTCTTCACTTTTTGCCATAAGGATGGTGTTATCTGCATATCTGAGGTTACTGATATTTCTTTCAGCAATCTTGATTCCTGCTTGTGCTTCATCCAGCTCATCATTTCACATGATATACTATGCATATAAGTTAAATAAGCAGGGTGACAATATACAGCCTTGACGTACTCCTTTCCTGATTTGGAACAAGTCTGTTGTTCCTTGTCCAATTCTAACTGTTGTTCTTGACCTGCATACCGATTGCTTTGAAGGAAGGTCAGATGATCTGGTATTCCAACCTCTTTAACAATTTTCCACAGTTTGTTGTGATCTACACAGTCAAAGGCTTTGGCCTAGTCGATAAACCAAAAGTAAGTCTTTTATCTGGAACTCTNGTTGTTCTTGACCTGCATACCGATTGCTTTGAAGGAAGGTCAGATGATCTGGTATTCCAACCTCTTTAACAATTTTCCACAGTTTGTTGTGATCTACACAGTCAAAGGCTTTGGCCTAGTCGATAAACCAAAAGTAAGTCTTTTATCTGGAACTCTTGCTGTTTGATGATCCAGCAGATGTTGGCAACTTGATCTCTGGTTCCTCTGATTTTTCTAAATCCAGTNTGTCTTGGCAATGAGGATTGGCATTTTCAAAGGCCAAATGTTTAACAAAGGCACTGTCGCCCTCCCTTTCTCCCAGCAACCATTCAGCGGCCTCTGTAAGACGGCTGACAAAATCACTGTAGGGCTCATCTGGACCTTGGCGAAGCTTAGCCAGCGACGATGAGGCTGGCCCCTTAGGGGGAAGGCGGCACCAAGCTCAGAGGCCAGCATTTTGTATTTGGGCTAATAAGCTGGGAGGGAAGGTGGCCTGTCTTTCATTGGTATCATAGGGGCTGCGACCTAACATTTTATCTCTTGTCCAAGAGTAACAGGCCTTGTTGTTGCTTGCTTTATTATGTTGAGCTGTTTCGCAGCAATTTTCTGCAAAATCTGTATGCCAAAGGACATAATCACCCCCTGATAAGGTAGCTCAGGCCAAAAAGAACTNTTGTCCAAGAGTAACAGGCCTTGTTGTTGCTTGCTTTATTATGTTGAGCTGTTTCGCAGCAATTTTCTGCAAAATCTGTATGCCAAAGGACATAATCACCCCCTGATAAGGTAGCTCAGGCCAAAAAGAACCAATCATTAGGCGTTAGCCACCGCTGACTTAGGTTTTCTAGGATGGCTAAGGTGTAAGGGGCAGTGGGGCCATAGCTGTTTACAGCAGTCTTTAAGTCTTTTAGGTATTTTAGGTTTAACGGGCGATATTTTGGGTTTGTATTTTGAATTTTAGAAGTGGGGTCTTCTACGTCTGATGTTTCATCATCTGATTTTGGCTCCTGATTTTGGGTATCGGGGGAATTATCTTCATCAGGGGAATCGGTGTCTCCCTGCATCTCTAACTCTTCTATTTCTTCGTATGGGGGCAGAGCGTGGCGGCTCCGCGTGACTGGGAAGGCAAAAACTGGGGTCTTAGGTTTTAGATTTTTGGGGGGCCGCTTGGAGATATGGGTGGGTGTCATGGTGGTTGTCAGGGCGGCAAGCTCTGCCTCGAGGGCCTGGACTTCTTTAACCAATCGGATCTGTTCACGCCGCTCCTGAATGTCTTTTCTAAGAGAGGCGATACTTTGGGTAATACCTGACAAGGGAGGGGTATCAGCAGTAAGGGCCTGCGGCGCAGATAGCACAGTAGGCATGATGGCAGCGTGAGTCATCTCCGGAAGTAAGAAGGGCGGTAAGTTACGGGAAACTGGCAAGGGCGGGGGTAAACTGAAAGAGGGGGTGAGAGAATGAAATTCAAGGTTTGTGGGATGGGTGTTGTAGAACTGGTGCTGTCAGGCCCCGTGGCCGATCTTCACTATGATATCGGGCGGCCTGTTTATCTAAGGTTTGTTGATCTTCCGGGGGTAGTGGGTCATTGTGAGATTCTTTCAAAAGAGGAGAAAAGTGCAGGGTAGATCTGAGGAGGAAGGGACAAATTTTGAGGAGGCTCAGAACAACTAGGATTATTAGTTAAAGCGGGAGGTTTAGACTCAGGATCTTCAGGCATATCTATAGAAGTAGAAGGACAGGCTGAAGGAGGACGGGAGCTATCCTTCAGAGCAGTGGAGCCTGTCTGTATCAGCTGCTGAATATCTGAGTCTTGGGAATGTGTCCTAAGTATGTCATTGATCTAACTCCAGTATGAAAAGGCAGACACAGGGACCTTTGCCAGCCCAAAAACTCTATAATAATCATTTAAACAGTCTCCCACCCTCGCCCAAGTTTTTGCACTTATGGTGCCTTCTTGGGGGAACCAGGGACAAACATCAGACAGGAACATAAAAAACTCGCTCAAATCCTTTTTTCTAGCCTTAACCCTTCGCATCTTGAGAGATTCCTTAATACCATTAAGGAAGAGCTCGTAGGAGCTCAATTCTTGCCCCATAATGATCGCCCACTCACCTCTCTCCGATCAGAACTTGGAGAGGCGAAATCCAGTGCTGATCCAACACGAGCGCCGTCGGTGATCCGTGTCACACAACGCAGCAGCTAGAACCGTCTGGTCTGTGACGAAGGTCTGAGTGCCTGGCCAGGGCTTGCAGAGTGGGTGTCCCCCATGGGATTCTGCACCTCGAGCCCCACGTTGGGCGCCTGTTGTGCCCCAACCCGCAGGACACGACAGCGTGGAGCGAGGGGGAACCTACAGGGGATGAAAAAGGGGCAAGAGACGCAAAGAAATGGAAGCAAGACAATGTCCTGATCAAGCCTCAAGGTTTATTCATAGGGGTAACAGTATATATGCAGTACAAGCAGTAGGGGGCGGGAAGTACATTTGTATAATGAGTAAGTGACAATTGAGGATAGGACATCATGGGTGCTCGGAGTATTTGTAATAATCTTATTGGTTCAAGGTACAACCGGAGGAGCTTGAGTGACAGCGCTCGGGGGTTGCTTTTGCTTTTGGCGCGCGCGGGTCTTTTTGGCGCGTCTTATTGGTGCGTAGCCGTCTGTCCAACCGGAAGAGACAAGATGGCTGTGTTTCTCTTTTTTGGCTCCCGTCAAGAAGGACTGATGCTGACTGATGCTGAAGCTGAAACTCCAATACTTTGGCTAATTGACGAAAAGAAGTGACTCATTTGAAAAGCCCCTGATGCTGGGAAAGATTGAAGGAGGGAGAAGAAGTGGAAGACAAAGGATGGGATGGTTGGATGGCATTGCCAACTCAATGGGCACGAGTTTCAGTAAATTCCAGGAGTCGGTGATGGGCAGGGAGGTCTGGCGTACTGCAGTCCATGGGGTCACAAAGAGTCGGACACAACTGAACTGAGCAACTGAACTGAACTGAGCTAACCAATGTGCTTTTATTATGGAAATATTTTTCTTAAGCTTTGCTAATGAAACTATGTATTTGCTTTGGAATCTGTCTGTCTTCAAATCTGTTCTGCCTAAGACTAACTTTTTTTATTTTCTCAAAACTAGAGCTTGTCTGAACAACCAGTATTTATGTCAATTGGTTTATCTGGGGATGACACATCTTTTGCCATTGTATCTCAAAAATGCATATTGTGGGAGAGGGACCTGGTAAAACTCCTTCATCCTTGAGGTAGTTTTTGTTTTATTTTTAATCTGATTAGAAGCTTGCTAACAGACATAAAATGCCTTGCTAAAATCTAGCAAGGGTGCACACTTTCTGTCCCCTTCTGATGTCTATGTCAGAAGATTTCCCTGTTTCTATTATATGCTAATAAAACTTTGCTACAGAAAAAGCTATGAGTAGTCAAGCCTTGTCTTTGGCTCTGGATCAAAATCCTCTCCTCTGGAGGTTGGGAATCCTAGCATAGCACATGGCTTGCAATGACACAGTTCAGTACCTGGCCTCTATGAACTTGATAACTCTCAGTAAGTGTCATATATTGTGATGGGTTTGGTTCCTAAGTTGAATCTGATTCTTGCGACCACATGGACTGTAGCCTTACAGGCTCTTCTGTTCAAGAGATTTCCCAGGCAAGAATACTGAAGTGAGTTGCCATGTCCTCCCCCAGGGGATCTTCCTGATCCAGGAATCAAACCCTTGTCTCCTTCATTTCAGGCAGATTTTTTCCCACTCAGCTACCAGGGAAGCCCAGTATGGTTTATAAGTGGGATCAAAAAATAATCATCCTTTTGTGCCTGGTGTATTTTGCTTAGCATAATGTTATCAGAGTTTATTCAATTTGTTACATGTCAGAATCTCCTTCATAAAGGATGAATAAAATTCCATTGTGTGTATATATCATATTTTATTTATACATTCATCAGTTGATGAATACCTCGGTATTTCCAACTTTAGGCAATGGCAAATATTGAACATGTTTGTACAAACATCTTGTTGAGTCTCTGCTTTTAATCGTTTGGGTATATACTCAGAAGTGAATCTTGGTGCTGCACCCATCTGTACTTCCAGGAATTGGGGATGTCCTAAAGACACATCAAGAGGGTTTTTAGTTCCTCTTCACNTGTCTTTGGCTCTGGATCAAAATCCTCTCCTCTGGAGGTTGGGAATCCTAGCATAGCACATGGCTTGCAATGACACAGTTCAGTACCTGGCCTCTATGAACTTGATAACTCTCAGTAAGTGTCATATATTGTGATGGGTTTGGTTCCTAAGTTGAATCTGATTCTTGCGACCACATGGACTGTAGCCTTACAGGCTCTTCTGTTCAAGAGATTTCCCAGGCAAGAATACTGAAGTGAGTTGCCATGTCCTCCCCCAGGGGATCTTCCTGATCCAGGAATCAAACCCTTGTCTCCTTCATTTCAGGCAGATTTTTTCCCACTCAGCTACCAGGGAAGCCCAGTATGGTTTATAAGTGGGATCAAAAAATAATCATCCTTTTGTGCCTGGTGTATTTTGCTTAGCATAATGTTATCAGAGTTTATTCAATTTGTTACATGTCAGAATCTCCTTCATAAAGGATGAATAAAATTCCATTGTGTGTATATATCATATTTTATTTATACATTCATCAGTTGATGAATACCTCGGTATTTCCAAATTTAGGCAATGGCAAATATTGAACATGTTTGTACAAACATCTTGTTGAGTCTCTGCTTTTAATCGTTTGGGTATATACTCAGAAGTGAATCTTGGTGCTGCACCCATCTGTACTTCCAGGAATTGGGGATGTCCTAAAGACACATCAAGAGGGTTTTTAGTTCCTCTTCACTTTCTGCCATAAGGGTAGTGTCATCTGCATATCTGACGTTATTGATATTTCTCCCAGCAATCTTGATTCCAGCTTGTGCTTCATCCAGCCCAGCGTTTCTCGTAATGTACTCTGCATAGAAGTTAAATAAGCAGGGTGACAATATACAGCCTTGACATACTCCTTTTCCTATTTGGAACCAGTCTGTTGTTCCATGTTCAGTTCTAACTGTTGCCTCCTGACTTGCATATAGGTTTCTCAAGAGGCAGGTCAGGTGGTCTGGTATTCCCATCTTTTTTCAAAATTTTCCACAGTTTATTGTGATCCATACAGTCAAAGGCTTTGACATAGTCAATAAAGCAGAAATAAATGTTTTTCTGGAACTCTCTTGCTTTTTCCATGATCCAGCGGATGTTGGCAATTTGATCTCTGGTTCCTCTGCCTTTTCTAAAAGCAGCTTGAACATCTGGAAGTTCACGGTTCATGTTGCTGAAGCCTGGTTTGGAGAATTTTGAGCATTTCTTTACTAGCATGTGAGATCACTTCATAGGAAATAGATGGGAAACAGTGGAAACAGTGTCAGATTTTATATTTTGAGGGGCTCCAAAATCACTGCAGATGGTGATTGCAGCCATGTGGGCAATGAAGCCATTTACCTCTGAGGTCTCATCAGAATCCCCAAAGACCTGCTGTTAGTCATAGCACAGATGTGGGCAAACAGATCTAGCCTGCCTGCATTGGCAGCAAGAGTACCATGGAGCCAGATGACAGGCATCATCTTTAATCTGGAAAAGACAGAGCAGAAAGGCCAAAAGGTATAAGCATTCAGTTATAAAATAAGTCCTGAGGATGCAACATACAGTATGATGAAAATACTTTTAAAAAGATGTATACACACATAGAGACACTCACAGTCACACACACACATACACACACATATATGTATAGTGAAAAATGAAAGTCACTCAGTTGTGTACAACTTTTGTGACCTATGGACTATACATTCTATGGAATTCTCCAGGCCAGAATATTGGAGTGGGCAGCTTTTCCCTTCTCCAGGGGATCTTCCCAACCCAGGGATCAAACCAAAGTCTCCCACATTGCAGGCAGATTCTTTACCAGTTGAGCCACAATGGAATTCCAAAAATACTGGAGTGGGTAGCCTATTTCTTGTCCAGCAGATCTGGACAGATATATATATATATATATATATATATATATAT
>SJYW01032506.1:9518-106905 GCA_006410735.1 Raphicerus campestris | reverse complement strand
TATATATATATATATATACACACACATACATATATATAAATTTAAAAGAGACATATTTCATTAAAAATTGAACTGAGCATGAATAAGATTCTAGGTGATAACTGTGATATTATTCAGTTCAGTTCAGTCGCTCAGTCGTGTCTGACTCTTGTGAACCAATGGGCCATAGCACGCCAGGCTTCCCCGTCTATCACCAAGTCCTGCAGCTTGCTCAAACTTATGTCCATCAAGTCAGTGTTGCGATCACACAATCTCATCCTCTGTCATCCTCTTTTCCGCCTGCCTTCAATTTTTCCCAGCATCAGGGTTGTTTCCAATGATTCAGGTCTTCCCATCACGTGGCCAAAGTAGTGGAGTTTCAGCTTCAGCATCAGTCTTCCAATGAGTATTGAGGACTGGTTTCCTTTAGGATTGACTGGTTGGATCTCCTTGTAGTCCAAGGGACTCTCTTGTTTCAGTTCACTTCAGTCACTCAGTCGTGTCCAACTGTTTGCGACCCTATGGACTGCAGCATACCGGGCCTCCTTGTCCATCACCAACTCTCTGTCCATCACCAAATAAACCAAAAGCATGTCCATTGAGTCGGTGATACCATCCAACCATCTCATCCTCTGTTCTTCCCTTCTACTCTCACCTTCAGTCTTTCCCAGCATCAAGGTCTTTTCAAATGAGTCATTTCCTCTCACTGGTGGCCAAAATTTTGGAGTTTCAGCTTCAGCACCAGTCCTTCCAATGAATATTCAGGACTGATTTCCTTTAGGATGGACTGGTTGGATCCCCTTGCTGTCCAAGGGACTCTCAAGAGTCTTCTCTAACACCACAGTTCAAAAGCATCAATTCTTCAGCCCTCAGCTTTCTATATAGTCCAACTTTCACATCCATACATGACTGCAGGAAAATGTATAGCTTTGAATAGATGGATCTTTGCTGGCAAAATGTTATCTCTGCTTTTTAATATGCTGTCTAGGTTGGTCATAACTTTTCTTCCAAGGAGCAAGCGTCTTTTAATTTCATGGCTACAGTTACCATCTGCAGTGATTCTGGAGTGCAAAAAAATAACATCTGGCACTGTTTCCCATCTGTTTGCCATGAAGTGATGGGACCAGATGCCATGATCTTAGTTTTCTGAATGTTAAGTTTAAGCCAACTTTTTCACTCTCCTCTTTCACTTTCATCAAGAGACTCTTTAGTTCATCTTAAATTTCTGTCATAAGGGTGGTGTCATCTGCATATCTGAGGTTAGGTAATAGAAATCCATTAGGTGGTGGAACAATTTCAAATCCTAAAAGATGATGCTGTGAAAGTGTTGCACTCAAAATGCTAGCAAATTTGTAAAACAGCAGTGGCCACAGGACTGGAAAGGGTCGATTTTAATTCCCATCCCAAAGAAAAGCAATGCCAGAAAATGTTCAAACTACTACACAATTGTACTCATCTCACAGGCTAGCAAAAATAATGCTCAGAATTCTCCAAGCCAAGCTTCAATAGTATCTGAACCATGAATTTCCAGATGTTCAAGGTGGATTTAGAAAAGGAAGAGGAACCAGAGATCAAATTGCCAACATCCGTTGGATCATCAAAAAAGCTGGAATAGGTTGCTATGCCCACTTTCAGGGGATCTTCCTGCTAGGGATCCAACCTGCATCTCCTGTGGCTCCTGCACTGCAGGGAGATTCTCTGTCATTGAGCTACTGTGGAAGCCTGAACTGAAAGACTGCTACACAGTAATTCAAGACCATGTAAAAATATAAAGTTCTCCAGTACAAAAAATCAAACAAACAAGAAGCAACTGTAAATGCATGGATAAATGTCAAAGTAGTATTATCATAATGTTGGTGTGCTGCACTTTGTAATAATTATGAGCTTAAAAGCAAAACTGCAAAAATAATTAATTATAAATTACCCTCCTAGGTCATGCTAGAAGTAAAGAATCCACCTGCCAATACAGGAGACATAAGAGACATGGGTTCAGTCTCTGGTTCTGAAAGATTCCCTGGAGTAAGGCATGGCAACCCATTCCAGTATTCTTGCCTGGAATCCCATGGACAGAGGAGCTTGGTAGGGTATAATCCATAGGGTCACAAAGAGTTGGACATGACTGAAATGACTTAGCAAACACAAATGAATAGATAGGTACTACATAAAGATATAATCCATGGCACTGGTACCATAAAGGGGGAGGAAGGGCTATAAAAGAATATAATTTTTTATGTGATGGAAGTTAGTATCAGCTTAAAATAAATTGCTACAATTTTAGACTATTATATTTACTCACTAATGATAATCACAGAGAAAATATCTATAGAACACACACAAAAGGAATGAGAACAGAATCAGGATGCATCATCACAAAAAAATCAACTAAACACATAGGTCATCTATAAGGGAGGAATGGGAGAGCAAAAATGCTAAGAGAGAGAATTAATAGCAAAATGACAATAGCATGTTTCTTACCTATTTGTAGTTACTTCAAATGGATTAAAGTTCAGAATTATTGCTCATTACTGCAGATGATTTACCCTCCTGAATCAAAAGACATAGATTGGGAAAAATGGATCACAAAAATAGGATCCAACTATTTGACTATTTGATGTTTACAAGAGACTCATTTTACATCCAAAGCCATGCAGAGGTTGAAAGTGAAAATCTAGAAAAATGATATTTCATTTAAATAGTAATCATAAGTGAGCAGATAGGGTGCATCTAGAAAGGGGAAGCATCCAGAGGCTTCCAGAATGGCCCATGCACAAGGAAATGGAGAGTAAATTTATTTGTAAACTCGGGTCATTGTCTGGAATGGCTAGTGCTGCTGTCTGAGGTTAAGCAGAAGTTCTAGATTGATTATAACAGGTAAGCTGAAAATATGGCAGCTGTGGTGATAGCATGGATACTGTTGGCCACAGTAACCACCTTGACCTCTTGGGACACATGAGAAACAGTTGCACAACCTAAAAGATGAACTGCAAAATGAAAAGGATTAAAAATAAATCCTATTATTACTGACACTTTGAGAGCTTTTATTGATAAGAATGCACAGTGGTAATGACAATCTCTCACATTAATAAAGTTTGGGCTATAAACACAAAAGTCATTTATCCTTCAGAAGCAAAAGAAAGCACAGAGGTTGAGTATATGAGTAAGAAAGCCAGTACACACACACAGAAAAATTGTATCTTTCAAATTTAAAGAGCCATCAATTTTGCTCAAATATGTGTTTCAAGTAAAATAAAATATATAATTATAAAAACATTTTTATTTTAGACTTCAGGTGATGTCCTACATCATGCAATTTACAGACCTATTACAGTTAAGACCTTGAACTAATTAGAGAATAAATATTCTTAAGGAGCACAAGATACTGAATTATGTGCAAACTTTTTTTTTCTTGGGCTTTCCTGGTGGCTCAGATGGTAAAGAATCTGCATGTAATGTGGGAGACCTTGGTTCTTATTTCTTCACTGCATATAAAATGTTTTGATTTTGTATACTTATTAGAATATCAATAGAACATATGCATTGTATTAGGCTAATAAAGTCAGTTTTATTTAAAACTAAAACTTAAAACTCAGATAATACTAACTTTAGCAGGTATATTATGATTATGCCTGTGCTTAGTTGCTCAGTTGTGTCTGACTCTTTGGGACCTCATGGACTGTAGCCCTCCAGGCTCCTCTGTCCATTGAATCCTTCAGGCAAGAATACTGTAGTGGGTTGCCATGCTCTCCTCCAGGGCATCTTCTCAATCCAGGGATCAAACCCAGGTATCTCACATTGCAGGTGGAGTTTTTACCATCTGAGCCAGGAAGGAAGCCCATTATGATTACATATGCATTTAAATACATACATATACTGTACACTGATATCAGTAAATAAGAATACAACATAAGTGAGGCAAGAGACAATGCAAAGGAATGGAAAACTCATCCTGAACTATGATCTGCTCTCCAAATGGCAGAAGACATAATTATCCATTCTCTTCTCTGTATTCTACTCAGGTAATAAATGTTTTATTCCCTATTCCCTTGGGTGTGCTTAGTCACTTCAGTTGTGTCCAACTCTTGCAGCTGCAAGGACTGTAACCTGCCAGGATCCTCTGTCCCTGGAACTCTCCAGGCAAGAACACTGGAGTAGCTAGCCCTGCCCTCCTCCAGATGGTATTCCCCACCCAGGGATCAAACCCACATTTACCTATGTCTCCTGCAGGAGGATTCTTTACCCACTAAGCCACTTGAGAAGCCCTTTATTTCCTTACCTATACATCTACTCTCAGTTCTCAAATCACTTAATTTCTGCCCTTTTTTTTTTTTTTTTCTCCTTTTGACTGTGAATAAGTTGCTGTTCAGTCGCTAAGTCAAGTCCCACTCTTTGAGACTCCATAAACTGCAGAACACCAGGAGTCTCTGCCCTCCACTATCTCCTGGAGTTTGCTCAAATTCATGTTGGTTTTCTCAGATCACACACACACACACACACACACACACACACACACACAATTACTTTGGGAGAACTGAACATTTTAATGGTTATTACACTTTCTGCCATGTTTAAGGAGTGTGGCAGGCAGTATTCTGTGAGTTCACAAAGAGTTGGACATAACTTAGCAACAGACTTTCACATTTTTTTCATAGTTGCTTTATAATGTGTTGGTTTCTGCAGTACAACAAATCAGCTATATGTATACATATATTCCTTTCCTCTCACCCCGTCCACCATCCATCTAGGTCACCACATAGCACTGAGCTTATCACCCTGCACAATACTGCAGGTTCCCACTGGCCATCATTTTACACCTAGTAGTGTATATATGTCAGTCTCAATCTCCCAGTCCATCCCACTCACCCCTCTTCCCGGGCCCTACATCCACATCTCTATTCCTGCCCTGCAGATACGTTCATCTGTACCACTTTTCTAGATTTCACCTATATGTATTAATATATGATATTTGCTTTTCTCTTTCTGATTTACTACACTCTGCTTACTTTTCATGTTGTACTATAATGCTGGTTAAGGAATTATGCAAGGTTATAATTCCTTATACACTAGCACCGATAATCTTCACTTAGCTGATTGACTTTTTTTTCTGAGATATTTCCCTCTCGAGATCAGAAAATTTTAATATGTCAATACAAATAAATATTTTTCCTAAATTTCCCTGATGATACAAATTATGTGACTTGCAATCAATCACAGATTTTTAAATTTGTAAGAATAAACTCTTGAGGTTTCCTTGCCAAATAAATTTTATTAGATGCTATCCATATAACAGCTATTCAGCATCCAAATGTACTTCTTCATTTTATAAAAGGAAGGAAAATAGAAATAGGTATTTGCATTGTGCTTCATTTGTTTTACATTAACTCAGAAGTATTGGAAGTCTGCCTACTTTTTTGAAATCCAATGTGGGAAGTCTCTCAAATGAAATTGAAGAGGCAAGATCAATATTTCTAAGCTAATTTTATATAGGTTAAGTATTATTTAGACTATAGTTCAGTTATTTTTACCCCTTTTTTGAGTATAGTGACATATGAATGTTTAAGTGTAAACAAATGATTACAATAAAAATTACTTTTATAAAATATTATTGCTAGTCTAAAATATCTTTCAGTGGTGATTGTTGCTCAAACCTTTTAGGATGTAAGGAAATACTCTAGAGATCTGCTAATTCTTTAAAGTTATAATATAGTCTCACATCAAAACCCTTGTCTTTAAAAGTAATTAGAGTTATATTCATATATTTGCTCCAACAGAGGATTCCACTCTATGTTATTAAGGTATTGTCAGTGAATGTAGTAAAATATACAAAATAACAACACAACCCATCCATTATTTCATTACTAGGTATTTCTAGGTATTTTCTGTTCTCTCTCACCTTGCCTGAGGCTTCCTGTAATACCCCAGAGGCCAATTATTAATTCCTCCAAAGGAGACATCTAACGAATAGAGCTTTAGAACTTCAAAATAAACAGCAGTACCTAGGATTCTAAGAATCAAGATCTGCAGCACTCCATCTGTACAAAAGTGGATGAATTCTTGATGCGCAGAGCAGACAGTCAAAAGCAGCGAAACGAGCAGATGACTGAGTGGTAGCCTGCTGACCCCAAACTGTCAGACAAGAATTAATGATAGAAAGCTGAGTC
Organism: Raphicerus campestris; assembly: GCA_006410735.1. NCBI lineage: Eukaryota > Metazoa > Chordata > Mammalia > Artiodactyla > Bovidae > Raphicerus > Raphicerus campestris. Next base: position 100,768 of record SJYW01032506.1, on the reverse strand, counting down.
AGAGGTATGAGAAAATGTTTACCTGAACTGTTTTCCTAAGGTTTTTTAGGATCCTTTTTAAAATATATACCAAATGCATTATAACATGAAGTCTTATTTGTTTTCTGGTTGTATTTATAACTCTCAGTTTAACAGCATAGTTGAAATTTGAATGTTCTTTTAATAATCCTCACCCTGATTACTTGTTATTTTTGCTGCAATACTCTAAAGATATACTTCAAAAGCTCTCTCCTAGAGAGATGATAGAAAACAAAATGAGTTTTAGCAATTTCAAGCTGTAGTAACAGAAGATTCCAACCCAGAAAGTAATAGAAAGTATATAGGATTTACCTATAACAAAAATGAAATTTAATAAACTATTTGGAAAAGCTAGCAAGAAACATTAGAAATTTCAAATTTATTTACCCAACATGACAATACATATTTACTTAGCTAAGGATGTCCCAGAGAAGCCAGCACAAATTACAAAGTAATAATGAGAAAACCAGTTAGTTGTAACAAGTGTTTTGGCCCTAAAATTAGCCTTGTGTGTTGTTACTAATTATGAGCCATCTCAAGCATTAAACTATGAGCATTATTATGTCTTTTTGTCATTCAGTTGCTCGGTCATNTCCAGAGGATCTTCCTGACCCAGCAATTGAACTGGGATATTGCGGGCAGATTCTTTATCAACTGAGCTATCAGGGAAGACTTTACCCACCAAATTCCCTTTAAAAAGCATCATATAGCCCTTGTTGCTGTTGTTGTTCAGTCACTAAGTCCTGTCATCTCTTTGTGACTTCATGGACTGAAGCATGCCAAGCTTCTCAGGCCTTCACTCTCTGCTAGACTTTGCTCAAATTCATGTCCATTGAGTTGGTCTTGCCATTCAGTCATCTCATTCTCTGTCACCTCCTTCTCCTAATACCCTCAGTCTTTTCTATCATCAGGGTCTTTTCCGATGAGTCAACTCTTCTCATCAGGTGGCCAAAGTATTGGAGCTTCAGCTTCAGCTTCAGCATCAGTCCTTCAAATGAATATTTAGGGTTGATTTCCTTTAGGATTGACATGTTTGATCTCCCTGCTGTCCAAGTGACTCTGAAGAGTCTTCTCCAGCAATTTACAAGTCTTTTTGTTTTGTTCTAGTGAAAATAGCCACAGATATACCCTGGTAGTTATGAGTGATTACTTGCCCAACTTCCCTTCCTCCTGCATTTCAGGGTTTTAGGCATAATATTCTGTATGTTGATTTTTTAAAAAGCATTCTCTTTTCCTGCCTGGTATTATTAGATGTTGTATTAAAACTTTAAGTTCCTTTGTGAAATTTCAGTGCTTTTTTTTTTTTTTGCTTAAAGAGGAAGTGTCAAATGGCTAAGAATGGCCATATTAATACATCTTTATGATTTTATAATATAATAAACTCATCATTTCCTAATATTGTGTTTGCTACAGTTACCAAAATTTAATGAACAACATGAATACATTTACCTAATTGAATAGCAATATTTACATTTGTGTTCTCGATAAATAATAGAAAGTGAAAAAAGATTTTTCTTTTCAAAAAACTAATACTGAAGGCAGCTACATTTTTCATACACAGATGAACAGTCATTTTGGATAGATTTGCACTTTAAGTTGCATGTGTCACTTATATTACATCAAATGCATGATCTTTAACAGCTTTGTAATCTGAGAATATACTATAACATTTCTAAAACTGAGTATACCATTTTCTACTTAGAAATATTATTTTTGTTGAAAAATAAAGTTTAGTTCATTTCTCAATTCATTATTATTTAAATAACTTTTACAGTTCTTACATTTGTTTGCCTAATAAAGTCATTTAATTTAAATTTCTTTGTAAAGATGTATTTTCATATAAACACACATAAAGCAATCTTTCCTTCAAAAATCTTGTGATTTTTATTTTTTTAACTTAAGAAAGACCTAAATGGCAACCCACTCCAGTAATCTTGCCTGGAGAATCCCATGGATGGAGGAGCCTGGTGGGCTACAGTCCACGGGGTTGCAAAGAGTCGGACACAACTGACCGACTTCATTTCACTTTCATTTATGGGTCAAATGCTGTATTTCTAATTTTTATAAAAATATGGACCCAAGGAAATTTTACCTAACTTTTCTCTAGATAATAGAATGCAATTATGACAATAAAAGGGTTTCCCAGGTAGTGCTTATGTTTAAGGACATGCCTCCCAATGCAGTAGACATGAGATGTGAGTTTGATGCCAAGTTCAAGAAGATCCCTGGAGGAAGCTTGACAACTCACTCCAGTATTCTTACCTGGAGAATCCTATGGACAGAGGAGACTGACAGGCTCTGGTCCTTAGGATTACAAAGAGTTGGACGCACTAAAGCAACTTAGCATGCACTTATGGTAATAAATATATTTGATGGTGTGAATTTAACTTAGGAACATGATAAAAATTGGTGCAAATGATGGAAAAGTAGAGAGCATAATTGTTTACCACATGGATAACATTGATTCTTGCCTTTCATTGGGAATTCAGACTTGTTACCTGATAAATCACTCTTATCAGGAGCATTATATAATTTTTGTTTTATATGGCACAAATCAATTTTTATTTTAAAATTATTACTTATATAAATTAATTAAATTAAATTAATTAATTTAAAAAGATTGAGCCAGACACGTCTTCAAGGTTAGTATGGTCCATATTCCACCACCTTACAATTAGTTTACCATTCAGATTTCTAGTTGAAATGATGTTCATATATTGTTCCTTCTTCAGTTAGCAGTTTTAGATATGTTCTTTTGAATTCTTGTTATAAAAATTAATAGCTGAAAGATGGTAGTATTGAATCAATTATTTAATTTGTAAAGTAAAAATTTCCTTTTGTGTTATTACTTATTTATCATTTTGAATTTGACTACTACAAAAATCTCAATATATAGGTAAAAATACACCCTGGAAAAAACGAGGTTTTTCTTTAATTATTCCCATTTAAGGAAATTAATAACAATTGCACTAAAAAATTTGTTTTCTTCTGACAAAATTATAATGGTTAATAGTTCAATTGTCCCTCAGAATTTCAGTCTAGGCAACAAAAAATAAAATAATATTAAAAAGCAATGAATTTTTTTGAGTTTTAAGAAACTTCAAAAAACAATGTCTTTACATTTTTTGAAAATTTTTATAAGTGAAACATATCAATTTTTAAAGACAAGTGCTATGTAGTAAAATCTTTTTGTAATTTTCATCAGTTACAATGGCTTTATTCTACTTGAAATTTTGCATCAATTTGTTTTTTTATATATGCCGTTAGGGATTATATATTACAAAAACATGATCTGGTTAAATGAATGCTAAAATATTAAAATTACATGTTAGAGCTTAATTTGATTTATCCCTTAATCTATACTTTTTAAAGCCTAAAAGCAAAAACTAAATTGGATTTAGCATTGATTTGATACAGTATACAGCTGGTTATAATCTCATAATTATGTATGTGTTCTGCATTATTTTTTGTTTGGTTAAGCGGTTTTCTCAAGCACTCTCTTCATAAGGCACACATAGATGACTGAGTCTTTGAATTATTGTCCACTTGTAAATACTTACTTGATAGGAGAACGCTAATTTACATGAACATAGGATTCCTGACAACCTTGCTTTATTTTAATAAACTGTCCCCTTTCTTAACTTTTATATAGCAATTGAGAATTCTAGTGGCAGCCTGATTCTTTACTGTAAAGTTAATTTATTGTGTTATCCTAGAAGTTGATATTTTATTTTTCTTTTAAAGAGTGGATCACAGTCTTTCCAGCACCCTCTCCCCCACCCACCCCGCCACCATTTGTCTGGTTCAGTTTTCTTTCAGTGTGAAAGGTGACATCTTTCTTCAGCTAGGGAAAATCTTCCATTATATACTTAATTATTGCTCTTTTTTTATTAACCACTTATTTTCCTATTTCTGAAATATCAATTGCTCCTATGTCAAATGTATTGGATATATTCACTAAATCTTTAATCATTTTCCTCGTTCTTTCTTTTTTATGTCATTTTATTCTGTTTTGAGTTATTCCTTGCCCTCAGAGTTCAGGCTACTAAGTCAGAAGTCAAGGGTGGTTACTTTATATAGCAATTTAATTAGCCTTTAGGTCTAGGAAATAATTTACGATATGTAATTGAATCTAATTAAGCTTTTGATTATTTACTACTCTTGTTGCTGTCTTCTCCTCCAGCAGTTTTAATTTGCCAAGTTGTTTTTCTTTTTTTTTTCTTTTTTTTTTGTTATTGCTCCTAAGATTCTTTTTCTAAATCCTTTGTACTTTAGAAGGATACTCATTTTTATTTGTCAACTCATTTTGGCTCATTTATGAGTACTGAAATATACAAGAAAAACTAGTAAAAGGAATTAAACACATATATGGCTTCTAACTCCAATTGTTCATATTTATCCTAATTGTACAGAAGACAGGTAGATTAGGGTTAAAATCCCATGGAGAGAGGAGATAAATTAAAATTTCAAACTTCTCAACATCTTCCCATCCTTTCCAAATAAACTAATATAAACTAAATGATATGTGATATTAATCTACATTCATATTGCAAAATTAATATTCACAATTCATTCACATAGGTAGTGGATTGACTCCTTAGGTAAAACTGAAATTTGTATATTTAAAGAACTTTATTTTCAATATTTACCATATAAAATTTAGTTAATTGTAAAAAGTCTCTTTTTTGTGAATGTCCTCAAACGGATGTTTTAAGTATATGCATGTCTTTCCATTGCATGGCTCATTGGTAAAGAATCTGCCTGCCAATGCAGGAGACACAGGAGATGTGGGTTTGATCTTTGGGTAAGGGAGATCCCCTGGAGAAGGAAATGGCTACCTGTTCCAGTATTCTTGCCTGCAAAATTCCATGAACAGAGAAACCTGGTGATCTACAGTCTAAGGGGTCTCAAAAAGTCGGACATGATCTAGCACACGTGCACACCCACATACGCGCACACCGACACCGACACCAACACACACACACACATATTTATACAGGCCTTCTACATTATCTTTAAGAAAAACCCATTAGCTTTATTATGACTTTCTTTTCCCTGCTGCTGCTGCTGCTAAGTCGCTTCAGTCGTGTCCGACTCTGTGAGACCCCATAGACGGCAGGCCACCAGGCTCCCCTGTCCCTGGGATTCTCCAGGCAAGAACACTGGAGTGGGTTGCCATTTCTTTCTCCAATGCATGAAAGTGAAAAGTGAAAGTGAAGTCGCTCAGTTGTGTCCGACCCCTAGCGATCCCATGGACTGCAGCCTACCAGGCTCTTCCGTCCATGGGATTTTCCAGGCAAGAGTACTGGAGTAGGGTGCCATTGCCTTCTCCGTCTTTTCCCTAGGTAAAAGCAAAAAAAATTCAAAGTTAACTTTCATAAAATTAGCTATCACTGAAATTTTCTTATTGAATGGAGAGTGAAAAAAGACAATTTAACCTTATGTTGATATCTGTCAAATATTTTGCTAGGATGGTGTCAATCAAAGACTAGAATATTCTGCATTAGGTAGAGATTTAAATATAACCTTCACATTCTGCTGATAATCTGACTGTATAATGCAGGTTTTCCATATATTACTTTGCTTTCTAGGAATTCTTTGGGGATTTCATAAGGAGATTTTCAAAGTTTAGAAGAATTCATCTTTAATTAATTAGCTTAAAAAAAAATCCCAGGNATACTACAGCAGTATTTACTTAATGTGACTTGAGAGATGAGAATCAGTGACTATAGTCTCTGCCTAACAAAAGAGCTTCAAAACTAATAACTCCAAAACAGCTAAAGTATTAACAAATTATTAGTTTCATATTTTCAAAATCAAAGCTTCAAAAGTATCCTTTAATTATGTCAAATCAGTTCAGTTCAGTCACTCAGTCTTGTCCGACTCTTTGCGACCCCATGAATCGCAGCACGCCAGGCCTTCCTGTTCATCACCATCTCTGGGAGTTCACACAGACTGGAGTCTGTGATGCTATCCAGCCATCTCATCCTCAGTCGTCCCATTCTCCTCCTGCCCCCAATCCCTCCCAGCATCAGAGTATTTTCCAGTGAGTCAACGCTTCGCATGAGGTGGCCAAAGTACTGAAATTTCAGCTTTAGCATCATTCCTTCCAAAGAAATCCCAGGGTTGATCTCCTTCAGAATGGACTGGTTGGATCTCCTTGCAGTCCAAGGGACTCTCAAGAGTTTTCTTCAGCACCACAGTTCAAAAGCATCAGTTCTTCGGCACTCTGCCTTCTTCACAGTCCAACTCTCACATCCATGCGTGACCACTGGAAAAAATATAGCCTTGACTAGACGGACCTTAATCGGCAAAGTAATGTCTCTGCTTTTGAATATGCTATCTAGGTTGGTCATAACTTTTCTTCCAAGGAGTAAGTGTCTTTTAATTTCATGGCTGCAGTCACCATCTGCAGTGATTTTGGAGCCCAAAAAATAAAGTCTGACATTGTTTCCACTGTTTCCCCATCTATTTCCCATGAAGTGATGGGACCGGATGCCATGATCTTCGTTTTCTGAATATTGAGATTTAAGCCAACTTTTTCACTCTCCTCTTTCACCTTCATCAAAAGCCCTTTAGCTCCTCTTCACTTTCTGCCATAAGGGTGGTGTCATCTGCATATTGATGAGGTTATTGATATTTTTCCCGGCAATCTTTATTCCAGCTTGTGTTTCTTCCAGCCCATGATGTACTCTGCATACAAGTTAAATAAGCAGGGTGACAATATACAGCCTTGATGTACTCCTTTTCCTATTTGGAACCAGTCTGTTGTTCCATGTCAAATAATAAGTAAAAATTATCTTTGGAATTAGATCTTAATGGAATAGATTATTATTTACTGCTCAGCTTTATACATTTTAGAAATAGTTTGTACAATTGGAAGTATTTTGTGCAATCATGCTGGGGAATATCAAAGTAAGCATTATTTATAATTATACATATAACATATGTTATTGTGTATAAAATATTATATACACATCCCAATGTAAGGCAAGTTATTTCATTCTCCTAGTTCAAGATGGCGTATGCAACATAGATATACCCTATTTTCCTTTCCCCAGTGATATGGCTAAAATATTTAGAATAACTTGTACACACACACATGCATAAAAGAAAAAAAAATCAAAAGGCATATAGTTTAAACTTTCCTTTTACAGTGCATTAGGGCTGTCTTTCTTGAATGTATATGTAATTACAGCACTATTCTGGTCAGTTGATCTTTAAAACAATTTGTTAACAGGCTATTCAAGTTTTTATTTGACACACAACGCTCTGTTTTACTGCTTTACCAGAAGATTTGATTCCCAAACACATTTGAGATATGCAAATGTGCTTCTAATTATTAATTATGCATAATATTTCCATTTTCTTTGCATTTCTCAGGTTATTCCCCATTATATATAACTCATTCTACCTCATTATTCAAGATGACAAAATCTCACTTATTCTGTAGGATTAAGAAGTCAGATCCAAGTTTAGTCCAATTAAAAAAATCCATCCTACAATGCTTCATCCAGTCAGAGATAATAATTTGATTTGGTATGAATATCTTGTAGAGGTAGAAAATGTGAGTACAGAGAAATGTTCTTATAAAACTCTCATTGCTCAGAGAAACCTGAGCCTTATGCTGCTAAGTATATCAATATGCTTTAGGAAGTTTATTATTGAAGACATTTAAAGGTTGGCATATTTTAGTGCATAGTTTCTGTCTTCCACTACATTAAAATATAGTTTTAATTCTATAGAATTCTAACAAAAACATTCCCTTAGCTTAAACATATTTCAGTTATTATTTTTCAGGAATAGAAAAATTAAAAAATATATATTTTAGGTTCATTTTCAGAGAGCAAAGATAAATACTTAGCTATAATTTGTTTCTATCTTTCCTTCTTAATATAACTTGCGTATATGATTATCAAAGCATATTAGAAATAGAATGAACATTAAAGAAGAATATAAAAAGCAACATTTCTCTCCCTCAACTCAGCCTCTAAATATTTCTGAGTCTGAATTACTGAAAGCTTTTGACTTTTAGCTGTAATTTGAAGGATATCTTCTTTCTGCTTCAGAAAAACTCAGTTTTTAGCTTTCACAGCCTCTTGATTTGGGGTAGATAAATTAATTTTAAAATTCCACAGTTACAGCATTTCTTCAGCAAAAAAAAAGAAGTCACTTTGAGTTATCAAAATGAGGTCTATACTTGACCTTCCCAGTATAGACTCAAATTATTTTTCAGATGCAGTGACTAAGATTGGAAGATATGACCACAACTATGAGTCTTAAAATAAAACTGACTTTAAAACAATTGGATCAAACTACTTGTTACCAGAATTTTCTGAAATTTTAATTCTAGGGAAGTAATCATTGAGTTGATGTTAAAATTAGTAACAGAAATTATATAAGAGGCTTTTTTTTTTCCAATATGGAAGCCATATATGTATCTTGGAAGATGAGAAAGGTGCTATTGGAGTTAGGTACAATCAAACTGTTATAAAAAACATTGATTTTATATTATCAGCTGCGTCTGACTTGCAAACTCATGGACTTTAGCCTGCCAGGCTCTTCTGTCCATGGGATTCTCCTAGCAAGAGTACTAGAGTGGGTTGCCATTCCCTTCTCCAGGANAGTTATAAAAAACATTGATTTTATATTATCAGCTGTGTCTGACTTGCAAACTCATGGACTTTAGCCTGCCAGGCTCTTCTGTCCATGGGATTCTCCAAGCAAGAGTACTAGAGTGGGTTGCCATTCTAGTGGGTTGCCAGGGGATCTTCCTGACCCAGGGACTGAACCCAGATCTCCTGCATTGCAGCAGATTCTTTACAGTCTGAGCCACCAGGGAAGCCTTATATAATCTAAAAGGTCATTCAGATTTTAATCATGGTAAATCATAAGACAAAGAAAAAAGGTGAATTTGAATTTATAAGAATTTGAATCTATATCTATAGGATATATATAGCTTACAGAAAGAAGGAATGCTAATGAAACTCTTTCCTATACCATTTGGATGAACTTAGAGAGCTGAAATTTACATATATCTCACTTGTTGCAGAATCATTCTACCTATTGAGAAAGAGAAATTTTTTTTTAATATGATTGGATGACTCTGAAGGAAATCTAAGGAGCTGGGTTGCAGAATACATCACACAGCTAACCTAGCAGACTAAGCACAAAATGAGACCATCCTAGCATTCAACCACATAATCTCTGCCATTTTCAAGAACACATTGGAAGAGTAAATGTAGTACTTGAGTTACTGAAGGTGACTTTGCCTTTGCTTTAGTTGTGCATTGCAGTTCCTAGAACAAATAACGTATTTATCTTTGAAAGGAAAATAATTAAATGCAAATGCTATTCAGTTCAAATGCTATTGGTCCTATAAAAATCAATTTTTCATCAGACAAATGATTTATAAGAAGACAAACCGACAGCCTCTATAGCTATAATGCTTGTCTAGAGAAAATTAGAAGACTTTTATACTTTTTAATGTGTAAAGTTCATACCATATAATTATAAGTAAAAAAAAATATTTTGCTTGAAAAACTCAGTTCTCAATGATTGTCTGATATAAGGAATTTTTGAAGACCCATTGTAACAGTTATAAATTAAATATAAACTAAAATAACTTTTAAAACAAAATTAAAAATAGCCTCTTGCCATTAGCCTCTTGTAGTTTAAAAGTATAGTTAATTCACTTGATTGTAATATGTGTGATATTATGCAGGGTAATATCAATGATAACAAGTGTTTCTTGGTCCTGTAATTTATTTCACATGCACATGAAACTGTAATTTGAGGGCACTGATAGATGACATAATTTGAAAATTGATGTAATTTTATCTGGAAGCATTGATCTGTGGAATATGTAATGAACCAGTATTATTAAAATTCAAGGGTCCTACCTTTCCATTCCCATTCTTCTAAAGGGGATTCTGGTTTAACATAGATATTTTCCTTCTTCACTCTTAAAGTACAGTCATTCTAAATCTGGCATTTTAAAAAACTACTCATGCAGAAAAGAGGAATGAGTGAGTGTCGCTCAGTTGTGTCCGACTCTTTGCAAACCCATGAACTGTAGCCCACCAGGCTTCTCCATCCATGTGATTTTCCAGGCAAGAATACTGGAGTGGGTTACCATTTCCTTCTCCAGGAGATCTTCCCGACCCAGGGATTGAACCGAGGTTTCCCGCATTGTAGGCAGACGCTTTACTGTCTGAGCCACCAGGGAAGTTCAGAAAAGAGAAAGGAACATTAAATATTGCAGCATATCAGAGTGGATAGTGTTGTTCAGGAGTTTTGAAGGCAAGTTGAAAAGAAGCTATACTGTGAGCAGAAAAGTAATAAGGATCATAGGAGTGGTGTCAGAGAGATTGCCTGTAAGTGTGTGTGGACTAAGTTCTAGAAAAACAAAAATTAGTTTATTTTTATTTTGTATTTTGTTTCTTAGGTTAAATTTTTTAATCTCAATATGAGTTCAACTTGAAACTAAAAGTTACATCTCTACTTGTTTTTTTTAAAACACTTCTACTTAAATACATTTTATAGACATATGTGGATAGTCAACTAGATAATATATCAACTAATATATATGAACAATAAGATTTTGGATTTACTTGTTCATGTTCTTCATGATAATATTAAATGCAATGAAAGGTAAAATAGATGTCCTTCACATAATTCTAAAATATCACTAATGTTAATTCAGTAAATCTATCCAAAATTTACTTTTAAGATATAGGAAAATTTCCAATCTAGTTTGAGATACAACTTTCTTAAATGATAGATTCCTAAATACTTATAATTCCAAACTGTCAGTAAGAAGTCTTATATAATGATATTCCAGATAATCTTATCTCCTTTGACATAGACATTTTTGAAGTCCAATGAGTGTGTTGCTCTAGAAATCCATACCTCAAGCACTATTCTGTTTTCAGTGGTATTATCTTACTTATTTTGATGCAACCAACCTAGTAATGTGGCAACATACAAGTCCATAAGGCAGATATCACTCTCTTGAGACATATTCTGGTTTAGACAGGATTCCTATATTGAAGGTAGATTCTCCAATAGAATTCAGAGCCAATATAAATGAGGATAGTCTATACAGTAAGAACTATTTTTACTTAATTAGACTGAGAAAGAAAGAGTTAAATCAGTTGGCCTCTGATTAATTTCTCTCCAATTTATAGAAGAATAGTATTCCAGTAGAAAACAAACAAGCGGTAGATATCTCCTTATAAACATACTGATAACAACTCTTTTACTAAATAAATGAATGGTATGTGTTAGGAAGAGAATACTAGCTGTAGATTTCTCTGAAGCTAATGATCCCAGTTTAGCACTGCTGATATGTAAACAGACCTACAATCTATGGATTTATAAGGCATGAATCTCTGAAGAATGTCACATAGGCTACATAGCTCTCTGGGATGCAAAATAAGGATGTCTCAAAATTTACTGGTTCTCATAGTGAAAGATTATCCACAGAGCTCGTTTAGGGAGTTCATATAATCTGAGTCAGAAAGCATGTGTCTTCGTGTACCCGAATATAAACAGTACCCGCAGCACTGTTTATAATAGCCAGGACATGGAAGCAACTTAGATGCCCATCAGCAGGCGAATGGATAAGAAAGCTGTGGTACATATACACAGTGGAGTATTAGCCATTAAAAAGAATACATTTGAATCAGTTCTAATGAGGTGGATGAAACTGGAGCCGATTATACAGAGTGAAGTAAGCCAGAAAGAAAAACACCAATACAGTATACTAACATATATATGGAATTTAGAAAGATGATAGTGATAACCCTGTATGCGAGACAGCAAAAGAGACACACATGTAAAGCACAGACTTTTGGACTCTGTGTGAAAGGGAGAGGGTGGCATGATTTGGGAGACTGGCATTGAAACATGTATACTATCATGTAAGAAACAAATCACTAGTCTAGATTCGATACAGGATACAGGATGCTTGGGATTGGTGCACTGGGATGACTCAGAGAGATGATATGGGGAGGGTGGTGGGAGTGGTTTCAGGGTTGGGAACTCATGTACACCTGTGGTGGATTCATGTCAATGCATGGCAAAACCAATACAGTATTGTAAAGTAAAAAATTAAATAAATAAGAAAAAATAGAAAAAAAAAAAAAAAAAAAGAAATGAAAGCATGTGTCTGATGAGAAGCAGAAGGATATGGGGAGGGACCTTGGATTTCCTGTATTTGACAATGACCCTGGATTTTTGTACACTTTAAATTATTAACAAGGCTAGATCCCAGGCAAGGTCCTAGACTCATATGAATCTGATTTGACAATTCAATTATTCGTGTTAGTACAGTGATACTTTTCCAGGTTAATCAGAACTTTTGGAGGTCACTGCAAGTTGCAAATCACCTGAGTTATATCACTGATGTCTACAAAACTGCGGTAGTCTTTTTTTTTTTTTTTTTCCCTAATCTCTCACTTACTGTACAGTTTGGTGACAGGTGAAGTGATGATGGCTATAGGATTCTATAGTGAAGTATTGAAAATAAGGCTACACGTACTAAAAGAGGAAAGAAAAAGAAAATATCTTTGGTGACGTACATGATTTAAGCATGGAGAACTAAAAATCCTTCCACAAACCTATATGATACCTCTATTAATTAGAATGATACTACACATATTTATTTCTGAAATCTTAGGAAAATAAAAACACTAAATCATTGCTAGTCAGTGAGATAACTTATTCATTTAAGGACAGGATTATATTAAAGTTTAGAGAAAATTGTGTTTTGCCTTTTAGAATATTCTCTAGAGTGAGTGATGTGTGTGTCTATGAGTATGTGCTCATTTCTGTGGGGATGAATACACGAGCTTACATGCAATCTTACATCAAATGAGAAAATTCAAGCTTGAAGATGGTAGCATTATCTAGTTTTTGAAATGAGAAAGATTATTTTAATCTTTCATCAAATTCAAAAGTATTCATCTGATTAAGAAGTTCTTATTGCTAATGAACGTTGTCCTAGAAAATCTAAAGTAGTGCAAAGATCACAGAGTAAATGGCCATTATACTATGATTTATATTCCATAAAGCTTAGAAGTGAGTTGTCAAAATTAACCAATATCATTGATGAAGGGAATCTTCAAAATTATGAGATTTTAGTTCCAAATGTTTTGTTTTAGATGGCATATGAATGAAATATAATAAAACTGAGGGGAAAAACTATTTTAATCCATCATGAAGTAACAGAAATTTTATTTAATGAAAATACGATGTCTAACTTCTTCCAATTTCCCAGCAATTGCAAATAATGAGAGATATGTTTATAAGTAAGGTAGATAGTCAGCAAGCTATAGCTCTACTCTCAACTGTGAAGCATATCTGAAGTTTCTAGGAGTGTTTTGCAGGTTATTCTGTGAATAAAAAAGAAGAGCCTTGTTACCTGTGTTTTAGGAATATGTACTGCTTAATTATTCCACTGACAGTACAGTTTTTTATGCAGAAATTATTTCATGTTATTTTTTAAAAAGCAAACTTGTACATCCATATAAAGTACATAGACTTTTTCAATGAGCCTAACAAACTACTTAACAACAAAAATATTTTAAAGCTTCTCTCTTCCTATTAGCCTGAGTAAGCAGTTTGCCTTGTCAGGTAACTACACAGACATCCTGAGGCAAATTAAAATTTAAAAAGCCATTAACAAATAAAGTACTTATTCATTTTCAAGTGAATATTAACTACTTAATGAAAGAGTAATATATTTTAGGCATTAAAATAAATTATTCTCTCTGAAATTGAGCAATTCTTTATAATGAGCTTGGTATAGGGTTTTCAATATCAAAGAATAAATTACAGTCTTACAAATTTTTCCCATTTTTCTCCAATTGAAAAACAATTAAAATCCAATTGAAAGCACCATAATAATAAAATGATAACAGCAATAATAAGAAAAGTAATATTTACTCTGATGTTATATGCCTGGCACTCTGCTAAAGTGTTATTCATGTACTTATACTTTCAGTCATTACTCTAACTTTCAGAACTATTATCCTAACAATAACAAAGAACACAAGTATATGCATTATATTATTTAGTCTTTAGAACCTCTAAGTGGTAGGCAGTTTTACTTGCTTATATAGGAGGTGAGTAAATTTTTCTTGTGAGAAGGTAAGCAAGTGGTCCAAGGACATACAACTTACAGGTGAAATATAGTTGAAATGAATGTGCTGAGCCACCATTTACATTGTAAGAAATGAAACAATATGTGTTAGTTGCTCAATTATGTCTGACTCTTTTCGACTCTGTGGACTGGGACCCACCAGGTTGCTCTGTCCTTGGAATCCCCCAGACAAGAATAGTGGAGTGGGTTGCTGTTTCCTTGTTTCTCCAGGGGAAATTCCAAATCCAGGGACTGCAACTGGGTCTCCTGCATTGCAGATGAATTCTTTGCCATTTGAAGAATTTGCTTCACCAGGGAAGCCCTATGAAAAAATACCTATCCAAAATATGAAATAATACCTATTCAGAAATACATCTACTTCTGCTTTATTGACTGTGCCAAAGCCTTTGATTATGTGGATCAAAATAAATTGTGGAAAATTCTGAAAGAGATGGGAATACCAGACCACCTGACCTGCCTCTTGAGAAACCTGTATATAGATCGGGAAGCAACAATTAGAACTGGACATGGAACAGACTGGTTCCAAATATGAAAAGGGGTATGTCAAGGCTGTATATTGTCACCCTTCTTATTAAACTTATATGCAGAGTACATCATGAGAAACGCTGGGCTGGATGAAACACAAGCTGGAATCAAAGTATCAGTAACCTCAGATATGCAGATGACACCACCCTTATGGTGGAAAGAAGGGCTAAAGAGCCTCTTGATGAAAGTGAAAGAAGAGAACGAAAACATTGGCTTAAAGCTCAACATTCAGAAAACAAAGATCATGGCATCCAGTCCCATCACTTCATGGGAAATAGATGGGGAAACAGTGGAAACAGTGTCAGACTTTATCTTTCTGGGCTTCAAAATCACTGCAGATGGCGATTGCAGCCATGAAATTTAAAGATGCTTACTCCTTGGAAGAAAAGTAATGACCAACCTAGATAGCATATTAAAAAGCAGAGACATTACTGCCAACAAAGTTCCACCTAGTGAAGGCTATGGTTTTTCCAGTGGTCATGTATGGATGTGAGAGTTGGACTATAAAGAAAGCTGAGCACAGAATTAATGCTTTTGAACTGTGGTATTGGAGAAGACTCTTGAGAGTCCCTTGGACTGCAAGGAGATCCAACCATTCCATCCTAAATGAGGTCAGGCCCGGGTTTTCATAGGAAGGACTGATGTTGAAGCTGAAACTCCAGTACTTTGGCAACCTGAGGTGAAGAGCTGACTCATTTGAAAAGATCCTGATGCTGGGAAAAATCAAGGGTAGGAGGATAAGGGGATGACAGAGGATGAGATGGATGGATGGCATCATCAACTCAATGAACATGACTTTGTGTAGGCTCTGGGAGTTGGTAATGGACAGGGAGGCCTGACGTTCATGGGGGTCACAAAGAGTTGGACATAACTGAGTGACTGAACTAAAGCTATCCAAAATAAACAAGAGTCATAAGGAAACTATAATAACCATAAAGCCAAATACAAAATTTATTCTGTTTTTTGAAATTATGTTTCTTCTGAATATCTGACATCTTCTGTATAACAAATAGGATCCGAATTATTGATATAGTTACCCACAGTACAAAGACATGCTGCCAAAGGACTCTGAAATGTTTCATTTACATTCCATTTGAGAAATTAAAAGGCAACAAGATCAAAATTTCCCTTATTTCAATATTATAATCAATATTAGAAAGATCAAGAAAGGATTATTCTTATTTAATCCTGCTGTATTATGTCCCCAGTGTTGCTGTAAAAATTACTACAGACTGGGTTCCACCATGGATGATGATCATTTTAAATTCACAGATGCAGAATAACTGGATCTAATTGAGTACCTGAGATATTTTCTAGTTGAACATTTTTTTGCAGCCTCTTGTCTCCAGCTGTGCATATAATTGACAAGTTGACTTCTAGGAAGTAGATTTCATCTATAAAAGATCTTAACTGACATCCTTTTGTAACTTACTACTACTTTTCTGTGTTTTTGATGGACTTCCCTGGTAGCTCAGACGGTAAAGCGTCTGCCTACAATGCGGGAGGCCAGGTTTGATCCCTGGGTCAAGGAAGATCCCCCGGAGAAGGAAACGGCAACCCACTCCAGTATTCATGCCTGGAAAATCCCATGGACCAAGGAGCCTGGTGGNATGTATGTGTGTGTATATATATATGTATATATATGTATAGAATGGTTTTAAGAAAGATAAGACAAAATTGTAAATGTAAGAAAATAGCATCTAGAAAGTTGGGCCAATTTGAGGTGAGCCAAAAGGAAGTTTTAGAAATAAAAAAGTATAATCAGTGATAGCTCCAAACTAGAAATTTGATATATGAATGGTGATATATTTATACAATGAAATACTTCACAGTAATAAAAACAAATAGGTAAACTGCACGTGACAACTTGCCTGAGTCTCACAGATATAATGTTCACTGAAAGAGACTTGATACAGAGTTTGTGTTATTCAATTAAATGTATTATACATTTCCAAAAGACAGATCAAAGCCATTGATTTATATATTTAAATAGATGAATTACATTATACATGAATGATATCTCAATAAACTGTCAAAATTTGCATTTCTATGTATTGGCAGTAGTTAGAAAATGGAAGTTGTTAAAGGACATTTTTTTAAAAAAGGAAGTTACTGGGAAGTAACCCCTGGCAGTTCAGGGGTTAGGACTCTACCCTCTAATTGCTGAGGACCCAGGTTCAATCCCTTGTTGGGGAATTTAGATCCAGCAAACCAAACAGCACAGTCAAAAAAAAAGACAAAAAGAAAAAAAAAGAGATACTATTTGCAATAGCAAGATGTGGTAAATTTTAGCTAGAAACTTCAAAAGCTTTGTTTAAGAATCAACAATGTGTGTATCTGAGATCAAGTCCCTTTAAAAGCTGCATCCACTGAGAATGAGATTCCTGCACCATTGACAATATGAACAAGACAGAGAATCCCCAAAGGGACCCGTGTACACAAACCCCAGTGTGCTGACAGCGGGCAGGCTGTGCCTGTGGCAGCGGAAGGCAGACAGGAAGTCTCTGTGCCTTCCACTCAGGCTTTGCTGGGAACCTAAAGCCTCTCTGAAAACCAAAGTATAACACGAGAACAAAACGAACGTAACAGCGAAGATAACAGCCCTTGGTGTGTGACAGTGGTGGCTTTTCAAGTCAGCAGAGAAAGGCCTTTCCCCCCACGTGTGTTAATGGAACACTTGGCTACTTGTACGTCAAAAATAAGATACTCGATCCTTGTGCTATGTGAAAAAATGAATGCCATATATATTAGTGACCAAAATACTAGAAAAAGGTAAAACTTTTCAAAGAAAAAATAGAGTCTCTCTACGCATGAAGCACAAAAGCTAATACTTTTATGACACAAAACATAAACTAAAAAAGGAAAAGTGATTAATTTTATTGTATTCTACTATATCCAAATTAAAATCTGTGCCTAAAAATGTACCATAATCCAAATGAAAAGCAAGACCAAGGCTAGAAGATAATAACAGTAATGTATGAGTGATAAAGTATTAGTATATGGACTCTCTCCCTATCAACATAATATCAGTATAATGGTCAAATATATAAACATGCAATTAATATTTGAATAAAAGTGGACATATAAGCAATCTGACCATTAATCAGGAAAACCCAATTTAAATTCATGTTTTGTCCTCAGTTTATATGATTAAATTGGTATAATTAAATTAGTCAATACAAATTGTTATGGAGCAAGTTGCTTGTTCCATAATAGCTTTTATAAACTTACTCTTTGAAACCCTGTAAACATGCTTAGATTTAGTTACCATAGAGAAACTTGTATATAACTATGTAGAAACAGTAAGCGAATTCTCAGAGGAGTGATACTTGTAATAATAAAAACCTAGAAGCAATCTAAGTTTTCATAAAAGGATATAAAATAACCTGTATATAGTCATGTGAATGGAAAATCATAAGGCAGAAAATCATAAGGCAGATCTGTACATCTGCATATATCAATATAAATAACTTTCAGAAAAAACATTGAATGAAAAGTCAGTTTCTGAAATGATATGTATTATATAATGACATTTATTTAAAGTTTATGCAAAGCACCCACAAAGAGGCAGTCTTTGCTTTGCATTGTCCTGATGCATACATTTCAGTTACTAGGGTTTAGTTGAATACACTAGTACGTGTGAGCAACTGCAAAATATGTAAATTTCATTGTGCAAATGCATAATGCTTAAGCCTCATTGCTAGTTCTGTGCACAAACACTACACAAGTAATAGATGTGCATCAATCGTAACCAACGATGCCACTTCTCTCAAAGTTTGTTCAGGACTGTTGGTCACTGCACAGCCGTCACTCTTCTCACACAGACAGCAAAGCATGTAGTTGTGTGGCCTCCTTGTCCCCCAGTAATAAAGCCTGTCCATAAATGGACAGTTGGCAGAGGGTTTGGCCAAGGGGAAAGTGCACCAAGGAAAAGAGCGATAGGGCTGGAAGTGAGTGTGACCTGGACATGCATGGACTGTGGCAGACGTACACGACCCTGCAACTGTGTGGGAGGCCCTGCAACTGTGTGGGAGGCCCTGCAACTGTGTGGGAGGCTTGAGGTCTGTGGTCAGAGGCACTCGCTGAAGCGAACTTGTCTACATAAGCAACGAAAGTGGTTGTGACCAAAGAGACGACAACGATGTTCTAGGAGAAGTGACTCCAGCACAAAACTTCACATTAAAGGAACTCGCAGAGAGACCACGACACTGTGAGAACAAAGGGTAACATGACGGAAGCAGATTCGAGCATGGAAAGGAGAGCGACTGAAAGAGATTTCTTGCTCCATGTTGTGGGTGATACAATGAGAAGAGAGAGGAAGGATTGTTTGGACTCTACTCCTGAAAGGTTTTCTTACAAAGAAACGAAACACTTTAACCCCCAATGTTTCTAATGTTTCAAATTACAGGGTATGAAAGAATTTTTAGTTTCACTAATTTCTCTTTTCCTATACATTCATTACTGATTGCAACAGAGTTTTTAAATCTTTTGACAAAACCCTTAAAGGTCATGAAACTATTGTAATCTTTATCATTCATTGCTAATATTGCATTGAATTGTTTCAGCCTGTACATTTGTTTTTACATCTCAGAACTGTAGAAAGCAAAGACTGCCTACATATATACGATAAAGAAATAAAAGTATAAGGAAAAGTAAGAGAATGATAAATGACAAGTCCAGTATATATCAGTCGTGTCCAACTCTTTGCGACCCTGTGGACTATAGCCTACCAGGCTCCTCTGTCCATGGGGTTCTCCAGGCAAGAATACTAGAGTGGGTTGCCATTTCCTTCTCCAGGGGATCTTCCCAACCCAGGGATTGAACCTGGGTCTCCCGCTTTGCAGGCAGACCCTTTAACCTCTGAGCCACCAGGGAAGCCCCCATATAGAAGAGAAAATATGATTAAACAGGTACACAGTGGGCTTCAACTGCACTTGTGTTTTTAATGTTATATCTGGTGGTGGCTATCTGAAAATTATTGTATTACTTTATATATATTTTTATAAATCTAAAATAGTTTTATTAGAAGTAAACTGTGGAAAACTCTGAAAGAGATGGGAATACCACACCACCTGACCTGCCTTTTGAGAAATCTGTATGCAGGTCAGGAATCAACAGTTAGAACTGTACATGGAACAACAGACTGGTTCCAAATAGGAAAAGGNTCAGCTGGTAAAGAATCCACCTGCAATGTCGGAGATCTGGGTCTGATCTCTGAGTTGGGAAGATCCCCTGGAGAAGGGAAAGGCCACAGCAGTATTCTGGCCTGGAGAATTCCATGGACTGTATAGTCCATGAGGTCACAAAGAGTCGGATATGACTGAGCAGCTTTCACTTTCATATACATAATTTAGCTATCAGAATATTGAAATAATAAGATAGTATATCTTATCATCAGTATCTTACTACATATGAAATTCTTAAGAGTTATCATGCCTAAATTTTATGAATATAGAATTTAAAATACCCATCACTCAATATGTTGGCTTGTATGTGAAATAATTTTAATAAATAGAAAAAAGGAAAATATGAGATCAATCCATAATCTACAATTAACTAGTTTTGTAACTAAACTTGCCTGAGATTCAATTTTCTTTTATGGATTATAATAAGATTGTTTGACACTGTCATTGAACAAATAAAATGATATATGCACAATGGGTTGGAAATTATAGTGTTATAAAAATATTTTTGTTTTGAATATGTGCTAAGATTTCCCTGGTTGCTGAGAATAAAGTGATAAATAAAGCAGATGTGGATGGAGATTGTTTTCTGTAATCAAGAATACAGTTTAGTAAGGAAGATAAGCAACAATTTTTAATAGGATTTTCTACATTTGCTATTTTCATCCTTCCACCTTTTCTTTGCTCAGTGACAACTTAAAAGTCCTGTCACTCTGATCTAACCACCTTTATCATTCTTTTTTCGTAACTGAATCTAACAGAGCATTGGATATTATTGACTACTTATTTATTAAATATATTCTTTTCATTCTTTCTGCCTGAATTAATCAGAGTTCTCCAGAGCTGTCTCTTATACACATCTAGATGTGTATAAGAGACAGTACATACAANTATCATTCTTTTTTCGTAACTGAATCTAACAGAGCATTGGATATTATTGACTACTTATTTATTAAATATATTCTTTTCATTCTTTCTGCCTGAATTAATCAGAGTTCTCCAGAGAAACAGAACTGATAGTTTACATATAAACAAAACAGTCTAAAAATAGTTTCAATAAATACCAGATAACATTGTTTTTTTTTTTTTTTTGATTGATTTTACATTGTATTTTAAAGTTATTTTTTGTTTCTTTGTTTTTCCTTGAAGTTATTTACTTCCAGTTAGTTAAAGAAACATACAGCGAAAGTGGAAGTATAAGGAATTGACTCATATGATTATGGAACTGACAAATCCCAAGATCTGCAGCTGGCCAGCTAGAGACCCAGGAATGCTGATTATACAATTTCAGTCTAAGTCCAAAAGCCTGAGACTGGAAGAAGAGATGGTGGAGCTCCAATGTGAAGGCTGGCAGCCTTGAGACTCAGAAAGAGCCAGTGTTTCAGTTTGAATCTGAAAGCAGAAAAATCTAATGCCCCAGTTCAATGACAATCAGAGAGGAGAAATTGCCTGTAAGTCACAGGAGGATCTACTATTTTGTTGTATTCAGGGTTTCAAGTGATTGCATGAGGCCTATCCATATAATGGACAGCAATTTGCTGTATGAAAGTGAAAGTAAGGTCGCTCAGTCGTGTCCGACTCTTTGCAACCTCATGGATTGTAGCCTACCAAACTCCTCTTTCCATGGGATTTTCCAGGCAATAGTACTGGGGTGGATTGCCATTTCCTTCTCCAGGGGATCTTCTAGACCCAGGGATCAAACTCAGGTCTTCTGCATTGTAGACATACACTTTACCATCTGAGCCACCAGGGAAGTCCCAGTTGTTGTATATATATATATATATATATATAAATTTCATCCAAAGACATACCCAGAATAATGTTATAATGGCTGGGTACCTCATGGCTCAGTCAGGTTGATCCATAAAATTAACCATTATATTATTGTATGATATTCTCCAGTTTGGCCAATTCTTTTTTTTTATTGCAGTAGAGTTGCTTTACAATGTTATGTTAGCTCCTACTGCATAACAAAATTAATCTGTCATACACATACACATATCCCCTCCTTTATGGATTTCCCTCCCATTTAAGCCATCACAATATATAAAGTAGAGTTCCCTGGGCTATATAGTATGGCCCCATCACTTGTCTACTTTGTGTATAGTATCAATAGTGTATATGTGTCACTCCCAATCTCCCAGTCCTCTCATTCCACTCCTTTCCCCCTTGGTATCCATACTTTTGTTCTCTATGTCTGAGTCTCTATTTTTGTTCTGTGAATAAGCTCATCTATATCATTCTTACAGGTTCCACCTATATGCATTAATATATGATATAGTTTTCCTTTCTGATTTTCTTCACTCTGTATGACAGATTTTAGATCCATCCATGTCTCTACAAATGCCCCTATTTGCTCCTTTTAATGACTGAGTAATAGTCCATTGTATATATCTACCACATCTTCTTTATCCATTCCTCTATTGATGGACTTTTTAAGGTTGCTTCCATGTCCTGGCTATTGCAAATAGTGCTGCTATGAACACAAGGTACACGTGTCATTTTGAGTTATTATTTTCTCTGGGTATATACTCAATAGTGGGATGCTGGATCATATGGTAGTTCTATTTTTAGTTTTGTAAGAACCTTCCTTATTGTTTTCTATAGTCTGGCCAGTTCTTTATAGACTCTTCTTTCTATGACCATTCTTTAAATGTTTTTCTTTCCCTGGATTTTCTTTATAAACCCTTTCATATCTCACATATATGTATAACAGAAAGGATTTGAATAGTTGTCAGAATAAAATTAATCCTATTTCTTATTCAGAATCAGCTTTTATGAATTACTGAATGGATACAAACATCAGGCCCAAATAAACCATTCTTTTTTAAAAGAGTTCAGATAACATACATGCAGCTCCTGAAATTGCCCCTTTTCTCTCATATTTAAGTATGCTTCATTTTAGAATTAAAAGATGAGGTACTTTGCAGCCAATATATGAAGAGACAATGATTATGCAAAGGAGCTGTTTCAAGAAATATATTTCCATAAATCCACAAGCTGTGTCTTTTTTGTTTTTGTTTATAGGAGGAATGATGTAGCAAGAAATATGCTGCTAAAATATTTTAGTACTAAAGGATCTTCATTTTTTTCTGATGTTAACTAAGATCAATGTCTTTTCCAGAAACACTAATCTTTAGCATGCTCACAAGAAGATTATATTGAGATTATTTCTTTCCCAGAGAGCCTAGAGAGATAAGAAATGTGTTTAAAGTCTGCACATGACCATAAAATAGGAGGATTATCCTAGATTATCTGACTGAGTCCAAGGTAATCACCTGAGTCTTTAAAAGCAGAAGAGGAAAACAGGAGTCAGTTGCAAAGATTTGGTAGAAGGGTTGTTGAAAATATTGGCGGGTGAGAGGAATTTGACCCTTCATTGTTATAGGGCTGTCATATAGAAAGCTTAAGAAGGAATACAGGCAGTCTCTAAATTTCAACGACTGAACCCTGGCTGACATTTCACTGAGGCAATGGAAACATAAGTCATAAAATTACAAGATCCAGAACTGGGCCAACAACCTGAATGAGCTTGGGAGCAGATGATTTCCAACACCTCCCCAAAAAGGCTTAAAATGAGGACACCTTGATCTTGGCCTTGTGAGATGAGGTGTAGAGGAACTAATCCAGCCAACCAGGGCTTGTGACCTATAGACATGTGAGATGATAAATTTGTGTTATTTGCATGAGATGAAAGATTTCTGTTAAGTCACGAATTTCATGGTGATTTGATAAGGCAGCAGTGGAGAACTAGGGAAATATTCAAAATTGAATTCATTTTCTTCCTGCATCTTTCACCCATTTTTAAACTCTTCTTTTTGCTTTTCCAATCTGATTCATCCAGTTTCTAGACACAAAACCAAGATCATTATAATTTGATTTATTAGAATCCTTAACCAGTTGTGAAATCCCATCAGTAATAAACTCAAAGCACTTTTTAAAAATTTTTAGTAAGAAAACTATTAAAAAAAATTTTGCCTCCTCCTTTTGTCTATGAAAAACCCATTTCTCTGTTCCCCCCTCTTTTCCCTTCCCTTCACATTGTCCTGCCAGCCTGTGGGGACAACCTTGTCTATAACCAAGAGAAGTAGGAGGTAGCACAGAGACCACACTATGCTTTCACATGATGCCTCTTCAAGCCCTAGTGGGTGTAGAGTCACACCTCAACATGGGACACCCAGGCTAGAAGCCAGACTGTGGAGGATGAGATGGGGGCTGAGGTGCTTTTAGGAGTGGTTGAAAGCTTATGGCTTTGGGAAGGTGACGGTGGAAGCGTTGGAGAGGGGGTTGTTCTTTCTTAAGGTCTACTGTCATTATCCTTCCAGTCGGTAATGGTGTGCTCAAGCTCATCCCTACCCAGACCTGAAGGGTATTCAGAAAGAAGGATAAAGAATTCATGCCACCAAATATCCAAATGAATTCAGGTGTGTGTGTGTGTGTGTGTGTGTGTGTGTGTGTGTGTGTGTTCAGTTTTAGATATCAACTGGTGATCTCTTCTTTTGACAGCGTAGAGTGATCTGAGCACCAGTAAATAAATTGACTGCTAGGAACCATCTTTTAACGATCAAAGACAATGAGTTTAGGAAAGTGATGTAGATGGTTGTATGGAGAGAACATACAACATGAGAATTTCATTTCTTATGTTAATGCTCATTGGGAAAGGATCCATCCCGAAAGTGACTCTCAACAATCAAAAAGATAGGTGTATAATCCTATGACCATAAACATGCAGTCATAGTGGCAGAGATAAAAAATGTGCATGTACCTACCAACATGGATTCTTTCTCATAAAGCCTAGTTCAGTTATTGTTTCTGACGATTCCTCCAAACTAGCATGAAGGAAAGCAACACTGTGACTTCAACAGGGTAAATTTTTGGAAAGTGAAAGATAGATTTTTTCAGATCTCTCCTCTTGTTAAAAGACAGAAGTTTGACAAAAATTTTTAATAGAAGTATGCTTTTCCTGATCGCATTGCCTTTAAAAAACACTACCATCTGAAGACAAATAATTCTTGATCTACTTCTGTGATATTTTGCATAACTTTGCTTATAAATAATTCACTCTAATATCAAAGGAAGTGCTCCAATGGAGATATGGCCACAGAATCCAGTGATACTACTACATACAATATTACAGGAAACCTCCATCCTAATGGTATGTTCAGATAGCATGTCAACAGCTTGGCTAACACAATCTCTGGAGATTCTGTCTCTTCTCCACATGCTAAACCAACAGACAATATATGGTGTAGTCACTTCAGTAGCTATTCAAAAACAGTTTCAGGGG
This sequence comes from Raphicerus campestris, assembly GCA_006410735.1. Taxonomy (NCBI): domain Eukaryota; kingdom Metazoa; phylum Chordata; class Mammalia; order Artiodactyla; family Bovidae; genus Raphicerus; species Raphicerus campestris. The sequence continues at coordinate 75,588 of SJYW01032506.1, read as the reverse complement.
CCAGAAAAGGTTTACTGTCACTGCAACTTTAGTGTCTGCAAGATTTGAGGTCCTTTTAGATTTCCTGTCTTCTACCAAAAAGCACTGTTTAGTTTAAAGCCATCACCTGATCACTTCTTCCTGCTGAATGGCAAAGGTGCTAAAAAAAGGGAAAATATTTAACCAACAGACTCCAATGACATAAGGATCTAGACTTTTTTTTTAACAGAATAGGGGCAATATGAAACCAATAGGATTAATTTTGCATTTTTGATGCCTCTCTGCTCACAAGCAAAAGACTGAAATTACAGTAAATTCGCAATGGCACCCCACTCCAGTACTCTTGCCTGGAAAATCCCATGGATGGAGGAGCCTGGTGGGCTGCAGTCCATGGGATCNACCTGATCACTTCTTCCTGCTGAAAGGCAAAGGTGCTAAAAAAAGGGAAAATATTTTACCAACAGACTCCAATAACATAAGGATCTAGACATTTTTTTAAAAGAATAGGGGTGATCTGAAACCAATAGGATTAATTTTGCATTTTTGATGCCTCTCTGCTCACAAGCAAAAGACTGAAATTACAGTAAATTCACAATGGCACCCCACTCCAGTACTCTTGCCTGGAAAATCCCATGGATGGAGGAGCCTGGTGGGCTGCAGTCCATGGGATCGTGAAGCGTTGGACACAACTGAGTGACTTCACTTTCATTTTTCAGTTTCACGCATTGAAGAAGGAAATGGCAACCCACTCCAGTGTTCTTGCCTGGAGAATCCCAGGGACTAGGGAGCCTGGTGGGCTGCCGTCTATGGGGTCGCACAGAGTCAGACACAACTGAAGCGACTTAGCAGCAGCAGCAGCATCCTCAAAAGAAAAAGTAACTATATCCTCAGAACTCTCTGTGATTAAGTTCTAGATTGTACCAACAGGCTTGTAATCCTACTAGCGACAGTGTCACCAGACTGTGAAGAAAACACACAAAAAGTAAGAAAAGAGAGAGGTATGTATCAACACATACATTGCTACAGCAGCAATACATACTGCTACCGTAGCAAAGACTCTAATTTGTTTCATTAGCTTTTTTGCCCTAAGTCTTTGAAGATATTGGGGCTACCATTTTTCCTATGCCACAGATATTGTTTAGGTTTAACAGAATGACAAAGCATATCTGAATAGTGCAGATGTGGATCTGAATAGTGCAGATGTGGAGTAAATTTGATACTGGTTTTGTACCACTGTGACTTCCCTGGTGGCTCAGATGGTAAAGCGTCTACCTACAATGTGGGAGACCTAGGTTCGATCCTTGGGGTGGGAAGATCTCCTGGAGAAGGAAATGACGACTCACTCCAGTATTCTTGCCTAGAAAATCCCACGGACGGAGGAACCTAGTAGGCTATAGTCCATGGGGGTCGCAAAGAGTTGGACATGACTGAGCGACATTTACTCTTACTTTGCACCACTATGATTCTCTGTCTCACCTATATGTTTGCTTGCTTGTTTTTTTCTACCTACAGCATCCAAATTTGTAAGGGTAACAATCAGCTTCATGTTGCAATATGACTGTACCCTTCCTTAGGTTCATGCAGTCCAGATGTGCAAGGAAGTTAATTATTCCTGGGGAGAATTTTTGATGAACTGGAGATGAATGCATGTGAAAAAAAAATGTTTCCATCTTTCTTCTCAAGATGGATGGTCCTAGGGAATATTTGTTACAGCTTCTTAAGTGATATTGTGAGATCAGAAAGGCTTCCATTTAATACTGCATAAATTTGCACTGTTTCTCATCCTTTCCTTAAATGTTCTTCCTAATTTCTCATANTCTATGGGGTCACACAGAGTCAGACACAACTGAAGCGACTTAGCAGCAGCAGTAGCATCCTCAAAAGAAAAAGTAACTATATCCTCAGAACTCTCTGTGATTAAGTTCTAGATTGTACCAACAGACTTGTAATCCTACTAGCGACAGTGTCACCAGACTGTGAAGAAAACACACAAAAAGTAAGAAAAGAGAGAGGTATGTATCAACACATACATTGCTACAGCAGCAATACATACTGCTACCGTAGCAAAGACTCTAATTTGTTTCACTAGCTTTTTTGCCCTAAGTCTTTGAAGATATTGGGGCTACCATTTTTCCTATGCCACAGATATTGTTTAGGTTTAACAGAATGACAAAGCATATCTGAATAGTGCAGATGTGGATCTGAATAGTGCAGATGTGGAGTAAATTTGATACTGGTTTTGTACCACTGTGACTTCCCTGGTGGCTCAGATGGTAAAGCGTCTACCTACAATGTGGGAGACCTAGGTTCGATCCTTGGGGTGGGAAGATCTCCTGGAGAAGGAAATGGCGACTCACTCCAGTATTCTTGCCTAGAAAATCCCACGGACGGAGGAACCTAGTAGGCTATAGTCCATGGGGGTCGCAAAGAGTTGGACATGACTGAGCGACATTTACTCTTACTTTGCACCACTATGATTCTCTGTCTCACCTATATGTTTGCTTGCTTGTTTTTTTCTACCTACAGCATCCAAATTTGTAAGGGTAACAATCAGCTTCATGTTGCAATATGACTGTACCCTTCCTTAGGTTCATGCAGTCCAGATGTGCAAGGAAGTTAATTATTCCTGGGGAGAATTTTTGATGAACTGGAGATGAATGCATGTGAAAAAAAAATGTTTCCATCTTTCTTCTCAAGATGGATGGTCCTAGGGAATATTTGTTACAGCTTCTTAAGTGATATTGTGAGATCAGAAAGGCTTCCATTTAATACTGCATAAATTTGCACTGTTTCTCATCCTTTCCTTAAATGTTCTTCCTAATTTCTCATATTTGAATTACATTCCCCAATAATGTTAGTTTAGAAGTATGGAGGGTTTTTTCTTTTTAACTTCCATGTTTTTCAAACTCTGTAAAAATAATTCCAGACTGTTATGATAACTGGTGGAGAGGGAAATGACAACCCATTCTAGTATTCCTGTTGAAGAATCCTATGGACAGAGGAGATTGGTGGACTACAGTCCATGGGGTTGTAAAAGAGTCAGACATGACTGAGCAACTTAACAGAACAAACAAAAAAAGATAACTGGAGCCTACTTGTAGTATATTCCTTTTAGCTTTTATTCTAGACATTTTGAAGAAAAAATGATAGTAAAACAAAATAAAATGCTATACTCAGAGTAAACAATATAGAATGATTCCAAGAGTAAGTAAATGTAAGTAGAAACAGATTTCTTAGAACTTTGAAAGCTAAACTGAAGGCATTATTAGCTCATAAACAACTAGAGACTCATTGATAATTTTTGAATTTGGAAGTCACATTTTGAAAGTTGCTATTTAGAGAAATTAAATGCTCATTTAGGAAGGAATGATTCAGAAAATGATTTGTGTATAGTTGCCAGAAGAGAGGCTATTTCAGTAATCCAGGTGTGAGATGATGAGCTCCAGAACCAAGGTGGTGGGAGTTAGCAAGTAAATAAAATGACACATTTACAGACATTTGGAGAGAGAGATTGACAAAATGTGATTGCCTACAAGGCGTAAGTGATGAAAGAAGAAAGTGCAGTAAAAATAACTAGGCACATCAAACTGTGCACAAATTATTTGTTTTCTGAAATGCATCTTTTTCTGTTTCATGAAGCAGATGACCATATTTTAAGAAGTGGCTGTAATGCAGAGAAAAATGTAGGTTTATCATTCTATAAGCTTATTGGAAAAGAGGCATTAACTGAGACTTTGTTATAGGCCATGAATTAGGCTGGGTCTAGTGAATGAATAACAATGAATAAAACAGGCGAAAACAATCCCTGTTTCATTTGTCATTTACATCCACTGGATCATAANGAGATCAGAAAGGCTTCCATTTAATACTGCATAAATTTGCACTGTTTCTCATCCTTTCCTTAAATGTTCTTCCTAATTTCTCATAATATTTGGATTACATTCCCCAATAATGTTAGTTTAGAAGTATGGAGGCTTTTTTAACTTCCATGTTTTTCAAAATCTGTAAAAATAATTCCAGACTGTTATGATAACTGGTGGAGAGGGAAATGACAACCCATTCTAGTATTCCTGTTGGAGAATCCTATGGACAGAGGAGATTGGTGGACTACAGTCCATGGGGTTGTAAAAGAGTCAGACATGACTGAGCAACTTAACAGAACAAACAAAAAAAGATAACTGGAGCCTACTTGTAGTATATTCCTTTTAGCTTTTATTCTAGACATTTTGAAGAAAAAATGATAGTAAAACAAAATAAAATGCTATACTCAGAGTAAACAATATAGAATGATTCCAAGAGTAAGTAAATGTAAGTAGAAACAGATTTCTTAGAACTTTGAAAGCTAAACTGAAGGCATTATTAGCTCATAAACAACTAGAGACTCATTGATAATTTTTGAATTTGGAAGTCACATTTTGAAAGTTGCTATTTAGAGAAATTAAATGCTCATTTAGGAAGGAATGATTCAGAAAATGATTTGTGTATAGTTGCCAGAAGAGAGGCTATTTCAGTAATCCAGGTGTGAGATGATGAGCTCCAGAACCAAGGTGGTGGGAGTTAGCAAGTAAATAAAATGACACATTTACAGACATTTGGAGAGAGAGATTGACAAAATGTGATTGCCTACAAGGCGTAAGTGATGAAAGAAGAAAGTGCAGTAAAAATAACTAGGCACATCAAACTGTGCACAAATTATTTGTTTTCTGAAATGCATCTTTTTCTGTTTCATGAAGCAGATGACCATATTTTAAGAAGTGGCTGTAATGCAGAGAAAAATGTAGGTTTATCATTCTATAAGCTTATTGGAAAAGAGGTATTAACTGAGACTTTGTTATAGGCCATGAATTAGGCTGGGTCTAGTGAATGAATAACAATGAATAAAACAGGCGAAAACAATCCCTGTTTCATTTGTCATTTACATCCACTGGATCATAAAAAAACTAAAAGAATTCCAAAAAACATCTACTTCTGCTTCATTGATTACACTAAAACCTTTGACTGTGTGAATCATAACAAACTGGAAAATTCTTCAAGAGTTGTGAATACCAGACCATCTTACCTGCCTCCTGAAAAATCTGGATGTAGTTCAAGAAACAACAGTTAGAAACAGACATGGAAAAACAGACAGGTTCCTAATTGGGAAAGGCGTACATCAAGGCTGTATATTGTCAACCTGCTTATTTAACTTATATGCAGAGTACATTACGTGAAATGCCAGCTGGATGAAGCACAAGCTGGAATCAAGATTTCTGGGAGAAATATCAATAACCTAAGATATGCAGATGGCACCACACTTATGACAGAAAGTGAACAGGAACTGCTGAGAAGGGGATGACAGAAGCTGAGATGGTTGGATGGCATCACAGGCTGGATAGACATGAGTTTGACCAAGCTGTGGGGGTTGATGATGGATAGGGAGTCCTGACTGCAGTCCATGGATTCACAAAGGGTCAGACATGACTGAGTGACTCATCTGAACTGAATTCTAAGGGGGAGACAAATCAAGATGATTGATTTTCATAGTATTTTGGAAGATTATAAATATAATAGAAAAAAGACAGAGCTTACTAAGTATGATCACAAGTGCTAGAAGGCAGGAAATTCAGAGCAGGGTGATTAGGATAAGCGTCTCCGAGAGAGGATATTGGAACCAAGGCTAGAAGCAAGCCAGTGAGGTAGTTGGAAAAGAGCCTTCAGAGCTGAATGAACAGCTAAGAAATTTCTAAGTCAGGATATTCAGAAAGGAAGAGCAGCCAGCTCAAAATGCTTCCACTGGCAGAACACAGACAATCTGAGTTTCTAAAAGCTGTGTCCGTGAGTTTTTGAGCACATTCCTGATTTCTGACACACAACATTAGTGGAGACTTACTTGGTACTTTTCATTCTCCAGACCTGAAATCAGTTATTTATCAAAGAAATCAGTTTACAAAACAGTGGGCTGGACTGGAATCTTCCATGCTCATTGTTGGAGTGGTCTTTTCTTCTATGCTTTTCTCTTTGATCTATAAATTGATTATACGTTCAACTCCACCCTTCCCAACACCCATGTTCATGCGTGCACATTCAGTTGTTTCTAACTCTTTGCAACCCCATGGACTGTAACTCCACCAGGCTCCTTTGTCTGTGGGACTTCCCAGGCAAGATTGTCAGAGTAGATTGCCATCCCCTTTCTTAAGGGAATCCTCCTGACCCAGGAATTGAACCCAAGTCTCCTGCATTGCAAGCAGATTCTTTACTGCTGAGCCACCAGGATAGTCCCTAATTGGACCATAATGGTTTTACAATGTTGTATTAGTTTCTGCTGTACAACGAAGTGAATCAGCAATATGAAAACATATATCCCCTCCATTTTAAGTCCTCCTACCCCTCCAGGACAGGGAGGGCTGGCGTGCTGTGGTTCATGGCATTGAAAACAGTTGGACACGACTNTATTAGTTTCTGCTGTACAACGAGGTGAATCAGCAATATGAAAACATATATCCCCTCCATTTTAAGTCCTCCTACCCCTCCAGGACAAGGAGGGCTGGCGTGCTGTGGTTCATGGCATTGCAAACAGTTGGACATGACTGAGCAATTGAATTTAACTGAACTGAACCCTTTCAAACACATCTCACCTGTTTAGGTCTCCATGGAGAATAGGCCAGAATGCTCTATGTTAAACAGCAGCTTCCTACTAGTTATCTATTTTACACAAGGTAGTATGTATATATATACCTTCTAGAACTACAAGACCTCTTAGAACTTACAGACAAAAAAGATGTCCTTTTCATTATAGGGGACTGGAATGTAAAAGTAAGAAGTCAAGAGATACCTAGAGTAATAGGCAAATTTGGTCTTGGAGTGCAAAACGAAGCAGGTCAAAGACTAACAGAGTTTTGCCAAAAGAACACACTAGTCATAGCAAACACTGTCTTCCAATAACACAAGAGAAGACTGAACACGTGGAATCAAAAGATGGCCAATACCAAAAACAGATTGATTGTATTCTTTGCAGGGGAAGACGGAAAACTCTATACAGTCAGTAAAAGCAAGACCTGGAGCAGACTGTAGCTCAGATCATGAACTTCTTATGGCCAAATTCAGACTTAAACTGAAGAAACCAGGGAAAACCACTAGACCACTCCAGTATGACCTCAATAAAATCCCTTATGATTATACAGTGGAAGTGAGAAATAGATTCAAGGGATTAGATCTGATAGACAGACTGCCTGAAAAACAATGGATGGAGGTTCATAACATCGTACGAGGCAGTGATCAAGATCATCTTCAAGAAAATGAAATCCAAAAAGGTAAAATGGTAGTCTGAGGTGGCTTTGCAAACAGGTGTGAAAAGAAGAGAAGCGAAAAGCAAAGGAGTAAAGGAAAGATATACCCATCTGAATGCAGAATTCCAAAGAATAGCAAGTAGAGATGAGAAAGTATTCCTCAGCGATCAATGCTAAGTAATAGAGGAAAACAATAGAATGCGAAAGACTAGAGATTTCATCAACAAAATTAGAGATACCAAGGGAATATTTCATTCAAAGATGGGCTCTATAAAGGACAGAAATGGTATGGCCCCAACAGAAGCAGAAGATATTAAGAAGAGGTGGCAAGAATACACAGAACTACACAAAAAAGATATTCACGACCAAGATAATCAAGATGATGTGATCACTCACCTAGAGCCAGACATCCTGGAATGTGGAGTCAAGTGGGCCTTATAAAGCATCACTATGAACAAAGCTAGTGGAGGTGATGGAATTCCAGTTGAGCTATTTCTAATCCTAAAAGATGATGCTGTGAAAGTGCTGCATTCAATATGCCAACAAATTTGGAAAATTCAGCAGTGGCCACAGGACTGGAAAAGGTCAGTGTTCCTCCCGATCCTAAAGAAAGACAATAGAAAGAATGCTCAAACTACTGCACAATTGCACTCACACACTAGCAAAATTCTCCAATCCATGCTTCAACAGTATGTGAACAATGAGCTTCCAGATGTTCAGGCTGGGTTGAGAAAAGGCAGAGGAATGAGAGATCAAATTGCCAACATTTGTTGAATCAACGAAAAACCGAGAGTTCCAGAAAAACATTCATTTCTGCTTTATTGACTATACCAAGGCCTTTGACTGTGTGGATCACAAAAAAAAGTGTGGAAAATTCTGAAAGAGATGGGAATACCAGACCACTTGACTTACCTCCTGAAAAATCTGTATGGAGGTCAAAAAGCAGCAGTTAGAACTGGATATGGAACAACAGACTGGTTCCAAATCGGCAAAGGAATACATCAAGGCTGTGTATTGTCACTCTGCTTATTTCACTTCTATGCAGAGTACATCATGAGAAATGCCAGGCCGGATGAGACACAAGCTGAAATCAAGATAGCTGGGAGAAATGTCAATAATCTCAGATATGCAGATGACACCACACTTATGGCAGAAAGTGAAGAGGAACTACTGAGCCTCTCGATGAAAGTGAAAAAGATTAGTGAAAAAATTGACTTAAAACTCAGTGTTCACAAAACTAAGATCATGGTAACCTGTCTGATCAGTTCATGGCAAATAGATGGAGAAACAATGGAAACAGTGATAAAATTTATTTTGGGGGTGGCTCCAAAATCACTGCAGATGTGACTGCGGCCATGAAATTAAAACACGTATTCTTTGGAAGAAAAGCTATGACCAAACTTACAGCATATTAAAAAGCAGAGACATTACTTTGTCAGCAAAGCCTCATCTAGTCATAACTGTTTTTTTCATTAGTCATGTATGGATGTGAAAGTTGGACTATAAATAATGCTGAGTGCTGAAGNACGGAGAAATAATGGAAACAGTGATAAAATTTATTTTGGGGGTGGCTCCAAAATCACTGCAGATGTGACTGCGGCCATGAAATTAAGACACATATTCTTTGGAAGAAAAGCTATGACCAAACTTACAGCATATTAAAAAGCAGAGACATTACTTTGTCAGCAAAGGCTCATCTAGTCATAACTGTTTTTTTCATTAGTCATGTATGGATGTGAAAGTTGGACTATAAATAATGCTGAGTGCTGAAGAATTGATGCTTTTGAACTGTGGTGTTGGAGAAGACTCTTGAGAGTCACTTGATCTGCAATGAAATCCAACCAGTCAATCCTAAAGGAAATCAGTCCTTAATATTCATTGGAAGGACTGATGCTGAAGCTGAAACTCCAATACTTTGGCCATCTGATGCAAAGAACTGATTCATTGGAAAGTCCTTGATGCTGGGAAAATTGAAGGTGGGAGGAGAAGGGGATGACAAGAGGATGAGATGGTTGGGTGCCATCACCAACTTGATGGACACGAGTGTGAGTAAGCTCCTGGAGGGAGTTCATGATGGACAGGGAAGCCTGGTATGCTGCAGTTCATGAAATCTAAAAAGTCAGACATGAGTGAGCCACTGAACTATACTGAACTGATTTGTAGCAAGGATAGCACTTCAGCCAATCAGCAACGCTGGATCACAAGATGTTTCCTAGCCCTGTCCTTTCTCCCCTCTTTTGCTTAATGATCAGTCAGATTTAAAATCTGCTCATTTTAAGAGAAATACAGTGATCCCGTCTCGCTTGCCTTGAAGTTCTAAGTTTAGTTAGAGACACTTCCATTTTCTGTAGTAATCAGATAAATACTCATCTCACAATCTCTACACATACTGTTCTCTCCTGTTGTGTCTCCTGTCTACCTAGGTTAATTACTTGAGCATCTCACCTTCTGGGGTCTCTTTATAGCCCTCACATTTATTTGAAGTCCACAATTNTTCTGTAGTAATCAGATAAATACTCATCTCACAATCTCTACACATACTGTTCTCTCCTGTTGTGTCTCCTGTCTACCTAGGTTAATTACTTGAGCATCTCACCTTCTGGGGTCTCTTTATAGCCCTCACATTTATTTGAAGTCCACAATTAGTGTGTGCTTCTGACATACTCTGTATACTGTACACTAATTTAAAATTCATATAAATGCATTATTGAATCCAGATCTTTACAATACAGTAAATTCACTGAGGGCACAGAGGGTATTGTCTCGTTTAAAATCCCCTAAGTGCTTAGAATTCTGTAAGTCAAGTTTAGTTAAATCATTGACAGATATATTTTACCTGTTCTTCTTAGAGTGTCTAAAGTACATGAATTTGTTACTCAGAAATATAATGCTTATTATGTCCACATACAAATGTGTATTTCGTCTCAAATAGTCTATTTGAGGTAGAGGTTCATTTTACACTTTTTTTTTTTTTTTGACATTATGGCAAGGTTTCTGGCTTTCTGATTTTTGTCTATTTTTCTCACTTGAAAAGCAGGAAGAAATTAGAGAATATTTGTCAAATTTCATGCATGCTTATCAGCAATTCTTCTTGTGCTTTAAGTGGAAGAGAGGAGAAACATCCACAGAAATAAATCACTTAATTCTTTCCTTTACTACTTCTAGAAGCAGTGAGATCAATTGTATGTAAGAGGCAAAATAGTATGTTAATAGCACCTTTTATTCAGGAATGTCAACCAAGTGGCCAATTTTCATTTGCTACAGCATTATGTGAACCTGTTCTATATCTGTCTTAAAATATAACAGACACAATAATCACTGCTATTAATTATGATTGAATATCTATTCCACATATTGTTAGAAGGAAATTTTATGAATTATTTAATGTCAAAGGCTCAAGAGAAACTATTCAATAGATTATAAATCAGCAACTTTTTATTGAAGACCTACTATGGGCAATAAAAATTCTAGGTCAATCACAGTCAACAACAAAAAATGGATATAAAGATTCATGCTCTGGAGTTTGAATTTTAGCATGGGAAATAGACAGTAACAAAACGAATAAATTAGTTGAATAGTGTATTGNTAAACCAGCAACTTTTTATTGAAGACCTACTATGGGCAATAAAAATTCTAGGTCAATCACAGTCAACAACAAAAAATGGATATAAAGATTCATGCTCTGGAGTTTGAATTTTAGCATGGGAAATAGACAGTAACAAAACAAATAAATTAGTTGAATAGTGTATTGGAAGATTTTATGAGATATAAAGAAATATCTTGCATTGGGTTTGGGAGAGTGGTTGTGTTACAGAGAAGAAACACTTCTGACTCTGTGTTGGAACTGTTTCTTTGATTTGCTTTTCATCACTGTTGTTATTAATCATACATAATGGCCTACTCCAAAGGACCCTTCCCCTCTGCCTGATTGTTAAACTAGAGTGCATTTTTTCAGAACCCTGTCCACCTGCAGTTGGCAGGAAGAAATTAACACATCCCCAACATTAGACTTACCATTCTAGGAGATATCTGCAAGATTAATGGCCTTTTATTTTGTTTCTTCACCTCTCTTCCTCCTCTGTTCTATAGAAGAATGTGACATCTAGACTCTAAAAAGATGGTTATTTTGAGACATTAGTCTGCAGTCTTCTCAGTTGGCTCTCTTACTGACCAAAGTTGTATTCCTTCCTTCAATACCTGGTTTCTTGGATTCATTGGCCTGTCCTGTGGTGAGCAGAGTGATCTTGGACTCCTTAACAGCTGTGATAAAGATTCTCTAGTTGAACAAACTCTACTCAGGCTTCTGTGAACTCTCTTCTCAAAATAGTCCTGACTTTTGGACTTCCAGGATCATCTATGCATTGCCCAATTTTAGCAAAACTCTTGCTAATCCAGTTTAGCCAGATCCTTGATAATTAATCTGGTTCCATATACTCCACCTTCCCCAGGTAATGTCTGATTACTCTGGCCTGCTTTCATCAAGAAGTCCATTAACTAGGTTTATTCAGAATCCCTCCTCACCTCTGATGATTCCTCTAGTCATTTTCCATCCTATTTCTTGGCTATAAATTTCCATTTTTCCTTATTCTATATGAAATTGAGCCCAATCTCCTCAATAATTAATCTTTTTTGGTGAGAATATTGCAAATTTCCTGTACCATTTGCAAAATAAGAGAAAAAGTATTGTCCTATTAATTTCATATATGGATTATATATTTTCTTCACATGCTTTTTTAAACTTTTATGTACAGTGTATCTTCATGAACAGACTTTCTTTAAGTTTTTTTATGTTGATAAGAATTACAATTTTTCTACTACAGTTATGTTTTATTGCTTTTCTAAAGGAAAACTTCATCTTGAGTCATCAAATATTCCACTATAATTCTTTCTAAAATATACATATTCTTTCTAAAATTATTTTCCATGCTAAATTAGAACAAAGTGAATTTTGAGGTCATTTTATCTGAGTTCATTACATGGGGATGTAGTAATGAGTGCAGAAAATGCTACTAAAATACAATGAAAAGTCAATATTAAGCTGCAATCACAAGTTTACAGTTCTTCCTTTAGATTCATTGAATACAGGTTATTTACTAGGGCTGTGTGCCAAAGAGCATAGAGACACAAAAGAATGTGAAATATAGCAATTTTTTTTTCATTTTTTTAGGCATGTGAGAAATTTATATTTCCTGCCACATCGGTAAACAAGGATTTCACAGTCATCAGTGTTTGTAGCACTCCAATGTTAATTCCTGAACCTTGAGGGCACTCAGGAAGGAGAAGAATGACTGTGATCTGGCACCCACTGGCCTGCAGCCATTCACTATGGTGGGCCCCAAGAAAAGCCTCACCATAGCGAATGGCTGCAGTCTCATGGCTGCCAGATCACAGACAAGGAAGTGCTCTCATCTTCCCTCAGTAAAGAAAAAGCCTGCAATGCAGGAGACCTGGGTTCAATTCCTGGGTCAGGAAAATCCCCTGGAGAATAAAATGGCAACCCACTGCAGTATTCTTGCCTGAAAAATCCCGTGGAGAGAGGAGCCTGACAGGCTACACTCATGGGGTTGTAAGAGTAGGAAACGACTTAGTGACTAAATCACCACCAAGGAGGTCCTGATGTGAAAAACATAGGAAACTGGCCCCAGACAGGTGAGGTAGATGCCAAAGGAAACATTCCAGTGACTCAGATGCTTGCATCATCCCACAGATAGAAAAGTGCTAAATTCCATAACTTGGGATAACTGGTTTTCTTTAATTAACTATATATATATACATTTTTAATGTTTAGACTACCTGTAGAATTACCCCTCCCACCACCTCCTCAGAGCAGTTCTCTCAGTGCTACTTGAGATGCTGCCCCTGTGTTTAAGTCCTAAAAGTTTCTGCCAAATAGCACAACCTTAAACTTTTAGGTTGTGAATACTTTTTTTTTTTTACTTTATTCTACTTTACAATACTGTATTGGTTTTGCCATACATTGGCATGAATCCACCACAGGTGTATACGAGCTCCCAATCCTGAACCCCCCTCCCACCTCCCACCCCATATCATCTCTCTGGATCATCCCCGTGCACCAGCCTCAAGCATCCTGTATCCTGTATCGAACATAGACTGGCGCTTCGTTTCTTACATGATAGTATACATGTTTCAATGCCATTCTCCCAAATCATCCCACCCTCTCCCTCTTCCTCAGAGGCCAAGAGTCTGTTCTATACATTTGTGTGTCTTTTGTTGTCTCACATACAGGGTCATTTAAGTAGACACATATATATTTGTCAGGTTTAAAGGATAGAACATGTTTAACAGCTTGTTACCTTGACTTATAATTCTAAAATCTTATATACATGGTATGTGAGCTTGCATTTGTTTCTTCAGACTTCATAATTGTTCAGAGCAAGTCTGTTTCTCTGTGGATCAAGTGATAACAACAAAAACAACTAGTGTGTGTGTGTGTGTGTGTGTGTGTGTGTGTGTATAGATATTTGTTTTTATAGTATGATTAAACAGTGACAGATCTACATTAAAAACATCCAAGAGAAAGTGAAAAATATAAATCAACAATTAACAGATAAATATTAAGAAGTACAGTCACATATAATTAGAGTGATTTACAAGATAAATTATTTCTAACTAGAGGTTACATTCTACCAGCNAACCACTGCAGTATTCTTGCCTGAAAAATCCCATGGAGAGAGGAGCCTGACAGGCTACACTCATGGGGTTGTAAGAGTAGGAAACGACTTAGTGACCAAATCACCACCAAGGAGGTCCAGGATGTGAAAAACATAGGAAACTGGCTCCAGACAGGAGAGGTAGACGTCAAAGGAAACATTTCAGTGACTCAGATTCTTGCATCATCCCACAGATAGAAAAGTGCTAAATTCCNACCCACTGCAGTATTCTTGCCTGAAAAATCCCGTGGAGAGAGGAGCCTGACAGGCTACACTCATGGGGTTGTAAGAGTAGGAAACGACTTAGTGACTAAATCACCACCAAGGAGGTCCTGATGTGAAAAACATAGGAAACTGGCCCCAGACAGGTGAGGTAGATGCCAAAGGAAACATTCCAGTGACTCAGATGCTTGCATCATCCCACAGATAGAAAAGTGCTAAATTCCATAACTTGGGATAACTGGTTTTCTTTAATTAACTATATATATATACATTTTTAATGTTTAGACTACCTGTAGAATTACCCCTCCCACCACCTCCTCAGAGCAGTTCTCTCAGTGCTACTTGAGATGCTGCCCCTGTGTTTAAGTCCTAAAAGTTTCTGCCAAATAGCACAACCTTAAACTTTTAGGTTGTGAATACTTTTTTTTTTTTTTTACTTTATTCTACTTTACAATACTGTATTGGTTTTGCCATACATTGGCATGAATCCACCACAGGTGTATACGAGCTCCCAATTCTGAACCCCCCCTCCCACCTCTCACCCCATATCATCTCTCTGGATCATCCCCATGCACCAGCTTCAAGCATCCTGTATCCTGTATCGAACATAGACTGGCGCTTCGTTTCTTACATGATAGTATACATGTTTCAATGCCATTCTCCCAAATCATCCCACCCTCTCCCTCTCCCTCAGAGGCCAAAAGTCTGTTCTATACATCTGTGTGTCTTTTGTTGTCTCACATACAAGGTCATTTAAGTAGACACATATATATTTGTCAGGTTTAAAGGATAGAACATGTTTAACAGCTTGTTACCTTGACGTNTATACATTTGTGTGTCTTTTGTTGTCTCACATACAGGGTCATTTAAGTAGACACATATATATTTGTCAGGTTTAAAGGATAGAACATGTTTAACAGCTTGTTACCTTGACTTATAATTCTAAAATCTTATATACATGGTATGTGAGCTTGCATTTGTTTCTTCAGACTTCATAATTGTTCAGAGCAAGTCTGTTTCTCTGTGGATCAAGTGATAACAACAAAAACAACTAGTGTGTGTGTGTGTGTGTGTGTGTGTGTGTGTGTATAGATATTTGTTTTTATAGTATGATTAAACAGTGACAGATCTACATTAAAAACATCCAAGAGAAAGTGAAAAATATAAATCAACAATTAACAGATAAATATTAAGAAGTACAGTCACATATAATTAGAGTGATTTACAAGATAAATTATTTCTAACTAGAGGTTACATTCTACCAGCTACTTTCCCTTAACAAAATATTTAGAACTATTGTCATTACACATCTAATCAAATAATTTTGTGCTATCTTTGCAAAGAATTATGTGTCTGGAAAGCCATCTACAGTTCAGAAGACTTTCTAAACCTCAAATTGNACCAGCTACTTTCCCTTAACAAAATATTTAGAACTATTGTCATTACACATCTAATCAAATAATTTTGTGCTATCTTTGCAAAGAATTATGTGTCTGGAAAGCCATCTACAGTTCAGAAGACTTTCTAAACCTCAAATTGAAGGCAATAGGAAATAAAACTGTCATAATCGCTGTTTAATATTATACTTGGAAGTGTTTGAACACTAAAAAATTCATATGTGATCACCAAAAAGTGAAATGAATGGGTATATTTATTTTGTGGAAAGAATGTTCTAAATAGCACTGTTTCATAATTTACTGTTGTTGTTGAGTAGCTAAATTGTGCCCGACACGTTGTCACCTCATGGACGTTAGCTGGTCAGGCTCTTGAGGTAAATTCAATCCCCTTACACTGTGTGGATTGCTATTTTCTTCTTCAAGGGATTTTCCCGTCTAGCAATGGAATCTGCATCTTCTGTATTAGNTGCTGCTAAGTAGCTTCAGATGTGAACGACTCTGTGCGACCCCATAGACAGCAGCCTACCATGCTCCCCAGTCCCTGGGATTCTCCAGGCAAGAACACTGGTGTGGGTTGCCATTTCCCTCTCCAATGCATGAAAGTGAAAAGTGAAAGGGAAGTCGTTCAGCCGTGTCCAACTTTTTGCGATCCCATGGACTGCAGCCCACCAGGCTTCTCCGTCCATGGGACTTGTCAGGAAAGAGTACTGGAGTGGGTTGCCATTGTCTTCTCTGAGTTACATTCACCTAAATTGCAGCTTCAGTATTCTGATTGTGAGAAAATCAATGTCCATTATCAGACAATTATCAGGCAATATGTCTCAGGAAAGCAGCCTGCATATAAGCATATGAGACATATACGAGACATAATCGTATGTGTGTGTGTACACATGTGCACACACGTGGGAACTTAAATGTCAAACATTCATTGTTGCTCACAAAGCTAGCAGGAGGTTGGGTCTGCCTTCTGATGGTGCCTGGGTCATCAGACCACTAGTATGACTTGCTTTGGTGCAGGTAATCTATTGTCTTCTATTAAGTTCTCCTGTGTTTCTCACTTGGGTTTCATGAGAAGAAATTCAACTGAAATTGGAAGTATACAGAGATCTTGAACCTAGACCCAGAAATCAGTTCCACTACATGTTCTTGGCCAAAGCAAGTCATAGGCCAGCTCAGATTTAAAATATCCCCAGCTCTAAATGGGTTTCCCTGATGACTCAGTAAGTAAAGAATCTGTCTGCAGTGTAGGAGACAAGAGACATGGAGTTCAGTCCCTGGGTCAGGAAGATATCCTGGAGGAGGGCCTGGCAATCTAATCCAGTATTATTGCCTGAAAAAGGTTATCTTCCTGACTCAGGGATTGAACTCCAGATCTTAAAGTTATACTAGTGGCCTGACAAGCTCATCCTAGATTAACTGACAGCAGCTGGATCACGCACAGCTCTAAATAGCATTTCCTTAAAAAGGACTGCTCCACACTTACTGTATGATCATTTTGACATTCTCCAATCAATACGTATAACTATCAGAAGCTTGAATGATTATTTACATTTCTATGTTTTATTTATATGTCTCTATATTCCTAGAGGAGAATCAATAGCATTAATCTTTGTACTCTAGCAAATGAAATATTTCAAATCTAGGGTTGAAAAGAGATCAGGTGGGATAATAAAACACAGCTGATTTTGTCATTTTTATGAACATATGTGAAAACATACAAAATGAAACAATATGTATCTGAATATAACAGTTCTCATTCATTATTAACAGAAATATTTTTAAACTCATTAAATTTTAAATAGTCTTTCAATTAGCAAATTATTCACTGTAATATATATCACCAAAGTTTCTGTTTTTAAAACACACACAGGCTTTAGGAAATAAAGCTAGATTTGTTAACTGTTAGTTTTATTCTAATGCCTATGCTTTATCCTACCATGGAAGATGAAGTAAATTATTCAGTTTAAATGCAGGAATATATTAATAACTTCTGATCACTTCTATTCTGTGAATCATCTCTTTTGCATTGTAAAAAAAAATTAACATCTCTCCCAACTCTGAATAATTTATATACTCTCCTCAGTGCTAGCAGCAGCATAATGAATGCACTATATTTCTGGCAAGTTGAAGATTCTGTTCACCAAGTGTGGTACACTTTTTAAAATGTAGTTCCATTTGCTTTTAAGTCATCTACCTACTAATTGTCAACTAGTTTGTCATTCAAGCAGTGTAAAATTTTATCTTTTTTTTTTCCTTCAGATTTCTGACTGGCCTGCATGTACTAGCATACATGCTGAGTTACTTCAGTCATATCCAACCTTTTATGAGCCTTTGAACTGTGGCCCACCAAGTTTCTCTGTCCTTGGAACTCAAGCAAGAATCCAGGCAAGAACGCTGGAGTGGATTAGTGTGCCCTCCTCCAGGGAATGTTCCTGATCCAGTGATGGCACTCTATGTCTTAAGTTCTCTGCATTGGCAGGTGGCTTCTTTACCTTTAGGGCCACCTGGGATCCCATATGTACTAGATTATCTATCAAGGTTAACCAGGCAAAAATAAAATTTAACTTTCTAAAAAATTCCTCTAAATAAGAACACTATTGTTTAATGCTAAGTGTTCTGGATGCAGACTCCTAGATTTTTATTTTGGTTCTGATTTTAATAGCTGTATGAACTTGGGAAAGTTACATTTTTCCTCTAAGATACAGCTTCATGATGGCAATAGTAAAGATTGTTAACATTATAGGTTTGATACAGGGATGAAATGATGCAAAGATCATAAATTGATTAGGACAGTACTTAGTACTTGGAAATTCAGCTATAAATGTACTTATTATTGGTAAATAGAATGTATACTTTCAGCAATGCAAAAGTAAATGTTAGTACTTTATTAATATCAGAGTACATGTTGATTAGAATATTATTTTATATAATTGATAGTTTTAAAGCAGAAAAATATCATTATTTTATTTGATTACAGTACACAATGAAGCAATGAAAAAAGCATAATTTGCTTTGTGTTCCCCATATCCAACACAGATATAACTGAGCCACATGTATACTTTTACTTTATTTCCTAAAGAATTCAAACAGAAAAAGCAAAACTCATGTCCATTGTTAACTAAATATTACTAATAACACTCAAGGAACTAAAAGTGGGAAAAACTTACTCAGGCATAAACATAGGAGTACTGGGTTATTTTCATTAGCTGAACTACAGTGTAAAACTAAGTGTAAAACTGCTGAGAAGGCAGAATTTTGCTTTGATGGGATCGTTGAAGCAAATATGTCGAGAAAGCCAAGCAAAGGTGCTATCTGGTTGTATTGGATAGAGGTCTTCCTTGGACTTCCCTGGAGGCTCAGATGGTAAAGAATCTGCCTGTAAAGCAGAAGATCCAGGTTCAGTCCCTGGGTTGGGAAGTTTCCCTGGAGAACAAAATTGGTTACCCACTCCTGTATTCTTGCCTGGAGAACTCCATAAACAGAGGAGCCTAGCATGCTGCCACATGTGGTCACAAACTGTGGGTAGCCTCTGTCGGGTCACATGGGGCCATGTGGGGCCACAAAGAGTTGGATACAACTGAGCAACTTTCACTAGCACTAGCACTTCCATGAAAAAAATGACTGATTCCTCATCTAAGTAGCCTGTTGGCATTAGTGTGGCTATTTAAAATATACCAACTTCCACAGAAAGAAATTACCAGAGCAGAGAATGCAGAAAACAAATAGCTTTTATTTATTTTTTTTTTCCTCAGAGGGAGGCCAGCCACTGCAGCAGGGGGCTAAAGCCACAGTGTACAGGGAAATGAAGCTCTAAATCAAGAACTGCAGCAGTATAGGTTCAGACTTCAAATGATATGCAGGTATGAGGAAAAGCTAAGAGTGATGGCAAGAACCTCTACAGCAAGACTTCAACAGCAATCTTGTAGGAGGAGAAATTAATGATAAAGGAAAGAAAAAATGTTAATATTTACATTATGATGAAGAAGAGCTAAACGTTTATTGATTGCATTGGTAATATGAGCACTGGTTTACTAAAGAAGGAAGTTGATATCAACATTGAAACATAATTATATGAAGAGGTCGTTCTGGGAATTAAGTCGTCCAAAATTACTGCAGATGGTGACTGCAGCCATGAAATTAAAAGACGCTTACTCCTTGGAAGAAAAGTTATGACCAATCTAGATAGCATATTGAAAAACAGAGACATTACTTTGCCAACAAAGGTCTGTCTAGTCAAGACTATGGTTTTTCCTGTGGTCATGTATGGATGTGAGAGTTGGACTGTGAAGAAAGCTGAGCGCTGAAGAATTGATGCTTTCGAACTGTGGTGTTGGAGAAGCCTCTTGAGAGTCCTGTGGGCTGAAAGGAGATCCAACCAATCCATTCTGAAGGAGATCAGCCCTGGGATTTCTTTGGAAGGAATGATGCTAAACTGAAACTCCAGTACTTTGGACACCTCATGCGAAGAGTTGACTTATTGGAAAAGACTCTGATGTTGGGAGGGATTGGGGGCAGGAAGAGAAGAGGACAAAAGAGGATGAGATGGCTGAATGGCATCACTGACTCAATGGACGTGAGTCTGAGTGAACTCCGGGAGTTGGTGATGGACAGGGAGGCCTGGCGTGCTGCGATCCATTGGGTTGCAAACATTCAGACACGACTGACTGACTGAATTGAAGTTAACCTGCAAAATCATCTGAAAACTGTAGGTTGCTTCCAAAGATAACATGAATCAATTAATGACTCTATAGCTAAATATACAATATTTACACACATAAGGATATAAATAACTCCCCAGTGTTAAGGATACATACTTGGAAATGTGTGTCATTGAAGTAATGCCAAAAGATTTCTTTAAATCTTGTGTGATATCCTATGTATATTTACTTTGCATATTTCATTATTACCAAAATATCACTCCTTTGATAATTCATTCAATGTATACAGATTGACAAAATCAGTGTCTGGCTTCTATTATTAAATAAAATTTGAGTAATACCTGCCTTTCTATTCAGCTGTTTTGTTAAACGGCCTCATAACAGAACTAGTAATAAGAAAAGGGCTTAGCCAGTCTAACTTGCTGAGAGTGAGAATTTCCAAATATATTTTTGGGGATTTGGAAATTATTTTGAGATCATTACAGTGATGTATTTAATACCTGGCTTGACTAATTTGAGACTAAAGTGTATTTTAAAACAAATTGATGCAAACTGAATCAAAAAGGAATATACCTTTCAAATACCAATTTATTAGTCACTATCAATAATGTGGAAATATTTTAATATGTATCACTTCTTTTTTCTCTTTATTTCTACATAGATTAAGTTAGGTCACATTTAATATCTCTCTTTTGTCTAATAAATATGTAAATGTTATGTATTTATCAACAACTGTAATTCAGAAGTNTAATGTGGAAATATTTTAATATGCATCACTTCTTTTTTCTCTTTATTTCTACATAAAGTTAGGTCACATTTAATATCTCTCTTTTGTCTAATAAATATGTAAATGTTATGTATTTATCAACAACTGTAATTCAGAAGTATCAGTATATCAGAATCTAATATTAGACTCATTTCAAAAATTTACATTAGATAAGATTTGACAGCTAATAAAGACACAGGTGTCTTGAGAATGCTTGTTTACAGAACCCAGTGTTTCAAGCTGATGTGTTTGCATTCATCCTTTTACTGCTACCTAACTGCTTCCTCAGTGTTGATGGAGCATAATTAATACATCATTGCTCTGAGGGCTAACATGGACTATTTCCTGTGTCAGGTACATTCTTAGGTATTCATTCTACTGAAATTTTATGTTTTGATTCATTACTGAAACTCATCTTCCTTAGTTAAAAAAGAACACATTTAATAATCTTATTCTGTAAGATAAAATTATTTGTAGGAATCTTTTTTGCTTTATAACCGTTCTCATATTTTAATTTTTCTATACACACATATATTCACACATATATATTTTTAAAATTTCTCACCTCGACCAAGTTTTCTTTTTAAACTAAGTTATTATAATAATTGTATTATACAATTGTTCCAAGTCAAGTAATTACTAAGGAATCAAGATAAAAATAATTTTAATAATAGTTTCCTGATAATCACTGGAGTTTCAGCTTTAGGATCATTCCTTCTAAAGAACACTCAGGACTGATCTCCTTTAGAATTGACTGGTTGGATCTTCTTGCAGTCCAAGGGACTCTCAAGAGTCTTCTCCAACACCACAGTTCAAAAGCATCAATTCTTCAGTGCTCAGCCTTCTTCACAGTCAGACTCTCACATCTATACATGACTACTGGAAAAACCATTATCTTGATTAGACAGACCATTGTTGGCACAGTAATGTCTCTGCTTTTGAATATGCTATCTAAATTGGTCATAACTTTCCTTCCAAGGAGTAAGCACCTTTTAATTTCATNAGACTCTCACATCTATACATGACTACTGGAAAAACCATTATCTTGATTAGACAGACCATTGTTGGCACAGTAATGTCTCTGCTTTTGAATATGCTATCTAAATTGGTCATAACTTTCCTTCCAAGGAGTAAGCACCTTTTAATTTCATGGCTGCAATCACCATCTGCAGTGATTTGGAACCCCCAAAATAAAAAGTCAGCCACTGTTTCCACTGTTTCCCCGTCTATTTCCCATGAAGTGATGGGACCAGATGCTGTGATGTTAGTTTTCTGAATATTGAGCTTTAAGCCAACTTTTTCACTCTCCTCTTTCACTTTCATCAAGANAAAGTAATGTCTCTACTTTTGAATATGTTATCTAGGTTGGTCATAACTTTTCTTCCAAGGAGTAAGCGTCTTTTAATTTCATGGCTGCACTAACCATCTGCAGTGATTTTGGAGACCAAAAAATAAAGTCTGACACTGTTTCCACTGTTTCCCCATCTATTTCCCATGAAGTGATGGGATTGAATGCCATGATCTTTGTTTTTTGAATGTTGAGCTTTAAGCCAAGACCACTTTCATCAAGAGACTCTTTAGTTCTTCGTCACTTTCTGCCATAAGGGTGGTATCATCTGCATATCTGAGGTTATTGATATTTGGTCTGTTATTCCCATCTCTTTCAGAATTTTCCCGCAGTTTATTGTGATCCACACAGTCGAAGGCTTTGGCATAGTCAACAAAGCAGAAATAGATGTTATTTTCTGGAACTCTCTTGCTTTTTCGATGATCCTGTGGATGTTGGCAATTTGATCTCTGGTTCCTCTGCCTTTTCTAAAACTCTGATGTCGGGAGAGATTGGGGGCAGGAGGAGAAGGGGATGACAGAGGATGAGGTGGCTGGATGGCATCACCATCTTGATGGANATCCTGTGGATGTTGGCAATTTGATCTCTGGTTCCTCTGCCTTTTGTAAAACTCTGATGTTGGGAGAGATTGGGGGCAGGAGGAGAAGGGGATGACAGAGGATGAGGTGGCTGGATGGCATCACCATCTCGATGGACGTGAGTTTGCTTGAACTCCGGGAGCTGGTGATGGACAGGGAGGCCTAGTGTGCTGCGATTCATGTAGTACAAAGAGTTGGACACGACTGAGCGACTGAACTGAACTGATAACCACCATCATTTCTGAGTTCTGTTCAGTTTTCTAAGAAATTTATCTGACATATAAAAGGCAATAGAGTATCTTGAATAACTTGTACTTTTATGTTGACAATTGAAGTGATACATTGTGCTTTTTCTCCAAGTTCAGTCTATAAATATGCTTGTCTAGATAGATGTTTCTTTTTTCTTCTTCAAGATGAATTTATTGATATTGTTTCAAACTCCCATCACTGTCAGTATCCACTGGGGTCTTGCTCCATTCATTATCCTACGTGTTTAATGTTTCTTCATTTGTCTCATTTCTATTGGCTGCCTCATAGCATCTCATCCACACCCTGTTCCCACCATTTCAAAGATAATAAATAAATAAATATCAAGCATCATTCATTTTGGCTTTGATCCTCTGTAAATATTGCACCTCTCCTCCCTTCCATAGAAATTTTCTAGAAAGAATAGCTTATATTTTTTGTTTCTACTTCATCATCCTAATTCTTTTCCAAAACTATATTTTTCCTTCTTCTATTTCTATTTTATATGAACTGATCTTCTTAAAATTATTAATGGCCTTGTCATTTCTAAATAAATGACATTTTTTTTTAGTCTTCACACTTTTGGCTCATTAATATGTGTTCGTCTCTTAGTTTACATTCCCAGACTATGGATGCATTCTCAAGGGGGGATGCATCCCAAGAGAGCAATATCATATGTATGAAAACAGTGCATTAACAGATTTATAGTACATATGTGATATAAAAATTTTGTTAAAATTATTAGCGAAAATATTTGTCAAAAAAGCCTTTTTAGGACTTCCCTGTTTGTCTAGTGCTTAAGAACTTGCTTGTTAATGTGGGGGACATGGGCTCCCATCTCTGGTCTGGGAAAATTCCACATGCCACAGCAACAAAACCATAAACAGCAACTATTGAGCCTGTGTGCTGCGACTACTGAATCCATGTGTTTACAGTCAGGGCTCTGCAACAAGAGAAGCGACCCCAGTGAAAAGCCTGAGCACTGCAGCTAGAGAGTAGCCCCCATTTGCCACAACTAGAAAGACCTGCAAACAACAATGAAGACCCAGCACAAACCAAAATAAATAAACAAAAATATAAAAGTTGTTTGTTTGTTTGTTTTAGCAGAGAGGTAAAACTGGACTGGTGGTGGTTCAGACAATAAAGCGTCTGCTTACCATGCAGGAGACCTGGGTTTGATCCTTAAGTCTGGAAGATTTTCTGGAGAAGGAAATGGCAACCCAATCTAGTACTCTTGCCTGGAAAATCTCATGGATGGAGGAGCGTAGTAGGCTGCAGTCCATGGGGTCCCAAAGAGTCGGACATGACTGAGCGGCTTCACTTTACATTTTGACAAAAAAAAAAAAAAATATGAGAAACACTGTTAGCCAATTAGGAAACACTCACAAAGCACCTTTTTTACTGGTTATTTATGTGCCTGGAAAATTCTTTCCCTGTATACCTGCACGGTCTCGTTTTCCAAAAATATTTACAATGACATCTTGTATTATTTTCCTTGCCATTTATTTTTCTTCTTACCAGTAACTGCTAACACTTTTGCATATTTATTTTTGTCAAGTTTCTTTCTCTTTCATTAAAATATAAGATCCAATAGTAGGGATTTTATCTTTTTCTCAGTTTATTTTCTAAAATCTAGAACACTGTTTAACATAACAGTTAAACACAGTGTACATTTGTGATTGAATGGGTTGGCTGAAAGATAACATCATTTAATGTCGGCAATGATGAGAAAGGGCAGATAGACCTAGGCCTTTAGCTTATATAAATACTCAAAGCACTATAGCTGTCAGTTGAACTTTGTAATGCTACATTTATCTCTCCATCCATCACTCTGGAGAGTCTGGGATATCGTACAAATCTGTGGAAGGGTTGATTGAATTCATTCAAATTCTATGTTGCTTAAAGCAATGTGGCTAGAGATAAACGTTAATGGACACATCTTGAAGAGCCCTCTTTCTCATTAATTCAGGAATTAGGGATTGCCATGAGCAACTGACAGTCTACAACATGTTCTTCAAACTCACAGAAGTCCTATGTCTTTCAAGAGTACCCAGATGACAGACCACATGTCTTGCTTGCCTTATTCAAAGAGACCATTTGAGTGTGCACGAAAAAGGAGAACTACCTCTTACCCGCTTCCTGATATTTCATTCTTAGTATAGAGAAATCTATCAGTATGATTATTCTGCGTCTTCTTTGTTTTACTTACTCAGAAACCTTGTTCATTCAAATCTTAGAGAGATGGATTCAATTACCTGAATCATATATTTGAAAATGATAATGTGTTACTCAGTTAACCTGGACTCTCATCCTCTTGAAGTCATGTCTGCTCATAGCCAGCAAAAACATTCTTGTGTTACACTAAGACAGAATGTATCTTATCTGTTTCTATGTTTTCTTGGGAATGAGTGATCAAACCCAGGTCTCCCATATTGCAGGCAGATTCTTAACTCTCTGAGCCATCAAGTTTGCCTAAGTAAGCCTACTTAACAAAGGCCCCAATCCAAAGCCTCTATTAATCACAAACATGATATTTTGGCCTGAATACAGTTTTGCTTTTCTCTCAACTAAGTTCAAAACTGGGCAGAGAAAATGTATTTAAAAGCCCTCTCGACAGTCCAACTTTTTTATTCCATAGCTTCTTTTATTCACTCATTTATTCAATTACATATTTAAACAATATTTATTGAAATTATTAGTAAGAAAACTACTTTTTCTGTACTGTTTTAATACCAAGAAGACATACCATCCTGCCTTGCATGTATACGGAGGTCTTTTGGGTTGCAGAAACAGAAGCATTACTTCTATATTAATATTGCAATTGCACAACAGCCTGAGAATAGAGACTGCACAGACCTCCAAACTGAGTGTTCTGGCTTATGAAGCAAATGTTAGACCATCTGTGAATGTGTAGATTCTACTTTATGGCAAGGATTCATTAGAATGCTCAAATTGCTGACTAAAACATCAGCACTCATAATCAGAAGAAGAAAGATTGCTGGCCTGGCCTACTAAAGTAGTTAAGGTACTTGATTGTAAGCAACAGAAACTAACTCATGGTAGAGAATTTGTGTCCAGTTCCAACACTGAGGATAATGCTCTGTTTTAAATAGAGACTCTGAATAAGTATTTAAAATGTTGTCAGGATGCCCCTGATCTGTGATAAAATAGGCTCCTCCTATACTGTCCACAGTTTCATCCATATGTTGATGTTTTCTCTGGATCTCATTTCTAAATTTTGTAGAGAACACCTGATTAGCCCAGTTAGGAGCAACTTTTCTTCTTTTCATCTGCTGTAGCCAGGAAACTGAATAATATGGTAGAAAAATGGAACAATCTCATCTGTAAGATAAGCTTTCTTTTTTTTTTTGGCTTGTAAACCAGAATTGAAAGAGACATGTGTACCCCAATGTTCATCACAGCACTGTTTATAATAGCCAGGACATGGAAGCAACCTAGATGTCCATCAGTAGATGAATGGATAAGAAAGCTGTGGTACATATACACAATGGAGTATTACTCAGCCATTAAAAAGAATACATTTGAGTCAGTTCTAGTGAGGTGGATAAAACTGGAGCCAATTATACAGAGTGAAGTCAGAGAGAAGAACACGAATACAGTATACTAACACGTATATATGGAATTTAGAAAGATGGTAACAATAACCCTGTATGCGAGACAGCAAAAGAGACACAGATGCATAAGGTAAGTATTTTTAAGAGAGATGTTGCTGGTCTAGTAATTACTAGTAAATCTCTTCTACATAGAGAAGAGAGAATTTAGTGAGCATCCATCCTAAAGTTTTGTTGTTCAGTTGCTAAGTAGTGTCTGACTCTTTCAGGACCCTATGAACCATATTCTGTCAGACTTCCCTGATCATGTGATTTCCCAGGCAAGAATAATGGAGTGGAATGCCATTTCCTTCTCTGGGGGACCTTCCTGACCCAAGGATTGAAACTACGTCTCTATGTCTCCTTCACTGGAGATGAACTCTTTACCACTGAGACACTGAGTAGGTCTCTTCTCCACTGCGAGTATGATACATATTAGTAACTGTTCATCTTAATATTTAGTCTTGATCTTTTGAGTAAGCTTATGAGTATTTGCATATTCATGGAAATAGAAAATTGTGTCAACCAAGTTAAAGTAGTTATGGCAATAAGGGAAAATCAGCCCTCCAGGATAATTTGAGGGCAATTTGACCATTCCTATTACTCTTTTCTGTGTATGCCCATTTATGTTTCAACTATTGATTAATTATTTGGTGATTTGAATCTGATTATATAATAGTAAAACTTTTTCAATGTGATTAGACCAGAATTAATGTGTATTGACAATAAGGTATATCACAGTCTTTATAGATTGGGACCTGGGGACTGGAGTGACCAAAAGAAAGATGAAGGGGACCCAAGTCTTGAGTGAAACAAGGGTACTTTATTTGTAGAAGCATGTGCTTATTATATATCTCCATACAAGGAAGCTTTAGGCAGCAAAAATAAAGTTGAGCAAAAACAAAGCTAAGTGAATAACAATCATCACAGGGCCAGAAGACAATCCATATCCTGAGTAATAGGGACTTGACTGAACAGATTATATTAAAGTAAAAGGTCACTGAAGGGTGTCCATGCATGAGCCCTGTCTCATGACCTCATTCCTGAGAACTGCATGCAGCTCTGCTTGTTTGTTTTCCAGGAACTGATAAGGAACAGAGGGCCCTTGAGAAACAGCACACAAAAGAAGAAAACAACATATTGGATTCCTTAAAGTTGAATGTCCCCTGACAAAGGTATTAGCAATGAGCTGAAATGTGACAGGTTTACAATGTTAAAAGAATATACAGAACATTCATGTCACTGTCACTCACTTCCTTTATTTATGGGATCTTCAAGAAGAAGGGAAAGGGATAGAGGTACTGTTGATAGGCTCAAAATTGGATAAATGAAAATAACTACAGGAAATACATATCAGTGTGTAAGCAATGTTTTCCCAGCATTTTCTACAACCTGCCATTTATTGATTTGTGCTTTCCCTCTTGTTGTTGTTGTTCAGGCACTAAGTCATGTCTGACTTCTGGTAACACCATAAACTGCAGTACACGATACCTTCCTGTCCTTCACTATCTCCCAGAATTTGCTCAAACTCATGTCCAGTGATGCCATCCAACCATCTCATCCTCTGTCACTCACTTCTCCATTTGCCTTCAACCTTTCCCAGCATCAGGATCTTTTCTAATAAGCTGGCTTTTCCCACCAGGTGGCCAAATTATCTGAGTTTCAGTTTCAGCGTCAATTCTTCCAATGAATATTCAAGGTTGATATCCTTTAAGATTGACTGGTTTGATGTCCCTGCAGTCCAAGGGATTCTCAAGAGTCTTCTCAAGTACCACAGTTCAAAACATCAATTATTGGTACTTAACCTTATTTATGGTCCAACTCTCTCATCTGCACATGACTACTGGAAAAAAAAAAAAGCTTTAACTAGGTGGACCTTTGTTAGCAAAGTGATGCCTCTGCTTTTTAATATGCTGTCAAGGTTTTTCACAGCTTTTCTTCCAAGAAGCAAGCATCTTTTAATTTCATGGTTACAGTCACTGTCCATATGATTCTGGAGGCCAAGAAAATAAAATCTGTCACTGTTTCCTCTTTTTCTCTATTTGCCATGAAGTGATGGGACCGGATGCCATGATCTTAGTTTTTTGAATGTTGAATTTTAACATTTTAACAGTAACAGTAATGTTTAGCCTTAGCAGTTTAACATTCAGCCTTTTCATTCTCCTCTTTCACCTTCATCAAGAGGCTCTTTGGTGCCTCTTTGCTTCCTGCCATTAAAGTATCATGTGCATATCTGAGATTATTGATGATACTTCTGGCAATCTTGATTCCAGCTTGTGATTCAACCAGCTTGATATTTCACATAATGTACTCTGCATTTAAGTTAAATAAGCAGAGTGACAATACAGAGTTTTGATGTACCCCTTTCCCAATTTGGAACCAGTCCATTGTTCCATGTCTAGCTCCAGCTATTGCTTCTTGACCTGTATACAGGTTTTTCAGGAGACAGATAAGCTGGTCCAATATTCCCATCTCTTTAAGAATCTTCCACAATTTCTTGTGATCTATACGGTCAAAGGCTTTAGTATAATCAATGAAGCAGAAGTAGATTTTGTTTTTTAATTCCCTTGCATTTTCTATGATTCAGCAGATGTTGGGAATTTGATCCTTGGTTTTCTACCTTTTCTAAATCCAACTTGAACACCTGGAAGTGCTAGGTTAACATACAGTTGAAGCCTAGCTTGAAGGATTTTGAGCATTACCTTGCTAGCATGCAAACTGAGCACAGTTTTGTGGCAGACTGAGCATTCTTCGGCATTGCCATTCTTTGGGATTGGAATGAAAACTGATCTTTTCCTGCCCTGTGGCCACTGTTGAGTTTTCCAAATGTGTTGGCCAGTTGAGTGCAGCACTTTAACAGTATCAAACTTTTAAACTGATGGTAAATTTCACAGCTGTGGTAGGAAATTAATACGTCACCTAATGTATTGTTGCCAACTTAATGGGAATACAAACTGTCTATAGATCTTTAAAAGAAATAGATCTTGGTTAGTTCCTGTGATTCTGCATTCCTAATTTGGTCCTAGGTTATGCCAGTACTGTTGAAGCTGGACAGTACTCTGGTTAGCAATGCGCCTTATGTCAGTCTAATCCACTCATGAACCATATGACAAAAATTTTGAGTTCCAAACATTTCAGTTTTGTTTAAGACAGTTATTATGTGTTATTTATTTTCTTCTGATTTATATTTTTTGATTCATAATTTGTTCTGTTTCTGCCCCTAGACCTTCTTTACTGACTGTATAAAACAATGCTGATTTTAGAAAATGATTGAAATGCTTTACATATTAATACTGCCAGAATTGATTCCAGCATGCTTCTCTCAACAAGCACCTTTATGACCAACGTTTTGAATAGAATAGTTGTCACTCCTTCAACATTTAGGAGCTACAAAACCATTTTATTAACTAGAGTACAAAACATGTTATTTAAAAGTCTCCACCCTTTTTGAAGCAGACCCCATTTGAGGAAAGACATGTCACGTAATTCTAGGCAAGTGAAAATGACAAGTAGAGTTTCAGAATGTCAGGTCCATTAGATATGATATTTTAATTACTATAGCTTCTCTGTATTCTATTCCATGGCTTGTGGTTATATTTACTCAATTGTTACTATGTTCTATTTTTAGACACAATAGAATTTAAGTGAATTCTTTCTGCTAGTCTTCNGTCAGGTCCATTACATATGATATTTTAATTACTATAGCTTCTCTGTATTCTATTCCATGGCTTGTGGTTATATTTACTCAATTGTTACTATGTTCTATTTTTAGACACAATAGAATTTAAGTGAATTCTTTCTGCTAGTCTTCATATCCCACTATTCAGCTTTGCAATAGATTTGCCTTAGAAGCTTGGGAAAGATAAACCATACATACATACATATATATTACATATGAGATAGAGACATATATAAACCAGTCCCTTCACCACACTACATACATTTAAAGCAAAAGGTAGTTGATAAAGGAAGAGATGTTAATAGCCTTAAAATGAATGTCCCTTGATGATTCAAATCAGCTGTCAAATTTGAGGATGACTGACATGAGTAATAATTCTGGAAAGCTTATACTTTTTTATAATGTACATAAAATTTGCATTCTAAAATAACTTGAGTTAAATATTAGTTTAAAATTCTTTTTTTACTGAAAGAGTAATGAAGTATTGAAAACTATCTACATGGTGAATTAGTTTATTGCTCTATAAACATCTATCCTAAAATTTGGAGGACTAAAACATTAATTTGTTTGCTCATGATTTTATAATTTATGTTAACCTCAATTAGTGGTTCTTCTGCTAAGCTTACCTGAGAGCATTCATGCGGTTGTGGTCATTTGGCAAACTGACTAACTCTTATGGCAGAAAGTGAAGAGGAACCAGAAAGCTTCTCGATGAAAGTGAAAGTGGAAGGTGAAAAAGTTGGCTTAAAGCTCAACATTCAGAAAACGAAGATTATGGCATCCGGTGCCATCACTTCATGAGAAATAGATGGGAAAACAGTGGAAACAGTGTCAGACTTTATTTTGGGGGGCTCCAAAATCACTGCAGATGGTGACTGCAGCCATGAAATTAAAAGACGCTTACTTCTTGGATGAAAAGTTATGACCAATCTAGATAGCATATTCAAAAGCGGAGACATTACTTTGCCAACAAAGGTCCATCTAGTCAAGGCTATGGTTTTTCTTGTGGTCATGTATGGATGTGAGTGTTGGACTGTGAAGAAGGTTGTGCATCAAAGAATTGATGTTTCTGAACTGTGATGTTGGAGAAGACTCTTGAGAGTCCCTTGGAGTGCAAGGAGATCAGCCCAGGGATTTCTTTGGAAGGAATGATGCTAAAGCTGAAGCTCCAATATTTTGGCAACCACATGCAAAGAGTTGACTCATTGGAAAAGACTCTGAGGCTGGGAGGGATTGGGGGCAAGAGGAGAAGGGAACCACAGAGGATGAGATGGTTGGATGGCATCACTGAATCAATGGACATGAGTCTGAGCGAACTCCTGGCATTGGTGATGGACAGGGAGGCCTGGCGTGCTGTGATTCATGAGGTCCCAAAGAGTCAGACACAACTGAGCTACTGAACTGAACTGAACTGAATGGGCCAAGAAATTTTCATATCTTTATATGGTAGTGAGGCCAGTGTGGGGGAGCAGTTTGTTCTTATCCATTGGTCCACTCCAGCATATTAGCCAAGGTTCCTTACACGGTAGTAATGGCATACCAAGAAGTTAAGATCCAATGTATAAGAGTTCACCAAACTTCTTTATCTGTAATATATATTGATATATCATTCATCAAAACACAAGATGTGGCCAAGTCCAGAGTCAATACTGAAAGTGAGTACACAAAAGCTCAAAAACTAGGAAGCATGATTAATTGTAGTCTATGAATGCAGCTTTCTAAGGCCCACTTGACTTCACATTCCAGGATGTCTAGCTCTAGGTGAGTGATCACAGCATTGTGATTATCTTTGTTGTGAAGATCTTTTTTGTTCAGTTCTTCTGTATATTCTTGCCATCTCTTCTTAATATCTTCTGCTTTTGTTAGGTCCATACCATTTCTGTCCTTTATCGAGCCCATCTTTGCGTGAAATATTCCCTTGATATCTCTAATTTTCTTGAAGAGATTTCTAGTCTTTCCTATTCTGTTGTTTTCCTCTCTTTCTTTGCATTGATCACTGAGGAAGGCTTTCTTAACTCTCCTTACTCTTCTTTGGGACTCTGCATTCAGATGCTTATATCCTTCCTTTTCTCCTTTGCTTTTTGCTTCTNTTTCTAGTCTTTCCTATTCTGTTGTTTTCCTCTCTTTCTTTGCATTGATCACTGAGGAAGGCTTTCTTAATTCTCCTTACTCTTCTTTGGGACTCTGCATTCAGATGCTTATATCCTTCCTTTTCTCCTTTGCTTTTTGCTTCTCTTCATTTCACACTGTTTGTAAGGCCTCCTCAGACAGCCATTTTGTTTTCTTGCATTTCTTTTCCATGGGGATGGTCTTGATTCCTGTCTCCTGTACAACGGCACAAACCTTCGTCCATAGTTTATCAGGCACTCTGTTTATCAGATCTGCTGCTGCTGCTGCTAAGTTTCTTCAGTCGTGTCCCACTCTGTGCAACCCTATAGACGGCAGCCTACCAGACTCCCCCGTCCCTAGGATTCTCCAGGCAAGAACACTGGAGTGGGTTGCCATTTCCTTCTCCAATGCTTGAAAGTGAAAAGTGAAAGNCCTCATAAATGTGTTTTTAAAAAATTATTTTTGTAAATGCTTATTAAGTTGTTTGGTTTTGGTTAATGTGTCTCTTGCTAAAGAAACCATGTACTTGTCTGGAACAAAATGTTTCCTGAGGATTAACATCAAATTCTTTTGATGGCTTCTTTTTTTTTTTTTTTTAATTTGATAGACATAGATGCTTTTTTGTTTCGTTATGTTTTGAATTACTTCAAACATTAATGATTTTCTTCAGTATGCTAAAGCTTCTCCTACTGCTGCTTAGCTAAAACAATTGCATAAAAATATCACAAACCTAAAAATTATACCTAAGATTTTTATAGATACCATATTTTAATTGTGAATTAAGTATACAAAATTTATTAATAAGGATGTCATATTTACTTAGGCTAAGTTCAATGCTTTATGCCAGACAAGGAAAGCTGCAGGATGAGGATAAGGAATGCATAGCTGTCAAGGTTTGAATGGAAGCTCTGCATCTTACATAATCTCTCTGCATCTCATTTCTCTCCCCTGTTAAAGTAAACAAATGATACCACTTAAAGCAAATGAAATGAGCAATCATAGATTCTGACATTTGCACTAGCATATANAGGAATGCATAGCTGTCAAGGTTTGAATGGAAGCTCTGCATCTTACATAATCTCTCTGCATCTCATTTCCCTCCCCTGTTAAAGTAAACAAATGATACCACTTAAAGCAAATGAAATGAGCAATCATAGATTCTGACATTTGCACTAGCATATAACTCTAGAAAACCTCTTGTATGCCAAGATTGATCATTTAATTTCTGGAGCATGGGAATACTGGGGGGAAAGATTCTTGGCACAGTTCATATGGCATCAGAAGAAGCAGGAAATACTAAGGGGATAATATATTGGCAAGTATGGAAATATTAATACTTATATATCTTATTATCTAGTAACGTCAGAATTTTAATATCTAGTAACGTAAATACTAGATATTCTCATATCTGGTACCATCACTGGTTAGTACTGGCTACATATCTGCTTGTGATTACAGTCTAGATTAATGTGTTAAATTTTTCTGGAGTCAACAGGAGACAGACGAGGTACAGAGATGAGAGCAGATCTTTTATAAAGAAGCTATAAATGGACTGTCGCTAATAAGCTTAAAAATTTCAAGAACAAATGGACAAGAGGGAAGATCCCTGAGCCAGAAGAGGAATCCAAGCATGAGATGCTGGATAGAAGGTTCTGGTGATTCAAGACTATGGCACTTTTCAAATGCTTTGAACTTGTATTGGGCCTATAAAAGGTATTGCTAGCTGATAATTAAGTCTGCGCATCACAAGTAAATTCATATACATCATCCTTGCCAAGGAAATTTGGCAAGCAAAAATTCATAGGTCACTTGCAAGAAGAATCCCCATCGCTAAAATCAATCTTTTCCTAGTCAGATGTGTGGAAATTCTGTATTTCTACACCTAGACCTCTTACACAAGAGAGTAATGCTTAGCCTCTGTTTTTGACCTATCTGAAAGAATGGTACCATATAAAAACACTTGGGAAACAGTGAACAGCTATTATTCACTCTTTGTGAATTAGAAATATCCAGTATGTAAACTGTGTATCATTTTACAGATGAGTTAAATGAGAATCAAGCTAGGTTAAGTGGACAGTGTCAAAATTTGAATATTTCATGCTCCAAATTTCATTCCTTTCCCTTTATATTTAACATAAACACTAAAGTGGGGTAAAAACTCAAAGTAAAATTTTTTGAATTGCTAGATTTTCAAAATGAAGTAGGGAACTTATCTATAATTATTCATTGTAATGGTTTAATTCCCTGAATTCAATATTACAAAATACTTGATATGTTTTTGTCATATTAGAAGCTGAAATCTTGTTCAGATACTCAGCCCTGCTGCTTAGTGAGAAGCAACTCAATGATTTTTGATAGCAAACATTACAGTAAAATATTTGCTCTGAAAGAGATATATTTTATTCTTTCCAAGACAGGAGTTTTTGAGTCATTGTGTAGATTTTTGTGTCATTTGCTCTGTAAGGATGAAGCTAGGATTATAGTTAAATTGATGTTTTCCATATCTGTATGCTTTGGTATTTTAAACAGCAGGGAAGCTTGAAAGAACAATGAGTCGACATCAAGTCAGTCTAAATACTTCATGCTTAGCAGCATCTATTTTAAAGTCTAAATATACTTCTTTGCCAGTTAATAGTTTCCCTGAGCAGACACAAAAAACAAAGCTCATTGGATGTTTGCATGCAATTAAGGGTCGTTTCATTCACTATGCTCTGTAGATGTTTTCTCTCAAGATATTTTCTTGTTAACAAACACAGCATTCAGCAAGGTGTGTTAAACACCAGGGGCAAAGGGACAGCAACCCTGGAAGAAACTAACTTAACTATGATGTGCTCGACTCTGTAGTTAACCTGATTTTCAAAATGTCTATTTTAATGACGTGACAGCAGCGTAGGGTAATTTGGGGAAGAGAAAGAGTAATTTTCTGGTTGCAAAACAGACTGAAATTACAGGATTTAAATGCATAGGTGGTAAATGTGGAATTTAGATTGCCGGTGGTGTATGAGATATTTTGTTTTAAAGAAAATTCTGCATTTGAATATGTATTTCCCTATTTGAACTTAATTCAGTTAGTGATTCTTTATCTTTCCAAAAGACATTTCTCGCATCTCCTAAAGTAGAGAGTATTGAAATTGTGGAAGATGAATAACCACGATAAAATGATTGACTGTCACCATCAACTTTAATTGTTGTTCTCTATTATCAAAGTCCTTAGGACCCTCTAATTTACTTATTCTTTCATAAGAGAGCTTAAAAATTCTCTGAGCTAACAGAAAAAAAAAGTCAAATGTGGAAGCAGAGTATGAACAAAATTATGGACACTCATCAGAGTAAATATCTAACATTAAATACTTTAGGTATAATGGAAAGTTAGAATTTAAGTTAGCATAAGTTTTTAAAGAATAAATTCAATGTTTTGAAAATTTCTGTAAATCCATTTCTTTCTGCATTTTAGGGGATATTTTTTGTTTGTTTCTTTCCTTAGTAAACATTTAGTTTGTCCTATCTTAACCCATGTGTTTTGTTGAATTGGGGAAATAAAATTAATTATAACAGGCTTGGTCAAGGAAATGCCTGCTATAACAGAAGACAGGAAAAACAATGTGCAACATTATGGGTATAACTAACTGTTTTGATGGGAAATGATTGGAAAATCTCCAGTTTGTTAAAAGTTTGTAACCAAAAGTTAAATAGTGGCATAAATGGACAGAAATATAAAGTCTATAGAAAACTTGGGATATACCAGCGAGGTGGAAGAGCTTGGACCAAAGTATGTCATGAGGAGATAGATTATGAGATTCCTATTAGATTTCATATGACAAAAATATTCAGGGACATATGTGTCGATTGAGCTGAATAGATTTGACAATTTAAAGCCTTGCTATTCAAAGTATCTCCTATGGTCCAAAAGCACTGGAATCACTCAAAAATTTGTTAGAATTACAGAAAATTAAGATACACCTAAAACTGCAAAATTAAAATCTCATTGTTAAAAAACTCTCAAATAAAGCAAATCAAATATATATTAAATTTTAAGATATACTGCAAATGGTATGGGACTACCCAGGTGGCTCAGTGGTGAGAATCTGCCTACCAATGCAAGAGACTCAGGAGATGAGGGTTCAGGGGTCAGAAAGATCCCTGGAGAAGGAAATGGCAGGCCACTCCAGTATACTTGCTTGGAAAATCCCATGGACAGGGGAGTCTGGGAGGCTACAGTCCGTGGAGTCACAAGAGTCAGACACAACTGAACAACTGAGCATACAAATGATATATCTGGCTGTGTCAATATGAGAAGCTTGATGGAAACTGGCTGAAACCAGAAATCATCACATGAATGTTTCAAAAGCAGAGAAAGCTTAAAGAAACTTATTCTTTGGAATATAAAAAAAGGAGAATTTACCATCAATTATAATTAAGTCCATAATATGACCAGGTAGATAAGAAGATCATTTGGTAGATAAGTTTTTGCTTGTCTATTCTTGTTTACTTTTTAAAAAACAAAGCATTCATTTTTTATGTAGTATTTCAATTCAGAATATTCTAGAAAGACAATTCTGGGCAATCTGTAATTTGAAAATGAAGCTCAAATGGGCTTAGTAGTAAATACCCTGAAATTTTAAATTATCATTGTCTATTTCAAAAGCAGGTTTGGCTGTTAATGAAATGGAGGGATGTCATATGTTTAATGCATGTTTTACATTTTACATCATCTATTCTGTGTGATTTTTTAAAAGTTAATTTTCTAATATCAATGAGAGCTTTTATTTGAATACTACATAAGAGTGTTTTAGTTTAGGCAAGAGGAAGGAATACTTCAAAGCGCTTTAGCAGGATTGGGTCAGCCAAAGTTCTGTTAATTTTGGAGTTTTGCAAAATTCTGAAATTGTTGGTCAAGGGTGATTCTTGGAAGAGGAAGGATTGGGTTTTATGGCCTAACAGTTGTTTGAGGGGTAACTTGGATATTATTAAGAGGGGCTAATGAACAATGAAGAACTAAATTTATTTTCAAGAGATGATGAGATAAAGAGCTTCAGGGGACAAGAGTATGAAGAGGCCATAATGAAAAAATATTTGCCCTACCATGTTTTTCACAATCAGTAAGATATTTTAGCATAGATGTTACAATATTTATTTAGATATCCTATGTTTATTATTATAAATCCAAACCTATTTAACTAATGCTAAACCACCTTCAAGTTTCCTTTGTGTTTTTGTTGAAGAGTAAGTGCAGACACTACTGAATAAACATTTGGTTTTACACAAATCTTTAACCCCCAAAGTGTAGAAGGTCTTGAATCCTGCCAATGGAAAGCACTAAGTATCTCTATTGTTGTCCTGAGTCTCATTACTCCCATCCTTGTTCTTTAATCCCAAGATTCCAAGGGATTATTATACTTTATCTCTGTTTATTATACTTTATGTCTCCATATTTAAATTAGGTCAGGTTTGATCCATTGTTGGTCTCCAAGTCAAAAGCCTAAGACAAATTGACCTTATAGCTGAACTCTATTCTTAAAATTCGTAAGCTGAAGCCCTAACCCTTAATACTTTAGAATGTGACTATATTAATATTTGAAGATTGGGCTTTTAATGTAAAACTAGGTATTGTGGGTGCGTGCTAAGTTGTTTTAGTTGTATCCTACTCTTTGTGACTCTGTAGATTGTCCCCTGTCAGGCTGCTCTGTCCTTGGGATTCTCCAGGCAAGAATACTGGAATTGGTTATTGTGTACTCCTGCAGAGGATCTTCCCAACCGAAAGATCGAATTTGCATCTCTTACATCTCCAGGACTGACATGTGAGTTCTTTACCATTAAAGATGCTACCTGGGAAACCCCAGGAACTGTGGTTGGGACCTAACCAAACATGAGTGGTGTCTTTATAAGTAGGGGGGCTTTGGATAAAGACAACACATAGAATGAGGCGAAATAAATAGAAGACACCAAAGTAGATTTTTTTGTGTGGTTTGTTTGTTTGTTTTATGGAAAAAG
Organism: Raphicerus campestris; assembly: GCA_006410735.1. Lineage (NCBI taxonomy): Eukaryota > Metazoa > Chordata > Mammalia > Artiodactyla > Bovidae > Raphicerus > Raphicerus campestris. The sequence goes on along the minus strand of SJYW01032506.1, from coordinate 37,068 downwards.
ATCTCTAGAGTCAAGTTACAGGAGAAAAGTTGGAAAGTGTTTCACCATGCATTTTACTGCTAATACTGGTGATAAATAGTGTTTTGTTTTGTTTTTTCTTTTTAATCCAAGAAAGTAATTTCTCCTCCTTTTAATTATCTTATATATTGTGAGTATGTAAGACCTAATGCTTATGCCATTTTCAGGAAAGAGGAAAAAGGCTTACAAGTGTTTCTGGCTGCTTATTTCCAACAGAGCTTTCTCTGTGTGAACTACCAATATAATATTGTAATTAGCCTCCAATTAAAATAAATAAATTAAAAAATAATTTGAGACAACCACTGAATATTAAAATTAATCAGCATATTAGCAAAGTCATCCAGGAAACTAGGGACAATTACTGACTATGCTTTTAACACTTATACTCTTAAAATAAAATTTAGACATCATTTTGTGTGCAGAAAATATACAGATAAAATTGTAATTTTAAACTCAAATTCAAATAAGCAATATATGTTTTGTCAAAACCATTGGCCAGCTACTGCCTTATACTTCTACTTGATTATTACAAATATCAGGAAATATACTTGTTATTTTGTTCATTGTCTGAAAATTTCTATCTGTGTAACATTTTTCTTTGTGATTTAATAAGAAAAAAATTCAATACATCATTGGCCAAAGGATTTCAAAAAGACATTTAAGAGACTTAAACTAGAATATGTGTAATGCATCCACAAAGTTTGTTATATGCTATTACAAAAAGATATAAAGTGTAATTACTCCCAAATTAACTGATGAAACAAAAGCATTTTATTATACATTATATTAATGATAGTGTGAATAACAGATGCTTCACAAACAGTATTTTAGAAATTTAAATTGGTGCAGATGTTTTGGAAAACAATTTGGTAATATTGCTTCTTCATCTATATATAATCTTGACCTTTGTACTTTTACTTTCAGAAATTCATCCTATAGGTAAATATGTACATGTATATAAAAGTACAGCAATGGTTGTTTCATTGCTTTTAATACCAAAAAGCATAAAACAACTTAAGTGACACTGGAAACTTGCTAACATAAGTAAAGATAAAGTAGATACAATATATATTAACATGGGGAAGTCAAGAAATACCTGGAGTAACAGGCAAATTTGGCCTTGGAATACAGAATGAAGCAGGACAAAGGCTAACAGAGTTTTGCCATGACAATGCATTGGTCATAGCAAACAACCTTTTTCAACAACATAAGAGAAGACTCTACACATGGACATCACCAGAGAGTCAATAGTGAAATCAGATTGATAATATTCTTTGCAGCCATGGATGGAGAAGCTCTATACAGTCAGCAAAAACAATACCAAGAGCTGACNAACCTTTTTCAACAACATAAGAGAAGACTCTACACATGGACATCACCAGAGAGTCAATAGTGAAATCAGATTGATAATATTCTTTGCAGCCATGGATGGAGAAGCTCTATACAGTCAGCAAAAACAATACCAAGAGCTGACTATGGCTCATATCATGAACTCCTTATTTCAAAATTCAGAATTAAATGGAAGAAAGTAGGGAAAACCACTAGACCATTCATGTATGACCTAAAAATAATCCCTTAGGATGAAACAGTGGAAGTGAGAAATAGATTCAAGGGATTAGATCTGATAACACAGTGCTTGAAGAACTATGGATGGAGGTTGATGACTTTATACAAGAGGCAGGGATAAGATCATCCCCAAGAAAAATAAATTCAAAAGAGCAAAATGGTTGTCTGAGGAGGCCTTACAAATAGCTGTGAAAAAAAGAGAAGCAAAAGGCAAAGGAGAAAAGGAAAGGTATACCCATTTGAATGCAGAGTTCCAAAGAATGGCAAAGAGAGATAAGAAAGCCTTCCTCAGTGATCAATGCAAAGAAATAGAGGAAAACAATAGAATGGGAAAGAGTAAAGATCCCTTCAAGAAAATTAGAGATACCAAGGGAACATTTCATGCAAAGATGGGCTCACTAAAGAACAGAAATGGTCTGGACCTAACAGAAGCAAAAGATATTAAGAAGAGGTGGCAAGAATACACAGAAGAACAGTACAAAAAAGATGTTCACAACCCAGATAATCACGATGGTATGATCACTTATCTGGAGCCAGACTTCCTGGAATCTGAAGTCAAGTGGGCCTTACAAAGCATTACTATGAACAAAGCTAGTGGAGGTGATGGAATTCCAGTTGAGCTATTTCTAATCCTAAAAGATGATGATGTGAAAGTGCTGCATTCAATATGCCAGCATTTTGGACTACTTAGCAGTGGCCACAGAACTGGAAAAGGTTAGTTTTCATTCCAGTACCAAGAAAGGCAGTGCCAAAGAATGCTCAAACTACTGTACAATTGCATTCATCTCACACGCTAATAAATTAATGCTCAAAATTATCCAAGCAAGAGTTCAACAGTACATAAACTGTCAAGTTCCAGATTTTCAAGCTGGTTTTTGAAAAGGCAGAGGAACCAGATATCAAACTGCCAACATCCATTGGATCATTGAAAAAGCAAGAGCGTTCCAGAAAAAACATCTATTTCTACTTTATTGACTATGCCAAAACCTTTGACTGTGTGGATCACAATAAACCATGGAAAATTCTGCAAGAGATGAGAATAACAGATCACCTGATCTGCCTTTTGAGAAATCTGTATGCAAATCAGGAAGCAATAGTTAGAACTCAACATGAAACAACAGACTAGTTTCAAATAGGGAAAGGAGTATGTCAAGATGATATATTATCATCCTGATTATATAACTTACATGCAGAGTACATCATGAGAAACATTGGGCTGAGTGAAGCTCAAGCTGGAGTCAAGATTGCCGGGAGAAATATCAATAACCTCGGATATGCAGATGATACCACCCTTATGGTAGAAAGGAAAGAATAACTAAAATGCTTCTTGATGAAAATGAAAGGGGAGATTGAAAAAGTTAGAGAGTAAAGCTCAACATTCAGAAAAATAAGATCATGGCATCTGGTCCTATCACTTCATGGCAAATAGATGGGGAAACATGGAAACAGTGAGAAACTTTTATTATTATTATTATTATTATTATTGGACTCTGAATTCACTGTTGATGATGAGTGCAGCCATGAAATTGAAAGATGTTTGCTCCTTGGAAAAAGAGTTATGACCAACCTAGACAGTATGTTAAAAAGCAGGGGCATTACTTTGCCAACAAAGGTCTGTCTAGTCAAGGCTATGGTTTTCCCAATAGTCATATATGCGTGTGAGTGTTGGACTATAAAGAAAGATGAGCACTGAAGAACTGATACTTTTGAACTGTGGTGTTGGAGAAGACTCTTGAGAGTCCCTTGGATGGCAAGAAGATCCAACATGTCCATCATAAAGAAAATCAGTCCCAAATATTCATTGGAAGGACTGATGCTGAAGCTGAAAGTCTAATAATTTAGCCACCTGTTGGGAAGAACTGACTCATTTGAAAAGACCCTCATGCTTGGAAAGATTGAAGGCAAGAGAAGGGGATGACTGATGCTGAGATGGATGGATGGCATCACTAACTCCGTGGACATGAGTTTGAGTAAACTCTGGGAGTTGGTGATGGACAGGGATGCCTGGCATGCTGCAGTCCATGGAGTCGCCAAATGTCAGACATGACTGAATAACTGAACTGAACTGACTGAACATGTATAATTAAAGAATAGAATAAAGTTTTCATAATAACATTAAGGTATTAATTTTGCTTTCTGAAAAATAAAAATAAAAAAATTTTCCTTGTTTCACATTTTCTATCTGCTTCTACCCATATCATTGCTCCTCTTTAACAACTAAATTCTTTTGAAGAATTAATTAAAAGTGAAAAAAAGTGAAGTAGCTCAGTTGTGTCTGACTCTTTGCAACCCCATGGACTGTAGCCTACCAGGCTCTGATGGAATTCCCCAGGCAAGAGTACTGGAATTGGCTGCCATTTCCTTCCTCAGAAGAATCAGTTGCCTATCTCTGAATCCTCTTTCCCATTCTCTCTTCAGCTCCTTTACCCAGTCTCTTTGCCCCCTCTATTACTAAAATCTCCCCTAGAGAAAATCACCAATAATTTCAAATTTGCTAAAATCAATGATTAACTGCCAATGTTCATTTTATTTGATCTGACTGATTAGTAGCAGATAACTGACATGATTGTTCTGTTCTTTTAGAAATTCTTGTTTTGCCATTTTTAATTGAAAAACATTTGACATATAATACAGTATATGTATTTAAGGTATACAACATATTATTTACATATTATAGTATGTTGCCTACAATAGCACCTCTATCACAACATATAATTAGTCTTTCTTTTTTGGAATGGGAAAATTAAGATATAGTCTCAGCAAGTTTGATGATTATAATGCAATATTATTGGCTTATTCCTTAGACTGTGCATCAAGATTTATTTATCTGCTACTTGCAAGTTTGTACCCTTAGACCTATTTTTGTCTACATTTTAGTCACTGCACTCTTCTTCCTTTCCTTCTAGATGGTAGACAATGTTTTATTTTCCACATAGATGTTACAATTTTTCACAAAATGTACAACAAATATTATAATAATATATTCCTAGATTGTGTCTCAGACTCAACTTTCCAGCATCAGTATAGACAATCTCAATTTTAATGTGATGATTTTATTATTTCTATTAAATAGCTAATGTTGTTGGATGCCATTTTAGTCACTAAAAGTTAATTTTTGTGGAAATTATACTTGTAATATTTATTATCAATATGCTACAGATTTAAATTAATCCATAAGAAAATTGTGAGAAAGCATCAAGGATAACTAGATTATTAGTATTTCTTATTATCTAAATGTATAATACCAATTATGTCATTCATCAGCAACCATTCTTTCTAGTGGAGAAAACTAAAATAACAGGATCAAAATATTTGGGAGACATAATTTTCACTGTCTAAATGAATTACTTAAAACGGAGAGACAAAAATTATATTTTAAAAACAATTCTATTGCAATAGAACAAGTGTATTGCAGAAGTTTAAGTGGTAGGATTAAATGATATTCCAAAGATATTTCTTCTACTGTTGCTCTGATTTTATTCAGTAGGCTAATTTTAACCTGCCATGAATAACTCTTCTGATTACTCTTTGTTCCTTGCATGTGTGCATGCTAATTTGCTTCAGTCAGGTCAGACTTTTTGCCACCTTATGGACTATAGCCTGCCAGACTCCTCTGTCCATGGGGATTTTCCAGGCAAGAATACTGGAGTGGATTGTAATGCCCTCCTCCAGGATTTGTTTCTTAGATCAGGTTAAATTTGCCAAAAAATCTCATTTCAGTAATTTAAATATCTAGTTCCTTAAGCATTCTAAAATTTTAGTTTACATTGTCTTCATCAACAATGGTTGGCAGAGTGGTAGTCCTAAAACATGGTAAGGGGATTAAAAAAGCCTCCTGCTCCCCCACCATTTTCAACTTCCTACTTTGTTTTAACAAGCTGGTTCCTATTTCTAACAGGTCAACGTAGCAGAAAAAGAGAGGGAAGAAGAAGGAGGAGTACCAGGAAATTCTCACTCAATTAAAACAATTTACAACATATAAAACTTCTTTTTTATTGCTTTGAGGCAGCATTTGTGTATCTTCCCAAGAGACATTTGACACTAGAAATCCTTCACTTGTTCTTGTTAGTAATGCCCACCCAGGAATGCAGCAATACCTTCAGCTTCTTCCTATTGCTGTCACTCAGTATTCCAAGAACCATTTTGGGCAGAACATAAAGTGATCTCCCACTTCCAAGGTGGCTCAGTGGANGAAACTTTTATTATTATTATTATTATTATTATTATTGGACTCTGAATTCACTGTTGATGATGAGTGCAGCCATGAAATTGAAAGATGTTTGCTCCTTGGAAAAAGAGTTATGACCAACCTAGACAGTATGTTAAAAAGCAGGGGCATTACTTTGCCAACAAAGGTCTGTCTAGTCAAGGCTATGGTTTTCCCAATAGTCATATATGCGTGTGAGTGTTGGACTATAAAGAAAGATGAGCACTGAAGAACTGATACTTTTGAACTGTGGTGTTGGAGAAGACTCTTGAGAGTCCCTTGGATGGCAAGAAGATCCAACATGTCCATCATAAAGAAAATCAGTCCCAAATATTCATTGGAAGGACTGATGCTGAAGCTGAAAGTCTAATAATTTAGCCACCTGTTGGGAAGAACTGACTCATTTGAAAAGACCCTCATGCTTGGAAAGATTGAAGGCAAGAGAAGGGGATGACTGATGCTGAGATGGATGGATGGCATCACTAACTCCGTGGACATGAGTTTGAGTAAACTCTGGGAGTTGGTGATGGACAGGGATGCCTGGCATGCTGCAGTCCATGGAGTCGCCAAATGTCAGACATGACTGAATAACTGAACTGAACTGACTGAACATGTATAATTAAAGAATAGAATAAAGTTTTCATAATAACATTAAGGTATTAATTTTGCTTTCTGAAAAATAAAAATAAAAAAATTTTCCTTGTTTCACATTTTCTATCTGCTTCTACCCATATCATTGCTCCTCTTTAACAACTAAATTCTTTTGAAGAATTAATTAAAAGTGAAAAAAAGTGAAGTAGCTCAGTTGTGTCTGACTCTTTGCAACCCCATGGACTGTAGCCTACCAGGCTCTGATGGAATTCCCCAGGCAAGAGTACTGGAATTGGCTGCCATTTCCTTCCTCAGAAGAATCAGTTGCCTATCTCTGAATCCTCTTTCCCATTCTCTCTTCAGCTCCTTTACCCAGTCTCTTTGCCCCCTCTATTACTAAAATCTCCCCTAGAGAAAATCACCAATAATTTCAAATTTGCTAAAATCAATGATTAACTGCCAATGTTCATTTTATTTGATCTGACTGATTAGTAGCAGATAACTGACATGATTGTTCTGTTCTTTTAGAAATTCTTGTTTTGCCATTTTTAATTGAAAAACATTTGACATATAATACAGTATATGTATTTAAGGTATACAACATATTATTTATATATTATAGTATGTTGCCTACAACAGCACCTCTATCACAACATATAATTAGTCTTTCTTTTTTGGAATGGGAAAATTAAGATATAGTCTCAGCAAGTTTGATGATTATAATGCAATATTATTGGCTTATTCCTTAGACTGTGCATCAAGATTTATTTATCTGCTACTTGCAAGTTTGTACCCTTAGACCTATTTTTGTCTACATTTTAGTCACTGCACTCTTCTTCCTTTCCTTCTAGATGGTAGACAATGTTTTATTTTCCACATAGATGTTACAATTTTTCACAAAATGTACAACAAATATTATAATAATATATTCCTAGATTGTGTCTCAGACTCAACTTTCCAGCATCAGTATAGACAATCTCAATTTTAATGTGATGATTTTATTATTTCTATTAAATAGCTAATGTTGTTGGATGCCATTTTAGTCACTAAAAGTTAATTTTTGTGGAAATTATACTTGTAATATTTATTATCAATATGCTACAGATTTAAATTAATCCATAAGAAAATTGTGAGAAAGCATCAAGGATAACTAGATTATTAGCATTTCTTATTATCTAAATGTATAATACCAATTATGTCATTCATCAGCAACCATTCTTTCTAGTGGAGAAAACTAAAATAACAGGATCAAAATATTTGGGAGACATAATTTTCACTGTCTAAATGAATTACTTAAAACGGAGAGACAAAAATTATATTTTAAAAACAATTCTATTGCAATAGAACAAGTGTATTGCAGAAGTTTAAGTGGTAGGATTAAATGATATTCCAAAGATATTTCTTCTACTGTTGCTCTGATTTTATTCAGTAGGCTAATTTTAACCTGCCATGAATAACTCTTCTGATTACTCTTTGTTCCTTGCATGTGTGCATGCTAATTTGCTTCAGTCAGGTCAGACTTTTTGCCACCTTATGGACTATAGCCTGCCAGACTCCTCTGTCCATGGGGATTTTCCAGGCAAGAATACTGGAGTGGATTGTAATGCCCTCCTCCAGGATTTGTTTCTTAGATCAGGTTAAATTTGCCAAAAAATCTCATTTCAGTAATTTAAATATCTAGTTCCTTAAGCATTCTAAAATTTTAGTTTACATTGTCTTCATCAACAATGGTTGGCAGAGTGGTAGTCCTAAAACATGGTAAGGGGATTAAAAAAGCCTCCTGCTCCCCCACCATTTTCAACTTCCTACTTTGTTTTAACAAGCTGGTTCCTATTTCTAACAGGTCAACGTAGCAGAAAAAGAGAGGGAAGAAGAAGGAGGAGTACCAGGAAATTCTCACTCAATTAAAACAATTTACAACATATAAAACTTCTTTTTTATTGCTTTGAGGCAGCATTTGTGTATCTTCCCAAGAGACATTTGACACTAGAAATCCTTCACTTGTTCTTGTTAGTAATGCCCACCCAGGAATGCAGCAATACCTTCAGCTTCTTCCTATTGCTGTCACTCAGTATTCCAAGAACCATTTTGGGCAGAACATAAAGTGATCTCCCACTTCCAAGGTGGCTCAGTGGAAAAAAATCCACCTGCCAAAGCAGGAGATACAGGTTCAATCTCTAGGTCTGGAAGATCCCCTGGAGGGGAAAATGGCATCCCACTCCAGTTTTCTTGCCTGAGAAATCCCATGGACAGAAAAGCCTGGCAGGCTACAGTCTACCAGGTCACAAAGAGTCGGACACAACTGAGCACACATCTCCTCTCTTAATATGGGCTCACACTGGCTGTCCCTCATACATTGTATCTATTGTGCTCCACAGAAAACAAACTCAAATAGTAAGGATCTGTCTGCAGATAGCTATGTTCCCTTAGGTTTTCTTCAGCACTAAACATATTTTTCTCAAACTTTAAAATCCCCTGAAAAGTGTTAAATACTAGCCCATTGTATCTCCCAGCCCCAACTGCAGTAGCTTTATATTCTATTTCTTTAATTGGCTATATGCTAAGCTCTTCTTTCTAATTCTGAGTTCGCAGGGAAATCCTCCTCTTTCCAAAATTGTAGAGAAAATGTTTATAGCAAATCAGTAGCTCTCTTTGAAGAAATTATCTTCCAAGTCCCCCAATATTTTTTATTTATATCTTTAATATAGGTTCAGTTCAGTTCAGTCACTCAGTCGTGTCCGACTCTGTGACCCCATGAATCGCAGCACGCCAGGCCTCCCTGTTCATCACCATCTCTCGGAGTTCACTCAGACTCACATCTGTTGAGTCCATGATGCCATCCAGCCATTTCATCCTCAGTTGTCCCCTTCTCTTCCTGCCCCCAATCCCTCCCAGCGTGAGAGTCTTTTCCATTGAGTCAACTCTTCGCATGAGGTGGCCAAAGTACTGGAGTTTCAGTTTTAGCATCATTCCTTCCAAAGAAATCCCAAGGTTGATCTCCTTCAGAATGGACTGGTTGGATCTCCTTGCAGTCCTCTGGACTCTCAAGAGTCTTCTCCAACACCACAGTTCAAAAGAATCAATTCTTCGGCGCTCTGCCTTCTTCACAGTCCAACTCTCACATCCATACATGACCACTGGAAAAACCATAGCCTTGACTAGATGGACCTTAGTGGGCAAAGTAATGTCTCTGCTTTTGAATATACTATCTAGGTTGGTCACAACTTTTCTTCTGAAGAGTAAGCGTCTTCTAATTTCATGGCTGCATTCACCATCTGCAGTGATTTTGGAGCCCCTCAAAATAAAGTCTGACACTGTTTCCACTGTTTCCTCATTAATATAAGTTACAGTTTTAAGAGTTGTGTAGCTAGCTTTCAGTATGCAACTTGAAAACTTGTACTTTTGCAAATAACCATGGTGTCTTATCAATATTATCTGTTGCCTTGGGGTAAAGTTCCAATTAAATAATTTACTTCTGAATATATAGCCAAAGAAGATGAAAGCAAAATTTTGAAATATGTCTTTACTATCATATTTATTGCAGCACTATTCACAATAGACAATATATAGAAACTAAGTAATCTAAGTGTGTGTCAAGGGATGAGGTGATTAAGAGAGTGTATATATATATTTGTATGTATACACACACACACTATGTAAATATATACATAGAATAGTATTCAGCCATGACAGAGAAGAAAATCTTACCACTTGTGATCACATGGAAGGACCTTGAGAGCATTATGCTATGTGAAGTAAGTCAAAAACAAACATTGTTCAATATCACTTATATGTGAAATCTGAAAAAGCCAAACTCAAAAAACAAGAAGATAGGATGGTGGTTACTAAGAGTTACCAGGTGGTTACCAGGGAGTTAGGAATATTAAGGAGGTGTTGTTTAAGTGTACAGATTTGCAATTGAGTAGGTAAATAAGTTCCTGAAATCTAATGTAGATCATAGTGATTACAATCAACAGAACTGAATACAAATTTCAAGTTGGTAAGAGACTAGATCTTAATTTTTCTCACCACAAAAATGAAAGAGTATATGGTATGATAAAGGTGCCAACTAGCACTAAGGTAAAGATCATATATTTAAATGTATCAAATCAAAACATTTTATACTTTAAAATAACTCAGTGTTATTTTATAATAACCTAAAAGGAAAAAGTATTTGAAAAAGAATGTAAATATATATCTGAATCACTGTGCTGTACACCTGAAACTCTTAATAACACAATATTGTAAATGAAGTATGCTTCAATTTAAAAAAAAAAAGTAAAATTACTCAATATTATATGTCAATTTTAGCTCAAATTAAAAACAAAAATTAAAAAGTCATTATATGTATTTTTGAAAATCTTTACAGTTAGAATTATGTTTCTTTCTTTTGCATTTGAAAAAAAGACACTTCAAAAAATTAACTAATTCTTCTAAATTCTATAGTTAACAAGGGTTACAGTAGCTCTTTGAAGCTAGATTTTTCTACCTATTTTTATTGTGCCTCTGCCATGTTCGTAGTAAAACAATGTAGGAAATGCATTTGTTGATTTTATCTTTATATAATATGTATATGAATATGTATAAACCAATATTTATGCTGAATCATTCTATGCATTTTATTTCCAACTAATCTGTTTGCTGTTTTCATACTGACATGAATTAATGCACTGCCTTCAATAGTTAAAGACCAGATAAGCAAAGCATTCTCATTGCAGTGATCATCAGCATGCTACTATTTCTCTAACCAGATAAGCAATGTGTTTATACATTATAGCTTTGGGGGTATGAGCCATTAATTACACATGCCCAGCAGCTGACATGTGATTAATTAGAAGTGGGAAAACTATTCTTCAGGTGACCAGAAAACTCCTTCCACTTGTCAATGTTTATCTCTTTTTTCAAAGTTATATTATCCCAGAAGGTAGAAGAAACAGTATTAAAGAAAAGAAACTCACTCAGAAATTTTGACAATCAAGTTCTTAAACATATTTAGAGTATCAATGCCAAAGCTATCTGAGAAACTGAATCAAGATTATAACAAAGAAAAGACTGCAAGCTAATTTTACTTATAAAAATTAAAGAACAAGTAAGAGTATGGGCATTTTTTAGTTTATTTTAAAATGTCATAAATATGTGTCAATATTAAGGACTGTATATTGAAAATTAAAATATACTTCTCATAGTACTATCCTTAGTCAACTACTCAAAAATTCAATTAAAGTTAATTCTTTATCTCTCCATAATGACTTTCAGATTTCTTCAGTTACAAGTCTTATGGTTTTCATAGCATGAGAATGAATCTAGGTGCTAAACTCAATTACATTTTTTTTGTTTATTTAAACTTGTACCCACAAACTTTGCATTTATTTATTCTATTGTTTTTGTTCAGTTGCTCAGTTATATCCTACTCTTTGAGACCCCATGGACTACAGCAGTCCAGGCTTCCTTGTCATTCATTATTTCCCAGAGACTGCTCAAACTCATGTCCTTTGAGTCAATGATGTCATCCAACCATCTCAACCTCTGTAGCCCTCTTCTCCTGCCTTCAATCTTTCCCAGCACCAGGGTCTTTTCCAGTGAGTCAGCTCTTCTCATCAGGTGGCCAAAGTATTGGAGTTTAAGCATCAGTCCTTCCAATGAATATTCAGGGTTGATGTCCTTTAGGACTGACTGGTTTGATTTCTTTGCTGTCTAAGGGACTCTCAAGAGTCTTTTTCCAAAACTACAGTTCAAAAGCTTCAGTTCTTTGACTCTCAGCCTCCTTTAAGCTTCAACTCTCAATATAAGGTTACTCAATTACTGTGTTGGTGTTGAAAAATTTCAATTATCTTGTGATCATGAGATCAAAATCTTTTTAATTAAAACTAAAATTATTACAGATAATTTTCACTATTGAAAATAAAATCATCACTTAAAATTGTCATCTATAAGTTAGTCATTAATATTGACCTTCATATTTAAACAGTTTTTAAAATATGAAAATCAAATTTGCTGATTTTTCAAAAAAACAATGATTAAGGCTAAATTTTCCATCTATTATATGGAATCTCAAAAAATAGTGTAGTTAAAAGTAACAAATTATTGCAAACATTTATACGTAAATGCACAACACAGACACATATCTATTATCGTAGTAATAGTTTTGTTAACTTTCTGAGTTTTTTACATAGTGTTCTTCTAAAAGCCTTTAAACAGAAATATTCCTTTGTAAACATCTCTGATGTTTTTTTCCTATCAGATTGTTAATACAAATTCAGGGAAACAACTCTGACCTACAAAATCAAAGTCTTGGAGGTAGGTTCAAGAATCACGTTTGACAAAATGTGTAAGATACTTTTAGTGAGGTCCATTGTTTGAATTGTGCTTCCCTGGTGACTCAGAGGGCTTCCCTGGTAGCTCAGAGGTTAAAGTGTCTGCCTGCAATGTGGGAGACCTGGGTTGCGTAAAGAATCTGCCTGAAATTTGGGAGATCTGGGTTCTACCCCTGGGTTAAGAAAATCCCCTGGAGGAAGGCATGGCAACCCACTTCAGTTTTCTTGCCTAGAGAATCCCAATGGACAGAGGAGCCTGACAGGCTACAGTCCTTGGGGTCACAAAGAGTTGAACATGGATGAGTAACTAAGCACATTTTTTGAATCACTGTCCTATGAATTATATACTACTCTTATTCCATTAAATAGGGCTTTCCTGGTAGATCAGACAGTAAAGAATCTGCCTGAAATACAGGAGACCAGGGTTCAATCCCTGGGTTGGGGAACATCACCTGGAGAAGGAAATGGTAACCCAATCCAATATTCTTGCCTGGAGAATTCCATGGACAGAGAAGCCTGACAGATTACAGTCCATGGGGTCACAAAGAATCAGACACAACTGAGTGACTAACACACATTCCATTATATATGCAAATATATTGAGCTTCTGAAGAATATAACCTTCCAATATTACACAATTAGTAAATGACTGAGCTCTCATCCCAACATGAGTCACTCTAAACTTGTATAGCCTCTAGAAACTGGAAAAGGCAGGGAAACAGGATCTCCCCTAGAGCCTCCATAAGAAACAAACACCTGCTGATACCTTGATATGACCCTTATAAAACCCATTGGATCTCTGATCTCCAGAATTGCACAGGTACACAGTGAGCAATGGATGCAGTTTCTGTCCTCCTTGAATATGGAAGACAGAGCAGAAAAGTAAGTATCAGAGTAATATGATATGAGAAAGACTTGACTGGCCACTGTTGGCTTGGAAGATGGTCAGAAGCCATAAGCCAAAGAAGGTGGACAAACTATGGAACCTGGAAAAAACAAGGAAAGAGATTCTTCTTACAGCAGGCATTCCTAACTTTTGGGAGCCAATGTGTGATGATCTGAGGTGCAGCTAAAGTAATGGTGATAGGTATAAAGCGCACTATAAGTGTAATGAGCTTGAATCATCCTAAAACCATCCTCTTCCCCAGTCTGAAAAAAATCATCTTTCAGAAACCTGTCCCTGGTGAAAAAATAGTTTGGGACCACTGTCCTAGAGCCTTCAGAAGCAACACAGCCTTGCCTGACATTGTGATCATTGTAGCCCATGACACTTGTGTTAATTACTGATCACTAAAACTTTAAATGTAATAAACTTGTGATGTTTTAGCCTACACAATATGTAGCTTACATATATAGATATGTATATATGTATGTGTGCACATGTGCATAAATATGTACTGGATTAAAAATTGGATTAAAAATTTCCTGAGCATTACCCTGCCAAGCAGAGGGGACACAGTTTTCCCCATAGCCAGTACTTCCCGTTAGGAAGCTTATACAAGAAAACCTCTTATCTTCATTCATCAGAGGGCAAAGAGAAGCAGCAAGAACTAAAATCTCACATCCTCCAGAATGAAAGCAACAATCTCAGAAAGCTAGCCAAAATGATCACAGTCTTGTGTAACTCAGTGAGCTATGAGCCATGCCATACAGGGCCACCTAGGATGAGCAGGACATGGCAGAATTCTGACAAAATATGGTCCACCTGAGAAGGAAATGGTAAACCACTTCAGTATTCTTGCCAAGAGAACCCCATGAAAAGTATGAAAAGGCAAAATGATATGAGACTGGAAGAGGAGCCCCTAAGGTCAGTAGGTTTCCAATATGCAACTGGGAAAGAGTGGGGAAATAGCTCCAGAGGGTATACAGAGGCTGGGCCAAAGCAGAGACTGTGTCCAGTTGTGTATGTACCCAGTGGTGAAAGTAAAATCTAATGCTACAAAGAACAATATTGTACAAGTATCTGGATTTTTGGCTCATAAATTAAGGTAAATTAGATGTGGTCAAACAGCAGATAGCAAGAGTGAATGTCAACATTTTAGAAATCAGTGAATTTAAATGAATGCAAGCAAATTTAATTCAGATGATCATTGTATCTACAATTGTGGGAAAGAATTCCTTAGAAGAAATGGAGTAGCCTTCAGAGTCAACAAGTACTGGGATGCAATACTTGGGTGCAATCTCAAAAATGTCAGAATGATCTCAGTTCATTTCAAAGGAAAGCATTAAACATCTCAGTAATGCAAGTCTATGCCCCAGCCACTAATGCTGAAGAAGGTGAAGCTGAGTGGTTCTATGAAGACCTACAAGATCTTCTAGAACACACACCAAAATAGATGTCCTTTTCATCATAGGGGACTGGAATACAAAAGTAGGAAGTCAAGAGATATTTGGAGTAACAAGCAAGTTTGGCTTTAGAGTACAAAATGAAACAGGATAAATGCTAACAGAGTTTTACCAAGAGAACACACTGATCATAGCAAACATCCTCTTCCAACAAACAAGAAATTGCTCTACACATGTACATCACCAGATGGTTAATGCCAGAATCAGACTGATTATATTATTTGCTGCTGAAGATGGAGAAATGCTACACAGTCAGCAAACCAAGACCTGGAACTGATTGTGGCTCAGATCATGCACTCCTTATTGTAAAATTCAAACTTAAATTTAAGACAGCAGGGAGAAACACTAGATTATTCAGGTAAGACCTGAATAAAACCCCATATGATTATACAGTGGAGGTGATAAATAGATGCAAATAATTAGATCTAGTAGCATGCTTAAGAATTATGGATGGAAGTTCAAAACACTGTACATTTGATGACAGGAGTTGACAAAACCATCTCAAAGGAAAAAAAAAACATGCAGGAAGGCAAAATAATTGTCTATGGAGGCCTCACAAATAGCTGAGGAAAGAAGTGAATCAAAAGGCAAAGGAGAAAAGGAAAGATATACTCACCTGAATGCAGAATTCCAGAGAAGAGCAGGGAGATATAAGAAGGCCTTCTTAAGTGAACAATGGAAAAAAATAGAAAAAAAATGATAGAATGGGAAAGACTAGAGATCTCTTCAAGAAAATTAGAAATACCAAGGGAACTTTTTATGCAAAGATGGGCACAATAAAGGACAGTAATAGTATGAACCTAACAGAAGTAAGAGATATTAAGAACTGTACAAAACAGTCACAATGGTATTGTCACTTACCTAGAGCCAGACATCCTGGAGTGTGAAGTCAGTTGGGCCTTAGGAAGCAATACTATGAACAAAGCTAGAAGAGTTGATGGAATTCCAGCTGAGCATTTCAAATCCTACAAGACGCTGCTGTTAAGGTGCTGCATTCAATATTCCCTGGTGGCTCAGATGGTAAAGAGTCTGACTATAATGCAGGAGACCTGGGTTCGAACCGTGGGTCAGAAAGATCTCCTGGAGAAGGGAATGGCAATCCACTCCAGTACTCTTGCCTGGAAAATCCCATGGACAAGGATCTTGGTAGGCTAGAGTCCATGGACTCACAAAGAGTCGGACATGACTGAGCGACTTCACTTCACTTCTTCACTCAATATTCCACCAAATTTGGAAAACTTAACAGTGGCTACAGGACTGGAAAAGGCCAGTTTTCATTCCAATCCCAAAGAAAGATAATTCCAAAGAATGTTCAAACTACTTTACAATTGTGCTCATTTCACATGGTAGCAAGGTAATGCTCAAATCCTTCAAGCTAGCCTTCAACAATATGTGAATTGAGAAATTCAAATTTTTTAAGCTGAATTTAGAAAAAGCAGAGGTATCAGAGATCAAATTGCTAAGATCCACTGGATCATAAAAAAGCAAGAGAATTCCAGAAAGATGTCTACTTCTGTTTAATTGATTATGCTAAAGCCTTTGACTGTGTGGATCACAAAAAACTGTGGTAAATTCTTAAAGATATGGGAATACTAGATCAGCTTACCTGTCTCTGTATGCAGCCCAAGAAGCAGCAGTAAGAAACAGATATGGAAAAATGGACTGGTTCAAAATTTGAAAGGAATATGATAAGTCTGTATATTGTCACTCTGCTTGTTTAACTTATATGCAGAGTACATCATGTGAAATGCCAGAGTGGATGAATCACAAACTGGAATCAAGGTTGCTGGAAAAAATATCAACAACTTCAGATATGCAGATGATATCAATCTAATGGCAGAAAGCAAAGAGGAACTAAAGAACCTCTTGATGAGTGTGAAAGAGAAGAGTGAAAAAGCTGACTTAAAGTTTAACATTCAAAAAACTAAGGCCATGGTATCTTGTCCCATCACTTCATGGCAAATATATGGATAAAAGGTAGAAAAAGTGACAGATTTTCTATTATTGGGCTCCAATACCCCTGTAGCCAGTGACTGCAGCCCTGAAATTAAAAGACACTTGCTCCTTGGAAGAAAAGCCATGATATACTTAGAAGGAAAAAAGAAACCTAGAAGAAAAGCTATGAAAAACAAAACTATGAGAAAAGCTGTGGCCAACGAGTGTATTAAAATGCACTGAGTTCACTTTGCTAACAAAGTTCCGTATATTAAAGCTATCATTTTTCTTATAGTCATGTATGGATGTGAGAGTAGGACCATCGTTTTTCTAATAGTCATGTATGGATGTGAGAGTAGGACCATAAAGAAGGCTGAGTGCTGAAGAACTGATGCTTTTAAAATGTGGTGCTACAGAAGACTCTTGAGAGACCCTTGGACTGCAAGGAGATCAAACCAGTCAATCCTACAGAAAACCAAGCCTGAATATTCACTGGAAGGACTGATGCTGAAGCTGAATCTCCAATACTTTGGCCACCTGATGCAATGAGCTGACTCACTGGAAAAAATCCTTGATGCTGGAAAAGATTGAGGGCTGGATTAGAAATGGGCGATAGAGGATAAGATGGTTGGATGGTATTACAAACTCAGTGGACATAAGTTTGAGCAAACTCAAAAAGATAGTGAAAAGTCTAGTGTGCTGCAGTCCATGGGGTTGCAAAGAGCTGGGCAAGACTTAGTGACTGAACAAGAAAACATACATCCCAACACCCACAGCCTCAGCTGTGCATGCTCCAGACATTACTTCTCAGCAACAGCATTATAAGCTTCGGGACTTCCCTGGTGGCTCAGCTCATACAGAATTCACCTAAAATGCAGGAGACCCCAGTTTGATTCCTGAGTTGGGAAAATCCACTGGAGAAGGGATAGGCTGGATACCCACTGTCGTATTCTTGGGCTTTCCTGGTGGCTCAGATGGTAAGGAGTTTGCCTATAATAGAGACCTGTGTTCAATCCCTGGGTTGGGAAGATCCCCTGGAGAAGGGATAGGCTATCCACTCAAGTATTATGGCCTGGAGAATTCCACAGAGGAGCCTTGTAGGCTATAGTCTATGGGGTTACAAACAGTTGGGCATGACTGAGTGGCTTTTACTTTCACTGTGAACAACAACAAAACATACATATATGCATATTTTCATATGNAGAAGTGAGGATGATCCACTCCCAAGAAACCTAAAGACTTAATCTCAATAGTCAAGCAAATTAGTAAAAATTGAAAAACAACTCAGATTGCATGATTATATATTCAGTGAATTTGCAATATAGCTTATTTTGTTTAAAGATATTTAACTATTTCATACACTACAATATTGTTCAAATAACTATCATACTTATTTAATAAATATGAATTTTATTGAATTGCTCAATTTGATATCTTTCTGAATTTTTGAATATTTATTTGTAATCTGTGATTTCCCCACCATAATTTTGAATAAGTTTCTTATTTTGACTAGTTCTTCTATTTCAATCGTGTGTTGATTAGCTGCTAAACTCAATATCACGTTTTGAGCTGTCAAAACAAAAGCACAGTAACTGCACAGAAACAGGTATATACCCGAGCAGAGAGAGGATATGTAGGCACACAGGTGGTGGTGGTGGTTTACTTGTTAAGTCTTATCCAGCTCTGGCAACCTCATGGGCTATAGCACACCAGGCTCCTCTGTCTGTGGAATTTCCCAGCAAAGAATACTAGAGTAAGTTGACATTTCCTTCTCGAGATCTACCTGCCCAGGGATCAAACCCATGTTTCCTTCACTACAGGTAGTCTCCTGCACTGCACATGGATTCTTTTCCACTGAGCCATCAGGGAAGCCCACAAAGACATGACATCATCTCTTAGCTTTGTTGATGGCAAGCTTTAAGGATGTGAGCCTTGATATGTGCATGACTGTGTGTGTATTGGGGAATTTATATGAGAAGAATGGACCAACATATAGAAAGAAACCAAGTTATAAGGCAGCAAATGACTTCTGATGGTGTTTGAGTTCCCAAAGTCAGTTATATTTGAGTTCCTTCTCATACTTTAGTTCTATACCTGCAATCCACTTTAAAATTATTTATAGTTTTGTTATTTTCAGTTGCAAATTTATCCATTTCAAAACTACATAATTCCATTTTTCAGTAAAAATTGTCTGAAAATGCAGAAAATTATTAGCATGCTTCCCCTTCTGTTTCTTTGTGGTGGTGGGCATGTATTCTTGTGGGTGTTCTCACAATATAATTTATTCACTTTAAGTCAATGGAACAGCACCTTCTAGCAGCCCCTCAAATAAATCATGATCCCATGAAATAAATTATGCAATGAACAGAGGATATGATCCTCTTACCAAGACATCAGTTGAAGCTGGGGCTGACCAATGGGCCCCTGAGATAATTACACTGATGAAAAATCTGAATATGTTCAGGATATCTGATTCAAGCAACCAGTGATCAGTGGACCTGGAAGACAAATGGTCTGGGAAAACACTGAAGAAAATAATTAAAGACTATGCCTGATGGCCCTAGAAGATCTTAAGCACTGTAGGAACTTGAAAATCTCAATGGCACTTAAAAGAGCAAACCCCTGCCCCACCAATCACTGCCCCAGGCATAGAACCCAGGGCAGTGGCATGCCTGTGTCTAGATGAGATATTGAGTAATAGAAAATAGGAAAACATTATTAATAAAATCAGTATTAGATCATGAAGGAAATGTGAGTGTGTGACTCTTGCTTTAAGGATTTCTATAGTTTACTCTGTATGTATAATAGTTAAACAAGTCTGAGATATGAAAATATTAATTCTACAAATATTTTTATCTTTCCCACACTGCCTAAGCCATTTGAACATGAGTTCTTTTGTTGAATCCATTCACTATTTTGTTTCTCAGCTTTTTATAGACACAATCTGGCTCGGTGTTACTGACAAAATCTCTGAGGAGAAAATCAGATATGACTGGTTTTGGGGTTTTTTTTTTCAGTTTGCATGAAAAGAGGGGACTGTCACTCAAAAAGACTAAGGGGGAAATGTGGATGAGGGAGTTGTGAATAGTTTGCATTTGGCTCCCAGCCAGACTCATATGATTTGGTGTTTTGGCCACAAATTGAAAGAAGTTTATGAATTTGCAAAACTGTTTATAATATTATTTGACACATCTTTTGATTACCTAAATCTTCTATGCCAAAATTAGAATAAAATTCATATGAAATATTTATGAGTTGGAAGGAATCCTGGAGAGAACTAGCAACATAACTGATTGATTAGGAGTCAAAAGTATAGACACATTGTCATGTGTTTAATACACTCAAGTCAATCTTTAAAACTAGGATTTACCAATATTCTTTCCACTTCCATGGACTTTTACCTATAAATAGTTGCTAGGTAGCTACACTTGAGTGCAAAGAGCATCATTGTATCAGAGGAAGTAATAATTGGTCAGAAATAGACTCCTCCTTGAAACACAAATCCCTTAGACTAAATATCCATTGATAATATATATTTATATATTTATCAGCAATAATCCTTCAAATTTTTGTATCCTCATTTCTTATTTAAACTGTTTGCCAGCATCTACATTTTCACTGTATTAGAGTTATCAAAACATTATTTTAAGTCTGTCACAAGATAGCTTTCATCATTTTATAAAAAATTTAATAATATAGGTTGCTATTATACATGTTTCCAGTTAAAAAAATAATATAGGTTGCTTATTTTAATAAAAAAGATCTATACTCTATAATAAAAAGACAGGTATTTTTATAAGGAATTATTCACAAGCCCTTAACAGTGATGAAATTATCACAAGTTTACTGAAATTAAAATATAATTAATGATGGAGGTTCTTATTCTTAATTAGTACTTTAAGAATTCAGAAGACACACTGCCTTTCATAAAATTAATCTGACAATCATATTTCATGTATCTGTTATGTATGTGTCATAAAAGAGAATCATTATGTGTATTTTAATTTTATTCCACACAAAGTTATGGATGGGTTGGCAAGTTATTAATTGAAATAATGTGTTAGTTAATTAGCAATCACTTGTATAAAAATTTTCCTTTAGGCTCTTTTTTTAAAAAAAATTCCAATGTCACATGTGGCTGATTCATGTCAAGTTATGGCAAAACCAATACAGTATTGTAAAGTAGAATAAAATAAAATAATAAAATTAAGAGACTTTATTTTTATTAATATATTCATAAGCTTTTATCATTCCATTTTATAACTGTAGACCCTATAAAATATAAAAAGATGATTTGCCTGGCATAAATTTGAAGGTAATTTAGAATTAATCAATGATCCTAATTCTAACAGCTAGCTGTTTTTGCTTATAAAATCCACCTAAAACCTAGTTACTTAAAAAAAATCACTTACTGAATTTGCAGTTTCTATGGCTTGACTGGGATTTTTTATGCTTCCATGATCAACTGTGGTCATCTTTGCTTGGTTCTCTTACAAGCTTTGGGCCTCACCTGGGTTGCCTGGACTTACCTGGCTCTCATCCTGTTGATCTCTCATCCTTCTGTAGGCCAGCTTAGATTGTTCACCAAAGTAGACAGGTGTCATGAAAGAGGATAAGTGTGCATAGTCTACTGAGTGGTAGATATGGCAAAGGTAACTACTGCCTCATTCTACTGCACTGAAATTGTCACTAGGTCTATCTGGATACCAGGCATAGAAAAATAGACTCAAATACTTGAAAGTAGTTGCAGAGTCACGAGGCAAAACATGTGGGTGGGGGAAAAATTGGAGAAATGGTACAATTTTGTATTTAGTCTATGCTACATCTGACCCTGAGTGAAACTTTAAAGAAGTCCCACATAAGCTTTAAATTACAATTTCTCTCAAAATGTCACTACCCTTTAATTATCCTCCATTTTTTCAAAATAGCCACTTGATCAAGAATATTTATCTTGGTTAATAGAGGAATTTATAGAAACCCAAATCTCCCAATTTATAGCTATTTAGAGAAAATCAAACCCCCACAAAAATAAAAGCAATAAGGCAAAATGGTGGTCTGAGGAGTCCTTACAAATAGCTGTGAAAAAAAGACAAGCAAAAGGCAAAGGAGAAAAGGAAAGACATACCCATTTAAATGCAAAGTTCCAAAGAGTAGCAAGGAGAAATAAGAAAGCCTTCCTCAGTGATCAATGAAAAGAAATAGGGGAAAACATAGAATGGGAAAGACTAGAGATCACTTCAACAAAATTAGAGATATCAAGGGAATATTTCATGCAAAGATGGGCAAAACAAAGGACAGAAATTGTATAGGCTTAACAGAAGCAGAAGATATTAAGAAGAGATGGCAAGAATACATAAAGAAATTATATGGAAAAAAAGACCCTCATGATCCAGACAAGCCTGATGGTGTGATCACTCACCTAGAGCCAGATATCTGGGAGTGTGAAGTCAGTTGGGCCTCAGGAAGAATCATTATGAACAAAGCTAGTTGAGGAGATGGAATTTCACTTGAGTTATTTCAAATCCTAAAAGATGATGCTGTGAAAGTGTTGCTCTCAATATGCCAGTAAATTTGGAAAATTCAGTAGTGGCCACAGGACTGGAAAAGGTCAGTTTACATTCCAATTCCAAAGAAAGGCAATGCCAAAGAATGTTCAAACTACTGCACGATAACAGTCATCTCAAATACTAGCAAAGTAATGATCAAAATTATCCAAGTCAGACTTCAACAGTGTGTGAACCGTGAAATTCCAGATGTTCATGCTGAATTTAGAAAAGGCATAGAAACCACAGATCAAATTGCCAACATCTGTTGGAGCATTGAAAAAGCAAGAGGATTTCAGAAAAACAGCTACTTCTGCTTTATTGACTATGCTGAAGCCTTTGACTGTGTGGATCACAACAAAATGTGGAAAATTCTTCAAGAGATGGGAATACCAGACCACCTTAACTATCTCCTGAGAAATCTGAATGCTGTCAAGAAGCAACAGTTAGAACCAGATGTAGAACCACGGACTGGTTACAAATTGGGAAAGGATGTATATTATACAGGCTGTAAATCAGGGCTGTATATTGTCATCCTGCTTATTTAACTTTTATGCAGAGTACATAATATGATATACCAGGCTGAATGAAGCACAAGCTGCAATCAGGATTACAGGGAAAATGCCAGTAACCTCATATATGCAGATGACACCACTCTCTCTGCAGCAAGCAAAGAAAAATTGAAGATCTTCTTGATGAAAGTGAAAGAGGAGAGTGAAAAAGCTGGCTTAAAACTCAACATTCAAAAAACTAAGATCATGGCATCCAGTCCCATCTCTTTATGGCAAATACATGGGAAACAATGGAAACAGTGAGAGACTTTATTTTCTTGGGCTCCAAAATCACTTCAGATGGCGACTGCAGCCATGAAACTAAAAGGTATTGGCTCCTTGGAAGAAAAGATATGATCAACCTAGATAGGATATTAAAAAGTTGAGACATTACTCTGCTGACAAAGGTCTGTCTAGTCAAAACTGCAGTTTTTCCAGTAGTCATGTATGGATGTGAGAGTTGGACTATAAAAAAAGATGAATGCCAAAGAATTGATGGTTTTGAAATGTAGTATTGGAGAAGACTCTTGAGAGTCCCTTGGACTGCAAGGAAATCCAACCAGTCCATCCTAAAGGAAATTAGTCCTGAATATTCATTGGAAGGACTGATGCTGAAGCTGAAACTCCAATACTTTGGCCACCTGATGCAAAGAAATGACTCATTGGAAAAGACCCTGATACTGAGAAAGAAAAGAAGGAAGGAAAAGTGGACAATTGAAGATGAGATGGTTGGATGGCATCACTGATTCGATGGAAATGAGTTTGAGCAAGCTCCAGGAGTTGGTGATGAACACAGAAGCCTGGCATNTACTGAGAAAGAAAAGAAGGAAGGAAAAGTGGACAATTGAAGATGAGATGGTTGGATGGCATCACTGATTCGATGGAAATGAGTTTGAGCAAGCTCCAGGAGTTGGTGATGAACACAGAAGCCTGGCATGTTGTAGTCCATGAGGTTACAAAATGTCCAACATGACCAAGGGACTGAACTGAATTGAAATTTCCGCAGCCTGATTTCTATGACTATAGAATTTTTCCTGAGAGATTTCCGTTACTATTTTGTCTTGTGAATTTCAGACATTTTGGCCTTTAGTATCTGCCTCTAAATATTGGGACATACAGTATTAATGGTCATAGTTAGCCTCTAGTTCCAATTTCAAAGTTTTATATTAANAAATCTTCTAACTGTATCAATAAGTTTTATAAATGTAAAAATGAGAGTTCTATTCCAGTGAAGTTATGTTCTGCTGGATATATAAGAAGCACTCGAGTTGCTGAGTTTAACTTGATGAGTTAAAATTAAATTCCTTTGGTTTATGACAGAAAAAATGTATCTTTAGGATGAAAGTGGGCCAAGAAATCTATATGCTTGGTTTTCAAGATATTTGTGATTTGCATCATTCTTGGAGTGAATTTGGAGAACCAATATTCTAGAATTATAACTTCACCATGAAGTGCTCTTACTATGCTATAAGTATAGGTCTCTTCATTCTCTAGGTTCTGTATACTGCTGCTCATACCCACAAGCTGCTTTGATACATTCTGTTAAATGAATGTGACAGTTGGATAAGCATCCCCAATCCCAGAACATTTAACTCTTGTAACTACTTCTGTTTCTACTGGCTAGCATTTTACCCTCTCAAGTTAGAGATAGATGCAGAGGTTGAATCTCTTTATCACATCTTCTCAGGCGATAATGAAGTCTATGAAGCACACTTCAGTTCATCTACACTCAAGCAAATGAAGAGGTGGCTTCCCATTGACTCAGTGGTAAACAAGCTGCTAGCCAAGAAGTAGTTGAGGGCTTGATCCCTGGGTTGGGAAGATTCCCTCGAGAGGGAAGTGGCAAACCCACTCTAGTATTATTGCCTGAGAAATCCCCTGGACAGAGTATGCTGGTGGGCTACAGTCCATGTGGTCACAAGAGAGTTAGACATGACTTAGTGACTAAACAGCACAACATACACAACAAATGAAAATGAACCCCAGATTCTGTTATGTTCCGTTACTCTTATCTTTAAACAGTGTGTGTTCTTATGTATGTAATTTCCATAGAACCATATGAAGAATGATGTTCTTCTTACCTGTTTCATAATCATGGTGTTCTTTATCAGCAAATAAATTCTGTAACAATTAATAGATACATAAAGACCTTGACTATGAAGGTCTTTAGACCTTTAGAAATTGTGTTCTAAATGTGTTTTAAATTTACATTTATGCACTTTCATATAGGCTTCCCAGATGGCTCAGTGGTAAAGAATCCACCTTCCAATGCAGGAGATATGAGTTTGAACCCTCAGTTGAGAAGATTCCTTGGAGAAGGAAATGGCAACCTACTTTGATATTCCTGCCTGGGGAATCCCATGGACAGAAGAGCCTGATGGGCTATAGACTGTTTATAATGTAGCAAAAGAGTCGGATATGACTTAGTGAGTAAACGACGACAACACTCAATATAGCTTATATTACAGTACCTTTTACTTTTAAAAAAGTAATTAAAAATGAAATTTTGGGGAGTGACATCAGCATCATGACTATGTGAGGACCTCCCTTTGTCTCTCACCTTCAATCTACAACCATAAAGCATCCATAACTCCACAAATTTTCCTCTGCCTAACACACCAGGACATGAAAGTTCCACAAGTTCTGTCTGAAGGATGTGGACTAGAATACTAGAATATATAGAGAATGCAGAACCAGAGGAATAGAGGAGAGGGTGACTGCAATTCTCATCCCCTAACTGTGGCCACTGAGCCTGCAGCCCCAGAGAACCCAGTAGCAGCAGAAGAAGCGGTGCACAGAATTCCAGCTGCCCCAGCTGCAGGGGTGCCAGTGCCCCAGGGAAGTGGGCAGAGAAGGCCTAGAATCCCATCACTCCAGGTGTGGAGGTGCCCATGACTCAGGCCTCCCTGTCTGCAGTTCAACAGCAACCATGAACCTCACACTTCCCTAACCTCCTTTCCTCCCGTGGTAGCAAAGCCTGCAACCCAGGTGACCGTGAACACGGCAGAGAATCCCACAACCCCTGTGTCTCTAGTAGCATTGCCATTGACAGAGGCGACGCAGGCAGCAAGCAGCAGCAGCAAGGCACCAGTGACCCCAGAGACACAAGCAGGTACAGAGTGGACACTAGGGGACACCTCTGACAAAGGCTGTGAAATATACAAAGCATATTTCATTGATTTTTTACTTTTTTTTGTTTCCATTTTATTTATTTTGACTCTGAACTTTGCTATTTTCTTCCTTCTACTAACTTTGGTCTTCATTTGTTCTTTTTCTAATTACAAGCATGAAGCTCAAGATTTTCTAAAACTTATGACTAATGATGGAGTTCTTGTTCATTTTTATCTATATTTCATACATACCGAGTCAATTAAAAAGCTACTATGATAGAACGATATTATACCAATTATATTACCTGCTTTTACAAAGAAGATGTGTATAAGAGANCAAGCATGAAGCCCAAAATTTTCTAAAACTTATGACTAATGATGGAGTTCTTGTTCATTTTTATCTATATTTCATACATACCAAGAGTCAATTAAAAAGCTACTATGATAGAACGATATTATACCAATAATATTACCTGCTTTTCCAAAGAAGAATTGGAACAAACACATAGAATAAGAAACAGTTTGCATTTTTCAAGATAAATAACAAAAGAAAGAGAAATCTGCTACAGCTTTATGTGTAACTTATAAAAATATATACAATTATTTTATATTTTATTTGATAAGATAAAAATGATTTGAAGTTAGTGTCTACATCTTACAGTTGGAAACTTAAGTAACAAAATGTACATTTTGAAAATCATTTATAATAAAATTGGCTATAAATAAATTGTTTCACAAATATTAATTGCATCAATTAGTAGCCTTAGGAACATGCTTGGGTAAGACACAAGCTATCACAAAATCTCAGAAGAGTAAAATAACATGTTCATGTTGGCCTGGAGGGGAACTCTGCTTTCTGTCTTTATCATTCTGGGACCCAGGCTGCCAGGATATGTGGATGGTCGGTCACTGTCTAGATTATCACTGATTGTTGTGGAAGAGGGAAACAAGACTATGTATTATGCATTGGCTATTAGAATTTACATCCAAATTCACAGCACTTCTTCAATTTTGTTGACTTGAGCATATCACATGAGGCAATAAAGCTAATCACCAGAGGCCAGAATGACCCAATCTATCGGGTTCCCAAAACGGTACTGAAATATTTAGTTCAGATCTGACCACCCCACTGGTTCTACATGATTTTGATACAATGTAGATCAGCTTATATATATATATTGATAACATTGCAAGTAAATATTTTTATTGAAATTTTCCTTAGGGCTTTATATTTATTGAATCAGTTCAGTTCAGTCACATAGTCGTGTCTGACTCTTTGCAACCCCATGGACTGCAGCATGCCAGGCTTCCCTATCCATCACTAACTCCCAGAGCTTACTTAAACTCATGTCCATTAGGTCAATGATGC
>SJYW01032505.1:0-13615 GCA_006410735.1 Raphicerus campestris | reverse complement strand
ATCTGTGAGACTCCTCCCGACTCTCCAGGTGTGAACACCTCCTCTTGGGATGCGAGGGGAACACTGCGAAACCTTTCCCGATGGAGCAGGGAAAGGGACACTCATCTGCAGCTCAGCAGAGGAAAACGGGGCTCCTCTTGAGTCTTGGTGGGACCCTCCGGGTTCCTCTCGAGTGAGGATGGGTGGGGGAGGGAACTTCTTGGGTCACAGCAAGGGTGTGAAGGAGCCTTCTGAGGTTCACGAGGGACAAGATGAATTCCCCTGAGATGCCGCCATGGACAAGGGCCACACCACACCTGCAGGGGAGAAGCTTCCAGTTTTTCTCGAGTTGAGGTGGAGTCCTCTCGAATTACGACGGGGACCCCAGGGACCCGCCCCTGTATCCTCAGGAGAGGCCATTCTCAGTGCGAATTGTGAGGTGCATCTGGGGATTCCTCCTCCCAGTCGTCACCGGGTACTCAGTCCTAGTCTGGTGCTGAAGCTGGAGCCTGAGTTTGCCTCGCCCATACTGACATAGTTCTTGGGTTTCTGCTGGAGCCCCCACAGGGGAGTCAGGCCTCCNTGAAGCTGGAGCCTGAGTTTGCCTCGCCCATACTGACATAGTTCTTGGGTTTCTGCTGGAGCCCCCACAGGGGAGTCAGGCCTCCTCTCGCCTGGAGACATGCATGCAGCTTTCCTCCCCAACTGCAGCAACAGTGTCCGGGTCCCTGTCGAGCGGAAACAGGGATCTGTGGCTTGCCCTCGAGGTAGCCCGGGGCATCACACGTGCCAGTGCCTGAGTCGAGCCTCGGGGAGACAGTCGAGGCAGTGCAGGGCAGTCAGGTTCATCTGGAGTGGACGAAGCATTTGGGGGTCTTGGGGAATGGTGGCCCAATCTGTGAGATTCCTCACGACTCTCCAGGTGTGAGCACCTCCTCTTGGAATGTGAGGAGAACACTGTGAAACCTTTCCCGATGGAGCAGGGAAGGGGCTCCTCATCTGAAGATCAGAAGGGGAAAATGGGGCTCCTCTTGGGTCTTGGTGGGACCCTCGGCGTTCCTCTCCAGTGGGGCCAGGTGGGCCGGGGAACTTCTTGGGTCACAGCAAGGGTGGGAAGGAGACTTTCTAGGTCCACGAGGGACTGGCTGAATTCCCGGGAGATGCCACCGCGGACAAGGGCCACACCATGCCTGCAGGGGAGAAAGTTCCAGTTTTCTCGAGTTGCGGCAGAGTCCTCTTGAGTTACGACGGGCACCCCAGGGACCCGCTCCTGTATCCTCAGGAGAGGCCATTCTCAATGCGAGTTGTGAGGCGCCTCTGGGGATTCCTCTCCAGTCTTTGCCGAGTTCCCAGGCCTCGTCTGTTGCTGAGGCTGCAGCCTGAGCTTGCCTCGACAATACTGATCTAGGTCTTTGGCTTCCCTTGGAGCTCACACACGGGAGTCAGGCCTCGTATTGCCTGGAGACGTGCATGTTCGCTTTCCTCCCTATCTGCAGCAAAAGTGTCCAGCACCCCTTTGAGTGGACACAGGTATCTGTGGCTTGCCATCGAGGTACCCCAGGGCTGTCTCACGTGCCAGTGTGTTGGGAGTCGAGTCTCAGGGTGACAGTCGAGACAGTGCAGGGCAGTCAGTTTCATCTGGAGTGGACGAGGCATTTGAGGGTCTTGGGGAATGGTGGTCGGACTCCTGAGGCTCCTCCCGACTCTCCTGATGCGAGGCAAACTGTTGGGATACGAGGGGAACACCGAGAAACCTTCCCGAGGGAGCAGGGAAAGGGCCCCTCATCTTGAGCTCAGCATGGGAAAATGGGGCTCCTCTTGGGTCTTTGCGGGACCCTCAGGGTTCATCTCTAATCGGGAGGGGTGGGGCGGGAAATTCTTGGGCCACAAGCAAGGGTGTGAAGAAGCCTTTGGAGGACCACGAGGGACAGGGTGAATTCCCCTGAGATGCCGACGCGGGCAAGGGCCACACCACGCCTGCAGGGGAGAAGCTTCCAGTTTTTCTCGAGTTGTGGTGGAGTCCTCTCAGGTTACGATGGGGACCTCAGGGGGCCACCCCTGAATCCTCAGGAGAGGCCAGTCTCAGTGCGAGTTGAGAGGCGCCTCTGGGGATTCCTCTCCAGTCTTTGCCGAGTTCCCAGGCCTCGTCTGTTGCTGAGGCTGCAGCCTGAGCTTGCCTCGACAATACTGATCTAGGTCTTTGGCTTCCCTTGGAGCTCACACACGGGAGTCAGGCCTCGTATTGCCTGGAGACGTGCATGTTCGCTTTCCTCCCTATCTGCAGCAAAAGTGTCCAGCACCCCTTTGAGTGGACACAGGTATCTGTGGCTTGCCATCGAGGTACCCCAGGGCTGTCTCACGTGCCAGTGTGTCGGGAGTCGAGTCTCAGGGTGACAGTCGAGACAGTGCAGGGCAGTCAGGTTCATCTGGAGTGGACGAGGCATTTGGGGGTCTTGGGGAATGGTGGTCGGACTCCTGAGGCTCCTCCCGACTCTCCTGATGCGAGGCAAACTGTTGGGATACGAGGGGAACACCGAGAAACCTTCCCGAGGGAGCAGGGAAAGGGCCCCTCATCTTGAGCTCAGCATGGGAAAATGGGGCTCCTCTTGGGTCTTTGCGGGACCCTCAGGGTTCATCTCTAATCGGGAGGGGTGGGGCGGGAAATTCTTGGGCCACAAGCAAGGGTGTGAAGAAGCCTTTGGAGGACCACGAGGGACAGGGTGAATTCCCCTGAGATGCCGACGCGGGCAAGGGCCACACCACGCCTGCAGGGGAGAAGCTTCCAGTTTTTCTCGAGTTGTGGTGGAGTCCTCTCAGGTTACGATGGGGACCTCAGGGGGCCACCCCTGAATCCTCAGGAGAGGCCAGTCTCAGTGCGAGTTGAGAGGCGCCTCTGGGGATTCCTCTCCATTCTTTGCCGGGTCCTCAGTCCTCATCTGGTGCTGAGGTCGGAGCCTGAGATATCCTCGGTCATGCTTTCATAGGTCTTGAGTTTACTCTGGAGCCCCCACAGGGGAGTCAGTCCTCATCTCGCCTGGAGACTTGCACAGTCTCTTTCTACCCCAACTGCAGCAGCAGTGTCCAACTTTCTGTCAAGCAGAAACAGGGATCTGTGGCTTGCCATCGAGGTTCACCAGGGCTGTCTCAGGTGCCAGTGTGTTGACAGTCTAGCATCAGGATGACAGTCGAGACAGTGCAGGACAGTCAGGTTCATCTGGAGTGGACGAGGCATTTGGGGATTTGGGGAGTGGTAGTCGGACAACCGAGGCTCCTCCCGACTTTCCTGATGGGAGGCCACCTGTTGTGATGCGAGGGGAACACCGAGAAACCTTTCCCGACGGAGCAGGGAAAGGGCACCTCATCTGGAGCTCAGCAGGGGAAAATGGGGCTCCTCTTGAGTCACGGTGGGAACCTCGGGGTTCCTCTCGAGTGGGTACGGTTGGGGCGGGGAACATCCTAGGTCACAACTAGGGTATGAAGGAGCCTTTTGAGGTCCGAGAGGGAAGGGGTGATTTCCCCCAAGATGTTACAGCTGACAAGGGACTCACCATCCCTGCAAGGGAGAAACTTTCAGTTTTTCTCGAGTTGCGGTGGGGTCCTCTCGAGTTACAACGGGGACCCCAGGGACCCGCTGCTGTGGCTTCATGAGAGGCCAGTCTCCATGGGAGTTGCAAGGCACCTAGGGGACTCCTTCCCAGATATTGCCTGGTCCTCAGTCCCGGTCTGTTGCCGAAGCTGGAGCCTGAGCTTGCCTCGCCCATGCTGACATAGTTCTTGGGATTCACCTGGAGCCCCCACAGGGGCGTCAGGCCTTGTCTCGCCTGGGAACTTGCACAGCCGCTTTCCTCCCCAGCTGCAGCAACAGTGTCCGTGTCCCTGTCGAGCGGATTTAGGGATCAGTTGCTTGCCCTCGAGGTACCCCAGGGCTATCACATGAGCTAGTGTGCCTCGGGGAGACAGTCGAGGCAGTGCAGGGCATTCAGGTTCATCTGGAAAGGACGAGGTATTTCGCGGTCTTGGGGAATGGTGGCCCAATCTGTGAGACTCCTCCTGACTCTCCAGGTGTGAGCACCTCCTCTTGGGATGCAAGGGGAACACCACGAAACCTTTCTCGAAAGAGCAGGGAAAGGGCCCGTCACCTGGAGCTCAGCAGGGGAAAACAAGGTTCCTCTTGATTCTCGGCGGGACCCTCGGGGTTCCTCTGGATTGGGGACAGTTGGGGCGGGGAAATTCCTAGGTCAAAATCAGGGTATGAAGGAGCTTTTCAAAGTCCAAGAGAGAAGGAGTGATTTTCCCCGAGATGCTGCAGCAGACAAGGGACTCACTCTCCCTGCAGGGGAGAAGCTTCTGGTTTTTCTCTAGCTGTGGTTGGGTCCTCTCCAGTTACAGCGAGGACCCCAGGGAACCGCTGCTGTGGCCTCAGGAGTGGCCAGTCTACATGCGAGTTGCGAGGCACCTCTGGGGATTCCTCCCCAGACGTCACCGGGTCCTCAGTACTACTCTGGTGCTCGAGGTACCCCAGTGCTGCCACACGTGCCAGTGTGCTGCAGTCGAGCCTCAGATTGACAGTTGAGGCAGTGCAGTGCAGTCAGGTTCATCTGGAGTGGACGAGGTTTTGGGGGGTCTTGGAGAATGGTGGCCCAACCTGTGAGACTCCTCCCGACTACCGAGGTGTGAGCACCTCTTCTTGGGATGCGAGGGCAACACCGCAAAACCTTTCCCAATGGAGCAGGGAAAAGGCCCCTCATCTGGAGCTCAGCAGGGGAAAACGGGTCTCCTCTTGAGTCTTGCCGGGACCCTCAGAGTTCATCTCCAGTGGGGATGGGTTGGGCAGGAACTTCTTCAGTCACAGCAATGATGTGAAGGAGCCTTTCGATGTCCACGAGGGACGGGGTGAATTCCACTGAGATGCCGCCGTGAAAAGGGCCAAACCACGCCTGTAGGGGAGACGCTTCCGGTTTTTCTCGAATTGCAGAGGAGTCCTCTCGAGATATGACGGGGACACCAGGGACTGCCCCTGTATCCTCATGAGAGGCCATTCTAAGTGCAAGTTGCGATGCGCCTCTGGAGATTCCTCCCCAGTTGTCGCTGGGTCCTCAGTTCTCGTCTGGTGCTGAGGTCGGAGCCTGAGATTTCCTCGCTCATGCTTTCATAGGTTTTGAGGTTACTCTGTAGCCCCCACAGGGGAGTCAGGCCTCGTCTCGACTGGAGAGTTGCACAGCCTCTTTCTTCCCCAAATGCAGCAGCAGTGTCTGGCTCCCCATAAAGCAGACACAGGGAACTTTGGCTTGCCAACGAGATACCCCAGGGCTGTCTCACATGCCAGTGTGTCGTGAGTCGACCCTTGGGGTGACAGTCGAGACAGTGCAGGGCAGTCACGTTCATCTGGAGTGAACGAGGCCTTTGGGGATCATGGGGAGTGCTGGTAGGACACCTGAGGCTAATCCCAACTCTTGTGATGTGAGGCCACTTCTTGGGATGCCAGAGGAACATCCAGAAACCTTCCCCGACGGAGCAGGGAAGGGTCTCTCATCTGGAACTCAGCAGGGGAAAACGGGGCTCCTCTTCAGTCACGGTGGGACCCTCAGGGTTCATCTAGAGTGGGGAGAGTTGTGGGGGGACTTCCTAGGTCACAACAAGGGTATGAAGGAGCCTTTCGAGGTGCAAGAGGAAAGGGGTGATTTCCCCGAGATGCTGCAGTGGGCAAGGGACTAGCCCTCCCTGCAGGGGAGAAGCTTCTGGTATTATCGATCTGCAGTGGGGTCCTCTCGAGTTATGATGGGGACCCGAGGGACCCCCTGATGTGGCGACAGGAGAGGCCAGTCTCCATGCGAGTTGAGAGGCACCTCTGGGGATTCCTCCCCAGATTTCCCTGGGTCCTCAGTCCTCGTGTGGTGCTGAATCCAGAGCCGGTTCTTGACTCTCCCATGCTGACATAGGTCTTGGGGTTCACCTGGGGCCCCCACAAGGGGAGTCAGGCCTTGTCTCGCCTAGAGACGTGCTCGGCTGCTTTCCTCCCCATTTGCAGCAACAGTGTCCGGGTCCCTGTCGAGTGGATACAGGGATCAGTGGCTTGCCCTTGAGGTACACCAGGGCTATCACACGTGCCAGTGTGCCAGAGTCGAGCCTCGGGGTGACAGTCGAGGCAGTGCAGGGCAGTCAGGTTCATCTGGAGTGGACGAGGCATTTGAAGGTCTTGGGGAATGGTGGCCCAAACTGTGAGACTCCTCCTGACTCTCCAGGAGCGAGCACCTCCTCTTGACATGTGAGGAGAACACCGCGAAACCTATCCTGAAGGAGCAGGAAAGGGCCCCTCATCTGGAGCTCAGAAGGGGAAAAGGGGACTCTTGTTGAATCATGGCGGGACCCTCGGGGTTTCTCTCTAGTGGGGACTGGTGGGGTGGGGAACATCCTGGGTCACAGCAAGGGTGTGAAGTGACCTTCGTGGTCCAATAAGGAAGGGGTGAATTTCCCGGAGATGCTGCATTGGACAAGAGCCTCTCCCTGCCTGCAGGGAAGTGTCTGGTTTTTTGAGTTTCAGAGGCAACCTCTCAAGTTACGAGGGGGCTCCAGGGACACACCCCTGTGGCCCCCAGGAGAGGCCAGTCTCTGAAGGAGGGGCGAGGCACACCTGGGGATTCTTCCCCAGTGGCTCCAAGTCCTCAGTCCCATTCTGGTGCTGAGGCCGGAGCCTGAGCTTTCCTCACCCATGCCTACGTAGGTCTTGGGGTTTCCCTGCAGCCCCCTCAGGGGAGCCAGGCCTCGTCTCTCCCATAGACATGCAAGGCCACTTTACTCCAGGGTGCAACAGCGGTGTCTGGCTCTCTGTCGAAGGGACAAAGGGAACTGTGGCTTGCCCTCAAGGTACCCCAGGACTATCACACGTGCCAATGTGTTGGCAGTCCATTCTCAGGGAAGCACTCGAGGCAGTGCAGGGCAGTCAGGTTCATCTGGAGTGGACCAGGCATTTGAGATCCTTGGGGAAAGGTGGCCAGACACCTGAGGCTCCTCTGGAATCGCCTGGTGTGAAGGCCTCATCTTGGGATGCGAGGGGAAAGCCGGGAACACTTTCCCGATGGAGCCGGGAAGGGCCCCTCATCTGGAGCTGAGCATGGGAAAATAGAGCTCCTTTTGAGTCACTGCTGAATCCTCGGCAGTCTTAACGAGTGGGGACTGGTGAGGCGGGGAACTTCTTGGGTAATAGCAATGGTGTGAAGAAGCAATTCGAGGTCCAAGAGGAAACGGGTGATTTACCCTGGGACGCTGCAGTGGACAAGGCCTCACTCCGTCTGCAGGGGAGAAGCTTCTGGTTTCTCTCCAGTTGCGGCGGGGTCCTCTCGAGTTACGACGGGGACCTCAGGGACCCGCCCCTATGGCTTAGGGAGACTAATCTCCATGTGAGTTGCCACTGGGTATTCCTCCCCAGTCGTCGCAGGGTCCCCAGGCATCATCAGGTGCTGAGGCTGAAGCCTGAGCTTGCCTCGCTCATGCTGACCTAGGTCTTGGGGTTCCCCTGGAGCTCCCAAAGGGGAATCAGGCCTTGTCTCACCTGGAGACATGCACGACTGCTTTCCTCCCCATTTGCAGCAGAAGTGACCAGCACCCCTTCGAGCGGACACAGGGATCTGTGGCTTGCACTCGAGGTAACCCAGGGCTGTCTCACATGCCAGTGTGTCGGGAGTCGAGTTTCTGGGTGACTGTCGAGACAGTGCAGGGCAGTCAGGTTCATCAGGAATGGATGAGGCATTTGGGGGTCTTGGGAATGCTGGACCCAGCCCTGAGGCTCGTCCTTTCCCTCCTCGTTTGAGCGCCCATTCTTGGGGTGCCAGGGGAGAGCCTTGAACACTTTCCCGATGGAGCAGGGAAAGGGNGGGAGGAGTCTCACAGATTGGGCCACCATTCCCGAAGAACTCCAAATGCCTCGTCCACTCCAGATGTGAACACCTCCTCTTGGGATGCGAGGGGAACACTGCGAAACCTTTCCCGATGGAGCAGGGAAAGGGACACTCATCTGCAGCTCAGCAGAGGAAAACGGGGCTCCTCTTGAGTCTTGGTGGGACCCTCCGGGTTCCTCTCGAGTGAGGATGGGTGGGGGAGGGAACTTCTTGGGTCACAGCAAGGGTGTGAAGGAGCCTTCTGAGGTTCACGAGGGACAAGATGAATTCCCCTGAGATGCCGCCATGGACAAGGGCCACACCACACCTGCAGGGGAGAAGCTTCCAGTTTTTCTCGAGTTGAGGTGGAGTCCTCTCGAATTACGACGGGGACCCCAGGGACCCGCCCCTGTATCCTCAGGAGAGGCCATTCTCAGTGCGAATTGTGAGGTGCATCTGGGGATTCCTCCTCCCAGTCGTCACCGGGTACTCAGTCCTAGTCTGGTGCTGAAGCTGGAGCCTGAGTTTGCCTCGCCCATACTGACATAGTTCTTGGGTTTCTGCTGGAGCCCCCACAGGGGAGTCAGGCCTCCTCTCGCCTGGAGACATGCATGCAGCTTTCCTCCCCAACTGCAGCAACAGTGTCCGGGTCCCTGTCGAGCGGAAACAGGGATCTGTGGCTTGCCCTCGAGGTAGCCCGGGGCATCACACGTGCCAGTGCCTGAGTCGAGCCTCGGGGAGACAGTCGAGGCAGTGCAGGGCAGTCAGGTTCATCTGGAGTGGACGAAGCATTTGGGGGTCTTGGGGAATGGTGGCCCAATCTGTGAGATTCCTCACGACTCTCCAGGTGTGAGCACCTCCTCTTGGAATGTGAGGAGAACACTGTGAAACCTTTCCCGATGGAGCAGGGAAGGGGCTCCTCATCTGAAGATCAGAAGGGGAAAATGGGGCTCCTCTTGGGTCTTGGTGGGACCCTCGGCGTTCCTCTCCAGTGGGGCCAGGTGGGCCGGGGAACTTCTTGGGTCACAGCAAGGGTGGGAAGGAGACTTTCTAGGTCCACGAGGGACTGGCTGAATTCCCGGGAGATGCCACCGCGGACAAGGGCCACACCATGCCTGCAGGGGAGAAAGTTCCAGTTTTCTCGAGTTGCGGCAGAGTCCTCTTGAGTTACGACGGGCACCCCAGGGACCCGCTCCTGTATCCTCAGGAGAGGCCATTCTCAATGCGAGTTGTGAGGCGCCTCTGGGGATTCCTCTCCAGTCTTTGCCGAGTTCCCAGGCCTCGTCTGTTGCTGAGGCTGCAGCCTGAGCTTGCCTCGACAATACTGATCTAGGTCTTTGGCTTCCCTTGGAGCTCACACACGGGAGTCAGGCCTCGTATTGCCTGGAGACGTGCATGTTCGCTTTCCTCCCTATCTGCAGCAAAAGTGTCCAGCACCCCTTTGAGTGGACACAGGTATCTGTGGCTTGCCATCGAGGTACCCCAGGGCTGTCTCACGTGCCAGTGTGTCGGGAGTCGAGTCTCAGGGTGACAGTCGAGACAGTGCAGGGCAGTCAGTTTCATCTGGAGTGGACGAGGCATTTGGGGGTCTTGGGGAATGGTGGTCGGACTCCTGAGGCTCCTCCCGACTCTCCTGATGCGAGGCAAACTGTTGGGATACGAGGGGAACACCGAGAAACCTTCCCGAGGGAGCAGGGAAAGGGCCCCTCATCTTGAGCTCAGCATGGGAAAACGGGGCTCCTCTTGGGTCTTTGCGGGACCCTCAGGGTTCATCTCTAATCGGGAGGGGTGGGGCGGGAAATTCTTGGGCCACAAGCAAGGGTGTGAAGAAGCCTTTGGAGGACCACGAGGGACAGGGTGAATTCCCCTGAGATGCCGACGCGGGCAAGGGCCACACCACGCCTGCAGGGGAGAAGCTTCCAGTTTTTCTCGAGTTGTGGTGGAGTCCTCTCAGGTTACGATGGGGACCTCAGGGGGCCACCCCTGAATCCTCAGGAGAGGCCAGTCTCAGTGCGAGTTGAGAGGCGCCTCTGGGGATTCCTCTCCATTCTTTGCCGGGTCCTCAGTCCTCATCTGGTGCTGAGGTCGGAGCCTGAGATATCCTCGGTCATGCTTTCATAGGTCTTGAGTTTACTCTGGAGCCCCCACAGGGGAGTCAGTCCTCATCTCGCCTGGAGACTTGCACAGTCTCTTTCTACCCCAACTGCAGCAGCAGTGTCCAACTTTCTGTCAAGCAGAAACAGGGATCTGTGGCTTGCCATCGAGGTTCACCAGGGCTGTCTCAGGTGCCAGTGTGTTGACAGTCTAGCATCAGGATGACAGTCGAGACAGTGCAGGACAGTCAGGTTCATCTGGAGTGGACGAGGCATTTGGGGATTTGGGGAGTGGTAGTCGGACAACCGAGGCTCCTCCCGACTTTCCTGATGGGAGGCCACCTGTTGGGATGCGAGGGGAACACCGAGAAACCTTTCCCGATGGAGCAGGGAAAGGGCACCTCATCTGGAGCTCAGCAGGGGAAAATGGGGCTCCTCTTGAGTCACGGTGGGAACCTCGGGGTTCCTCTCGAGTGGGTACGGTTGGGGCGGGGAACATCCTAGGTCACAACTAGGGTATGAAGGAGCCTTTTGAGGTCCGAGAGGGAAGGGGTGATTTCCCCCAAGATGTTACAGCTGACAAGGGACTCACCATCCCTGCAAGGGAGAAACTTTCAGTTTTTCTCGAGTTGCGGTGGGGTCCTCTCGAGTTACAACGGGGACCCCAGGGACCCGCTGCTGTGGCTTCATGAGAGGCCAGTCTCCATGGGAGTTGCAAGGCACCTAGGGGACTCCTTCCCAGATATTGCCTGGTCCTCAGTCCCGGTCTGTTGCCGAAGCTGGAGCCTGAGCTTGCCTCGCCCATGCTGACATAGTTCTTGGGATTCACCTGGAGCCCCCACAGGGGCGTCAGGCCTTGTCTCGCCTGGGAACTTGCACAGCCGCTTTCCTCCCCAGCTGCAGCAACAGTGTCCGTGTCCCTGTCGAGCGGATTTAGGGATCAGTTGCTTGCCCTCGAGGTACCCCAGGGCTATCACATGAGCTAGTGTGCCTCGGGGAGACAGTCGAGGCAGTGCAGGGCATTCAGGTTCATCTGGAAAGGACGAGGTATTTCGCGGTCTTGGGGAATGGTGGCCCAATCTGTGAGACTCCTCCTGACTCTCCAGGTGTGAGCACCTCCTCTTGGGATGCGAGGGGAACACCACGAAACCTTTCTCGAAAGAGCAGGGAAAGGGCCCGTCACCTGGAGCTCAGCAGGGGAAAACAAGGTTCCTCTTGATTCTCGGCGGGACCCTCGGGGTTCCTCTGGATTGGGGACAGTTGGGGCGGGGAAATTCCTAGGTCAAAATCAGGGTATGAAGGAGCTTTTCAAAGTCCAAGAGAGAAGGAGTGATTTTCCCCGAGATGCTGCAGCAGACAAGGGACTCACTCTCCCTGCAGGGGAGAAGCTTCTGGTTTTTCTCTAGCTGTGGTTGGGTCCTCTCCAGTTACAGCGAGGACCCCAGGGAACCGCTGCTGTGGCCTCAGGAGTGGCCAGTCTACATGCGAGTTGCGAGGCACCTCTGGGGATTCCTCCCCAGACGTCACCGGGTCCTCAGTACTACTCTGGTGCTCGAGGTACCCCAGTGCTGCCACACGTGCCAGTGTGCTGCAGTCGAGCCTCAGATTGACAGTTGAGGCAGTGCAGTGCAGTCAGGTTCATCTGGAGTGGACGAGGTTTTGGGGGGTCTTGGAGAATGGTGGCCCAACCTGTGAGACTCCTCCCGACTACCGAGGTGTGAGCACCTCTTCTTGGGATGCGAGGGCAACACCGCAAAACCTTTCCCAATGGAGCAGGGAAAAGGCCCCTCATCTGGAGCTCAGCAGGGGAAAACGGGTCTCCTCTTGAGTCTTGCCGGGACCCTCAGAGTTCATCTCCAGTGGGGATGGGTTGGGCAGGAACTTCTTCAGTCACAGCAATGATGTGAAGGAGCCTTTCGATGTCCACGAGGGACGGGGTGAATTCCACTGAGATGCCGCCGTGAAAAGGGCCAAACCACGCCTGTAGGGGAGACGCTTCCGGTTTTTCTCGAATTGCAGAGGAGTCCTCTCGAGATATGACGGGGACACCAGGGACTGCCCCTGTATCCTCATGAGAGGCCATTCTAAGTGCAAGTTGCGATGCGCCTCTGGAGATTCCTCCCCAGTTGTCGCTGGGTCCTCAGTTCTCGTCTGGTGCTGAGGTCGGAGCCTGAGATTTCCTCGCTCATGCTTTCATAGGTTTTGAGGTTACTCTGTAGCCCCCACAGGGGAGTCAGGCCTCGTCTCGACTGGAGAGTTGCACAGCCTCTTTCTTCCCCAAATGCAGCAGCAGTGTCTGGCTCCCCATAAAGCAGACACAGGGAACTTTGGCTTGCCAACGAGATACCCCAGGGCTGTCTCACATGCCAGTGTGTCGTGAGTCGACCCTTGGGGTGACAGTCGAGACAGTGCAGGGCAGTCACGTTCATCTGGAGTGAACGAGGCCTTTGGGGATCATGGGGAGTGCTGGTAGGACACCTGAGGCTAATCCCAACTCTTGTGATGTGAGGCCACTTCTTGGGATGCCAGAGGAACATCCAGAAACCTTCCCCGACGGAGCAGGGAAGGGTCTCTCATCTGGAACTCAGCAGGGGAAAACGGGGCTCCTCTTCAGTCACGGTGGGACCCTCAGGGTTCATCTAGAGTGGGGAGAGTTGTGGGGGGACTTCCTAGGTCACAACAAGGGTATGAAGGAGCCTTTCGAGGTGCAAGAGGAAAGGGGTGATTTCCCCGAGATGCTGCAGTGGGCAAGGGACTAGCCCTCCCTGCAGGGGAGAAGCTTCTGGTATTATCGATCTGCAGTGGGGTCCTCTCGAGTTATGATGGGGACCCGAGGGACCCCCTGATGTGGCGACAGGAGAGGCCAGTCTCCATGCGAGTTGAGAGGCACCTCTGGGGATTCCTCCCCAGATTTCCCTGGGTCCTCAGTCCTCGTGTGGTGCTGAATCCAGAGCCGGTTCTTGACTCTCCCATGCTGACATAGGTCTTGGGGTTCACCTGGGGCCCCCACAAGGGGAGTCAGGCCTTGTCTCGCCTAGAGACGTGCTCGGCTGCTTTCCTCCCCATTTGCAGCAACAGTGTCCGGGTCCCTGTCGAGTGGATACAGGGATCAGTGGCTTGCCCTTGAGGTACACCAGGGCTATCACACGTGCCAGTGTGCCAGAGTCGAGCCTCGGGGTGACAGTCGAGGCAGTGCAGGGCAGTCAGGTTCATCTGGAGTGGACGAGGCATTTGAAGGTCTTGGGGAATGGTGGCCCAAACTGTGAGACTCCTCCTGACTCTCCAGGAGCGAGCACCTCCTCTTGACATGTGAGGAGAACACCGCGAAACCTATCCTGAAGGAGCAGGAAAGGGCCCCTCATCTGGAGCTCAGAAGGGGAAAAGGGGACTCTTGTTGAATCATGGCGGGACCCTCGGGGTTTCTCTCTAGTGGGGACTGGTGGGGTGGGGAACATCCTGGGTCACAGCAAGGGTGTGAAGTGACCTTCGTGGTCCAATAAGGAAGGGGTGAATTTCCCGGAGATGCTGCATTGGACAAGAGCCTCTCCCTGCCTGCAGGGAAGTGTCTGGTTTTTTGAGTTTCAGAGGCAACCTCTCAAGTTACGAGGGGGCTCCAGGGACACACCCCTGTGGCCCCCAGGAGAGGCCAGTCTCTGAAGGAGGGGCGAG
>SJYW01032501.1:381852-398917 GCA_006410735.1 Raphicerus campestris | reverse complement strand
TGAATCTCTTTCTGTTTTGGTATATTCATTTATTTGTTTTATTTTTTATGTTCCACATATAAATAAAAACATACAGTATTTGTCTTTCTTTCTCTGATTTACCTCACTAAGTGTAATACCCTCCAGGT
Organism: Raphicerus campestris; assembly: GCA_006410735.1. NCBI lineage: Eukaryota > Metazoa > Chordata > Mammalia > Artiodactyla > Bovidae > Raphicerus > Raphicerus campestris. The sequence continues at coordinate 398,789 of SJYW01032501.1, read as the reverse complement.
CTATCCATGTTGTTGCAAATGGCAACATTTCATTCTTTTTATGGTTAATATTCTATTGTGTGTGTGTATGTGTGTATGTGTACACGTCTTTATCCATTCATCTGTTGATAAAACACTTAGGTTGCTACCGTATCTTGACTATTATAAATAATGCTGCTTGGAAAAAAAGTTATGACCAACCTAGATAGTATATTCAAAAGCAGAGACATTACTTTGCTGACTAAGGTCCGTCTAGTTAAGGCTATTGTTTTTCTTGTGGTCATGTATGGATGTGAGAGCTGAACTGTGAAGAAGGCTGAGCGCCGAAGAATTGATGCTTTTGAACTGTGGTGTTGGAGAAGACTCTTGAGAATCCCTTGGACTGCAAGGAGATCCAACCAGTCCATTCTGAAGGAGATCAGCCCTGGGATTTCTTTGGAAGAAATGATGCTAAAGCTGAAACTCCAGTACTTTGGCCACCTCATGTGAAGAGTTGACTCATTGGAAAAGACTCTGATGCTGGGAGGGATTGGGGGCAGGAGGAGAAGGGGCCGGCCGACCGAGAATGAGATGGCTGGATGGCATCACAGACTCAATGGACGTGAATCTGAGTGAACTCCAGCAGATGTTGATGAACAGGGAGGCCTGGCGTGCTGCAGTTCATGGGGTCGCAAAGAGTTGGACACGACTGAGCGACTGAACTGAACTGAACTGATGAACATTACAGTGCATATATCTTTTTGAATTAGTGTTTTCATTTTCTTCAGATTGGCAAAATAGATTTTCTATTATTCTTTCATATTAAGTATATGAAAATGGAGTACAGTTGTTAGAATATTTCAAGGTAAGATTCTTACAGCAAACATAGCTTATTTAAGCTTTTGGATAACAGTAACAAAGTGCCATCCATGTATCAAACATCAAAAATTTACTTGGAGGAATCCAAATTGATACTTCCTTCCATCAGTTATTTGTGCTAAGTAGTGCTTGTACTTGAATGTCTCACAAAAATCAGGTCAACTGCTTATTCTACCCTATTTTGTTTTACTTTTTTTCTGTTATAAGTGTTAGGTTCTAAACATACTATATCATTTATTGAACACATTTTTTCCCCCAGTGGCATATAAAGTCTAGGAAGGAAGGAATTTTTTTTATCATTTTCTCACCAATAGATCAGGAAGAGTGTCTGGCACATAGTAGGTGCTCATTGTACTTTTTTTTTTCCCCAAAAGACGAATGTTAGTGGAGGATAAAATATTAGTACATTTCATTTTCTATTGCCTAAACACGTATTTCATGTACTATTTTTTGTGGCTACTATATCTAGTGTTTGACCCAGAAGCTTTATGTTTACTTGCTTTATGCTCAATGTCTTTAACAGTAGATTTTCTGGTGCCCGTTTTATAGATGAAGAATGAAATCAAGGCTCAGAGAAACTTATTTACAAACTTTAAAAAATATCTTTTAATTTTTTTCCTCAAAGGACATTTTCCTATCAAAGACTGAAGTCTGGATTTGAACTATTTTTTGGCCTGGTTCCATCTTGAAATTTTTTTAGTGATTGAAAAAAATCTCAGTAACATTTTTTCTCCAAATTATAATGGCATAAAATGCAAGAAACATTTTGAAGGTCCACAAAGCACCTACGAATATAATTCTCTTGCTGAGTCAGTCTCTAACCTCTTCAGTATGGTTTCTGTCTGTGACAATATTAACAACAGATATTTTGAAGGTGAGAGTGATGTCTTTCTAGATAGCTTTCTGATACTGTAGCTTTCTGATCCTGTAGCTCATTTCAGTAACCCATCACGAAACTGTCACTCATAAAATTTTAGCTGTTTTGGAGATTCTTGTCTATGTATCCTTTTGGGTTTGGTACTTTTCCTGACTCTTCTAGCATTTTGAATTTTGTTTTCCCTGGGAGGTTTGTGGCTTTCCTTGCTCCTCTGGCCCTAGCATCTTCTATCATGGCAAAGTACTGTGTCCACCCCTCTTCTTCCACCCCCAGCTTCTCATCCCTTGCCTTTTATTCTGTAGGTGCCATCTTGGTCCCCACAGGGATTGGGAAAATTTGGTAGCTATATTTTTTTCTTTCATAATGGACCATTATGCCTTTCTTTCTTTCTTTTTCTTTTTGTTTCTTTCTTTCCTTATTTCTTTTCTTTCTTTCCTTCCCTTTCTTTTTCCTTCCCTTTCTTTTTCCTTCTCGTTTCCTTTCTGTAATTTAAACATTTAACAGGTTTTCATTTACCCTTCCCCATATCAGTACCTTTTTCCAGTATGTTTTTCTGAATGATCCTCACAAATTTTCCCTTTTAGTCTCATTTCTCGCATTGATTTTCCTTTTTTATTTTAAAAAATATTCCTCTCTAATGGTCCTTTATTCTCCCTTTGGCTGCTTTAACTGTTTTCCACCAGATAATACTGTTCCCATTAGGATCTCTTAGCCTCATTTTTACCTCATTTTTTTCTTTCCTTTTTTTTTTTTTTTAAATTCATACAGGAGATCACTTGTTTCAAATGTCTTCAAAAATAACCATATTGCAATCAGACATGTCCCCATCACAGTCAGAGGGCGGGGCTTGAGTTTCCCTGAAGCAGTCCACACTGGGCTGTGCGTCACGGCTGCCAGCTGGAGCTGGTAGTATTCTAAAATCCCAGGAGGCCACAGGTCTTATCACCCTCTTGCACATGTGCTGCCTATTAGTTTCAAATGTCAACTGCTAGTGGTATTACTTAAAGACAGTAGTCTTTGTGTTGAGATGGAAGGAAAATATTTTTAAACCTTCTAAAGTCCCTGGGAAATTACCATTTGGGGACATGTAAGAGCTTGCCACCTTACAAAGTTCTCAATAGGTAAAAGCCACTGACACCAGCCCCAAGCTCAAGCTCAGGATCAGTTACATTTGGCATGAATAATACTGAGCCATGGTGTTCTCAGGATGTTGTTAGTAAAGCGTTTTATTTATATCTGTGTGAGACCGTCCTCCCACTTGCATGGCCAAAGAAAGGGACTTCAGGGATCCTTAAAAGAAGCACACAGACAACCTTTGTGTTGTGATTTTTGATCGGTGACACTGGAGAGCAAAACAATAATCATTGCTCCTCCATAGTAAGTATAGCCAGAATATTTTTGAAAGTAATTAAAATATAATGAAAATGTTAGCTCACAGTAAATTTAGGAATTCACTATGTGTATCATAAAAGGATTCTGTAGTTTGCAATAGAATCTTTTCAGTAGGGCATTAGAATCTTTTCAGAAAGATCTTCCCCTACATTTTAAGTAAAACTCAAATATAAGACATTTAATGTAAAAAGTAAAATATAAATGGACTAAAAAGAAAAAAAGAAAAACTTGTTCTCACTCAGAGAAGGTTAGTTATACATTTCAGAATAAATCAATGTGCTCTCTCAGGATTCCTCACTCTATTATCTTCTGAAGCTTTGCTACCCAGTTGGTATGCTGTTTTCTAGTTGCTATAAGTTGTTCAGACTTAATGGTTTCTGTCTTTGCAGGACACTTGGTCCTATCCAAAATATCCATAAGGCATTTGATCCATGCTAAAAGGTTCTTTCTGTTTTTCCTGTGCAAAACCATTTGGCATGAACCAAATATGCATTCTAAGTAGAACCAAATTTCCAGAACCATTTGATGTAGGCCAAATGTGTAATGAAGTAAATATTCTTACAGACATTTTGGACAAGACCCAAGGCCTGCTAACCATTTCTCTCCTGATCCTACTCAGTCCTCAGTCAGAGCTCTATTTATGTCACAATTACAAAACTGCTAGAGAGGAAATTTATCCAAGTTGGGTTGCATATACCATATTCACTTTTCCCTTCTTTTCTAGGTACTGCATTTCCTTTAAGACACTACAAAGTGCTCCAACCTTGAGTTACATTTGCTTTCCTTTGAACTCCTGTGTTACTCATTGTCTATACAAAGAATGATACAAGCATTTTACAGGAGGTTTTTTTTTTTCTAATGTCTCTGATCAATAGGAATGGACTTTAGCTTGCTCATTTTAATAAGAAATATCACACTGGTTGAGATTATATGTATATACTTTCTACTTCTGGCTTCACTTGACTTAAGGGCTTGCTTAAGAGCAAGGGCTGTCATAACACATGTCCAATCATCTGAGTTATCCAGTCTTTTTCTAACTTTTGCTCTTACTTGGGACCTCTAGCTTTGAGGAGCAGATATAGTTTTCCTGATAGACTCAAATCCTGTGTATATGACATTTCAGGGTCAAGAATTATGCATAAACTTATTCTCGATTTATAAAAAATTTTTCTTCCCTTTTCTGATGGAATTCAAAAGTGGACCATTAAGAATTATCAGCAAGCAATGACTGGGTCCTGAGGCTGTAATTGCAACAGAGAAACTCATGTTCATTACCACAGAGTCCACTGTTGATTTCCCTTGTTTCCCCAAATAGAGAACACAGTAATCTAGCAGATTATGTGCACTTCATACTTTGATTGCCAGTATTAAAGTATCCAAATGGGACTCATTATTCTGATTATTTTGGTAGAAATAGTTAACTTGCATCCTTCCTGTGAAATGTCAGTGCCAGATGTTATTTGGTGTAAGTGACCTATAATTTTCATGGCCTATAATTTTTTGTATTGCCTCTATCCTCACGTGCCAAATCTACTTCAGTATAAGTCCTCAAAAGTGAAATCAGGCACACTAAAACTGAGGACATTTCTGTTCTGCAACTAGTGAAATGAATCACTTTTTGATGAAATTTTTATCATTTTTTTCCGAATTTCTAAAGTTGTTCGTGCTTATTACCCCTACTCCACAAAGGAATCAAAGTAAGGAAAATTATATAAAAGAACCATGAGCCAACTTACAAAAATGTAAAAATTGCTATTGTTGTGGTCCTTTAATGGACAGGAACCTAGTAGTCCGGAGTCGATGATAAGAAAGTGAAAGAGAGAATGAAACTAATATTCCCTGGTTTATGCAGAGAACCAATAAGACCCTGGAACAGGGCTTGCACCATTCACAAAAACACAGGGTGCCCTCTCGAGGAGCTCTTGAAAGCCCTGGCAGGAGAATGAGCTTAGCAGGTTCCATACTTTAGAGAATTATCTGGAGGGAGGGAGGGAGTGAGGGGAGAGGGAGGGAGAGGGTGGAGGGAGAGGGAGGGAGAGAGTCGGGGGAGAGAGAAAGAAAGACAGGGGTACCCAAGCCTCTGGTGGAGCAAAGGTGCTTTAATGATCTTTCTGTGAGTATATATAGGCTGTTGTACAAGGAATTTCTTTCAATAGTGATAAAGATAAGAAAACNTACTATTGATGGTACTTTTCTCATTTTGCTGCTACATAAGAGATTTCAGCAAGAAGACTGATTATTTCAGATGACTTTTGAGAGAGTAATTTCAAGAGAATGGTGGTGAAAGCCAGATGGCAAGAATGTACTTACTAAGATGTTTAGTCGCTAAGTCATGTCGGACTTTTGCAACCCTGTTGGCTGTAGCCCGCCAGACCCCTCTGTCCGTGGGATTTCTCAGGCAAGAAGACTGGAGTGGGTTGCCATTTCTTTTTCCAGGGGATCTTCCTGACCCAGGGATCGAACCTGCATCTCCTGAATTGCCAGGTGATTCTTTACAACTGCTTAGGAAGCCCTACTAAGTAGCAACAGAAATTGTCCTTTTTTGTAGAGATGAGAAAGAGAGATAGAACATCAAAGTATCATTGAACGTTCAGAGCAGAAACAAACCAGCCAAGGGATTCTTTAAAAAGGGATTTGATACAGGGAAAAAGTAGACATTTACAAACATTAGAAGGGCTGCATAACCTGGTATCAGGAGCTGCCACTGGAGCCGCTGAGTTCAAGGGCATCCCTGCATCTAGAAGCCAAAGTTGCTGCTGCTGCTGCCTCCACTGCCGCCACCACCACTGACTCTCATATCTGGGAATCTGGTCACTCAGACAGTGAGTCTGGCCACCACAAAAGGCTCTAAACATGCATTTCTCCCACCACTGGCTTTGTCTGCCAGTGACATTTTCAGCAGAAGATGGGCTCTGTTCAGTTTTGCCTTCTAGAGCTCACTAGCATGACGTAACCTGCACCATGGATGTAGTTTTTAGATTTCTGACTTTTACCTAGAGAAGAGAAGTTGCTCAGTCGTGTCTGACTCTTTGCAACCCCATGGACTGTAGCCCACCAGGCTTCTCGGTCCATGAGATTTTCCAGGCATGAATACTGGAGTGAGTTGCCATTTCCTTCTCCAGGGGATCTTCCCAACCCAGGGATTGAACCCGGGTCTCCCGCATTTGTAGGCAGACGCTTTACCGTCCAAGCTACCAGGGAAGCCCTTTCACCTAGGAGGAGGATAGAATGAAGAGTTGAAAGAGCCACTCTGTAGAATCTACTACAGCTGATTTACATTGCTTTTTCTTAACTATTTGTAAAGAACGTAAGAAGAGGGAGAAGAATTTCTGAGGCAGAATATTCAAAGGGAATAGTATGTGTTTTCATGCTTGAAGTAGGGAAGAGCGTGGTGGCTTTGAGAAACTGGAAGAGGCTGATGTGACGAGACCATTTCAGGTTAGGGTAGAGAGGTAAGCAGATATTTGATCATGCAGGACTGTATAGCTTATGTTAAAATTTGTGGATTTTTCTCTTAAGAAAAGCATCAGAGGATGTGAGGCAGGAAAATGGTATAACTTGACTTATGTTTTAAGCCCACTCTGACTATTTTGTGGTGAATATATTTATCAAGAGCAGTGGATGAACCAGGAAGAAATCAGTAGTCTAGAAATCAATGAGAATATGGTGGCAGAGTGAAGACAGAAAGTGGACTGATAAGGGCCACATTTCAGCATTTGTTATGGCAGAATGTGGCAGTGAATCAGTTGTCAGAGATGCCAGAATGGGTCTTAGCTATTTCATTACTTTATTCCTTCATTATTTATATAGCTCCATTACTTTATTGAGCTGTAAGTCTCTTTAGGAGAGAAGTTTGAGCAGCAGTTATTTTATCAGGGTGTAGTAGACTGCACAACACTTTTTTTTTTCCACGGGGGAGAGATTGAGAATGCCCCTCAAGTTTCTCAGTAGTGATGTGTCTGTACAGGCTTGCTTTGTTTTATGTTCCACTTAATTAGGCTTCACTAATACCATGGGATCTTTTGTCTGTGTGTTTGTTTTTAGCAAACTGAAGGTTTGTAGCAACCCTGCCACAAGCAAGTCTATCAACACTATTTTTGCAATAGTGCTTGCTCACTTCATATTTGTGTCATATTTTAGCAGATCTCACAATATTTTGTACTTTTTCCTTATTGTCTATATTTGTCGTAGTGATCTATGACCAGTGATCTTCGATGCTACTATTACTGAAGGCTCAGATGGTTAGCATTTTTTAACTAATAATAACTAAGTTGGTTCTGTTGTGTCCAATTCTTTGTGACCCTATGGACTGTAGCCCTCCAGGCTCCTCTCTCCATGCAGATTTTTCAGACAAGAATACTGGAGTGGGTTGCCACACCCTCCTCCAGGGTAACTTACCAATCCAGCGATAAAACCTGTCTCACGTCTCCTGCACTGGCAGGCGGGTTCTTTACCACTAGTGCTACCTGGGAAAGCCAAGCATTTTTTAGCAATAGATTATTTTTTAATTAAGGTATGTTCATTTTTTTTTAGACATAATGCTATTGCACACTTAATAGGCTAAAGTATATTGTAAACATAACATATGGACTGGGAAACCAAAAAACTTGTGTGACTCGACTGCAGTACTCACTTTGTTGCAGTGGTCTGGAATCAGATCCATAGTGTCTGGCAGGTAAAGCCTGTACTTCAAAGGTTAAATCTCCTATAATGTAATTTTTGGGAAAAACAGAAAAAAAATATAAAAATATTTACTGAAAAGGAGTTTGTTTCCTCTATATTAATGTTTATGTTCTCAGACTTTACTTACAAACAAGTCCTTGTGCATTTTGCTGGAATACAAAGCAAGTCACATAAAAGCAAGCAAAAAGATTTGCCCAAAAATTTTAAAAAAGGAGAACCAGGAGAACCAAATCATTTTACGTATAAAAATAATACCTGTGTCAAATGAGACCTTATTTCAGCCAGTGCCTACTATTGACTGCAGTAGCAAAAGCTCAATTGGAGGCAGTGATTACTATGACCTGTGGTCTGTTGCAGACTAGTGGAGAAGATAGGATTGAATTGTCTAAATGGTTCACCTGAAATTACACTTAATTATGACCTTCTTCAGGTTCTATAAATTTACATTACAGCTAATTTCTATTTAATTAAAAGGGAGCTGTGAAGCTTGTCAGAGGTCACAAACCAGATTTTAATGATTCTACTTATATAAATAATTCATGTGGTCTCTAGAGCTAATGAGAGTATTTACTGTGAATTCTCCAATGACTCATTCAATGAGACTAATATATAAGTAGATGTGTTTAGTTTTGCAATTACTTTTCCTAGAAGGATCCTTAGACTTATAGAAAGTAGCTTTTGGATCTCTTCTCTGATTTCCTTTCCTATTTCTGATTCCTTTTTGTGTTTCATTAACTTGTTTTAGCTGTGAATTAGACTGGTATTGCTCATCTCCCAGGAATGTGAAACTGTAACTGCACTAGTTAATACAAAGTTGCATGGAAATGGGAAAAATGGTTGGTGGTTAAGGTTTGTGTGTGTGTGTGTGTGTGTGTNGGCTTCACTAATACCATGGGATCTTTTGTCTGTGTGTTTGTTTTTAGCAAACTGAAGGTTTGTAGCAACCCTGCCACAAGCAAGTCTATCAACACTATTTTTGCAATAGTGCTTGCTCACTTCATATTTGTGTCATATTTTAGCAGATCTCACAATATTTTGTACTTTTTCCTTATTGTCTATATTTGTCGTAGTGATCTATGACCAGTGATCTTCGATGCTACTATTACTGAAGGCTCAGATGGTTAGCATTTTTTAACTAATAATAACTAAGTTGGTTCTGTTGTGTCCAATTCTTTGTGACCCTATGGACTGTAGCCCTCCAGGCTCCTCTCTCCATGCAGATTTTTCAGACAAGAATACTGGAGTGGGTTGCCACACCCTCCTCCAGGGTAACTTACCAATCCAGCGATAAAACCTGTCTCACGTCTCCTGCACTGGCAGGCGGGTTCTTTACCACTAGTGCTACCTGGGAAAGCCAAGCATTTTTTAGCAATAGATTATTTTTTAATTAAGGTATGTTCATTTTTTTTTAGACATAATGCTATTGCACACTTAATAGGCTAAAGTATATTGTAAACATAACATATGGACTGGGAAACCAAAAAACTTGTGTGACTCGACTGCAGTACTCACTTTGTTGCAGTGGTCTGGAATCAGATCCATAGTGTCTGGCAGGTAAAGCCTGTACTTCAAAGGTTAAATCTCCTATAATGTAATTTTTGGGAAAAACAGAAAAAAAATATAAAAATATTTACTGAAAAGGAGTTTGTTTCCTCTATATTAATGTTTATGTTCTCAGACTTTACTTACAAACAAGTCCTTGTGCATTTTGCTGGAATACAAAGCAAGTCACATAAAAGCAAGCAAAAAGATTTGCCCAAAAATTTTAAAAAAGGAGAACCAGGAGAACCAAATCATTTTACGTATAAAAATAATACCTGTGTCAAATGAGACCTTATTTCAGCCAGTGCCTACTATTGACTGCAGTAGCAAAAGCTCAATTGGAGGCAGTGATTACTATGACCTGTGGTCTGTTGCAGACTAGTGGAGAAGATAGGATTGAATTGTCTAAATGGTTCACCTGAAATTACACTTAATTATGACCTTCTTCAGGTTCTATAAATTTACATTACAGCTAATTTCTATTTAATTAAAAGGGAGCTGTGAAGCTTGTCAGAGGTCACAAACCAGATTTTAATGATTCTACTTATATAAATAATTCATGTGGTCTCTAGAGCTAATGAGAGTATTTACTGTGAATTCTCCAATGACTCATTCAATGAGACTAATATATAAGTAGATGTGTTTAGTTTTGCAATTACTTTTCCTAGAAGGATCCTTAGACTTATAGAAAGTAGCTTTTGGATCTCTTCTCTGATTTCCTTTCCTATTTCTGATTCCTTTTTGTGTTTCATTAACTTGTTTTAGCTGTGAATTAGACTGGTATTGCTCATCTCCCAGGAATGTGAAACTGTAACTGCACTAGTTAATACAAAGTTGCATGGAAATGGGAAAAATGGTTGGTGGTTAAGGTTTGTGTGTGTGTGTGTGTGTGTGTTAGTCGCTCAGTCGTGCTCGACTCTTTGTGACCCCATGGACTGCAGCCCTCTGTCCATGAGATTTTCCAGGCAAGGATACTGGAGTGGGTTGCCATTTCCTTTTGGTAAGATATATATGAAGTATCAGAGGAGTCAAGAAGAGGGCTTAGCATATACTTTTTAATATTATAGGACTCTGCTGAAGAGCACCAGTAATGGCTAGAAACTTGAGTGTTTGCTGTTTTAATTATAGTAGTTGTTTCATTGGCCTTTGATATTAAATTCTGTTATCCTTGTTGCCTATAAATGATGGCAGTGGTTGTAACATTTCTTTTGTTTCACAACTCTTTTAGGATTGCTAAGATTGGAGCCATGCTAGTTCCTCTGTTAAGATATATCCTCTTATCTATATCATTACTAATGTGGTTATCCTATAGATTAAGGATAACCTATAGATTAAGGTTATCCAATAGATTAAGCCAAGAATTTTTTTCCTTTTACTTAGTTTTCCCCTAATTAGGCTAATGACCAGCTGTGATTATGCACCATGTGTCACTCATTTTATGATTGTATTCTAGCTGCTGCTGCTGCTAATTCGCTTCAGTTGTGTCTGACTCTGTGGAATCCCATAAACAGCAGCCCACCAGGTTCCTCTGTCCACAGGATTCTCTAGGCCAGAATATGGAATGGGTTGCCATTTCCTTCTCCAAACTGTAGTCTAGAGTTAGTCACAAAGTTGTCATTCTTAAAACTTCCATAATCAGTGAATTTTACAAATCTCTTCCAGATTTAATTCATTTCTTAAGTGGAAGGTGATTTTCATTCTTGTATATCTCTTCTGTATCAGGGAGAACTGAAACAGGTTAGCTTTCTAGGGAAGCAGTTTGTTTTCTTTGTCCACACATATTTTGTCAGTCTGATAGACCTATTATTCAGTAGACAATAATTCTTTATAATACACACAGTAATAGAACAATTATATAAACTTTCTCTTCTTTGTTTTCAGTATTTTATTACCATTCTACTTAGTACATTTTTTCCCATGTCTTTGATTTAAAGGTCATTCTTTAAACCATATTTCTTCCTCCCACTCACAGGATTACCTGAATAGAATTTTTAGTACTTAAAATAAGCTGTTCAAGCATTTGACTTGATGGAGCTGAGAAGGCAAGGTTGTGGTGGGGGATGAATATGCCAGAAATTCAGTGCAGTTTGAAAGACTTCTAAGTGCAAATAAACAGTGCTCTTTAAAGAGTCTTACTTTCTCAGCATAATCCCTCACTTATAATATTGTGATAACTTAAAATTTATTTACCTGTTAAATTTAAATTGCATGTTGATACTTCTGTTGCTTTTGTTTACCTAGTACTCCTCTCTGCTTCATTATGGGAGTGGAACTGCATGATAGGAGGGTTTTCACCATACAATACAAGGAGCATGAGGAACATGGATCTATTGGGAATGATTAGGGAAAGTCTCCCAGGAAATGAGGGGGGGAATGATCAATGGAGGAGTTTTCTAGGCTTTCACTTTAAACATTTCAGTATTTTTTACTCTTATAGGGCATATTTGATATTTTACAATGGTCAAATCTAACATAAATATATTACCTTAAGAAAAAAAACTGATCCCAAACGAAAGTCTAAATTTTAACAGATATGAAGACAATACTTGTTCTATATTTTATCATTATTGTTTACCTAAAACAAATATACACATAAAAATACCTTGTTTTCTGAGGTATGTTTATAGATTATTATCTGTAAATGTCTATTTATAGATAATATCTAAATGTCATATTACTCGATTATTTGAACATTCTAAACTTATAATTAAAATTCTTAAGAAATTTCACATATTAATTAAAAGATACTTGAATATTTGGTTGGGTCATCTTTGACATATGTTAATATATACCCTTCTTTATCTCTTTAAGAACTCTCATCTTAACCTTTTAATTTTAAGGTTTTATTAATAAAACTAATAGCCATTGTCAATAATTGTTTACCATATGACAGAAAGAAAAGAAAGTGCTAGTCACTCAGTCATGTCCAACTCTTTGTGACCCAATGGACTGTAGCCCTCTCTCCAAGGAATTCTCCAGGCAGGAATACTGGAGTGGGTTGCCATTCCCNAGCACTCATGGGGGTTCATGGCTCTGATCCTGTTCTCAAGGGAGGCAGACAAAGCACCCTTTTTTAACTGGGGATGCTTGTGTCTCTTCACTAGCACACCTGACATTGCATTCACACTAGTACCTCCGAAGGCTACCTGCTTGCCTCATTTCCCTGACTGAAAGAATGAGGAGGAAGGTATAACCATCCATTCTTTGTCCTTTGCTCTCTGCAGTTTGACCCTGACCTCTTGTCTTTGGTCTACAGGATCCTTCATTTTTTTAGCCAATGACTAAGCATGGTCTGAGTTAATAAGTAACTCTCACTTGACTAATTGAAGGTCCTTAGAGAGGGCCTAGAAAGGAGCCTAAAACATTGTTGACCTAATCAAATTGATCTTCTTTTTCATTCATAAAATATTACTACTACTTCCACTTTAGTGTCAGAGTAAAAGTTGCTAAGCCCACTACTGTTCTTTACCCATTATATAGTTATGGACATTTTTATTTTAACAAGAGAGGAAACAGAAATAATCTAATCTAAGGAAAATTTTAGGCCTAAATATTTTCCAGAACAAATACATTGAGATTTTTCAGGTGACAGAAAGCTTCTAAAGAAACTTCAAAAGACTTTAATCTTCAATCAAATACCTTTCCTATCACATACATACTAATTTTGTGTATTTTCCTGTGATAATTCTGCAGTTTTCTGTGAAAGAATGATAATGGGAGTTATTTTCTCTTCTGTAAGCTGAACATTCCTTTACCCACAAAGGTAGCAACTAGACAGTATCTTGAAAGTATCTTATCCACAGCAAAGTCACACAGTCTTTTCTTAATGCATGTATAGATGAAATCCAAACCACTGTAGTTACTTTAAAAAAATAAATCTTATCTTGGACAAATCTTTATGTCATATATTATAGTTAAGAACTCAGCATGGTCATGTTTGTAACTCATTTTAAAAGGTAGCTGTGTTATGAAATTTATTTGGATCAACTCCTTTATCTCATTTGCTGATTCCTTTTGTGTTTTTTATGTATTTGGGTGGCAGCAGTATTAAATAGCTTTAGGGAGTACTTACCGTGTGCCAAGCGTTGTTCTAAGTGTATTATATGCTTTAACTTATGTATCTCTCAATGAAGTTACTATTATTCCCTCATTTGCAGATGAGTAACTGAAGCACAGAAGGGTTAAGCAACTTTCCTAAAGTTGTGCAGCTAGAACGCAGCAGAATGGAAGCTGAATCCAGGCAGTCTGGGTGCATTATTTATACTTTCTGCCTTCACCGCCATTGTATTATAATCTTAAATGTAGCAAGCATTACTTCTATAAAGTTATCGATAGGATAATGGGTAAGAGCAGAAAAATAAGCTGGGAAGAAAATATTTGGTCTCCGTCAATAATTAGGATGATTGGACATTTACTTATGTTTTATCTTTATATTTTCATTCATGAAGTTGTCCCCCTCAGTTTTAGATGAAAAGTGTAAAATTACTTATTCCTCAAATAAATGGCACAACCAGTAGGTGACTGACTTTGTCAGCAGGGCTTTGGCGGAAGTCTTGGTGAATCCACATGTGATTGTTGACGGCATGTTTGCTTTTGCTTAATTTCTACAGAATGCCTGTGTAGGTGCCCTCCCAGCATTGCATCGTCCAAATTTCTATCTCAATACATAGATATACACTACGAAGTCTGCTTTAGACAATATGGCCAATTCTTTGAAAAACCACCAATCTATTATTTGAGACAAATGTGCAGCATTGGGTTGTTTTTGTTTTTTTTTCCTCTCAACAATACTAAATACTGTCTCTCTCTCTCTCTGCTTTCTTCTTCTCTTTTCTCCCTGTCTCAACCACACTCTCCCATTTCACCCCACTTTAGTTCATATCGCTTATATTTTGCACTGTGTGTCCACAACTGTGCTGGATGCCAGTTTTGTTTCTAAGGGCTTTAAATGTTTCTTCCTACATAATTCAGTCTTCTTTTTTTTTAATTCAGCAAGCATGACGGCTTCCATCTTTGTTGTAAGCACACTCTTGTTTGGTGGTTTTCAGTCTTTTTTTTTTTTTTTTTTTTTTGCATTACAAATACTCCATTTCTCCTTCGCACATGAGAGTTCTCTGGGGAGTACAATTAGGAGTAAAGTTGCTCTAGTGTAAGACTGCCAAATTACTCTCCAAAGTCAATATGGTCTTTAATAGAACAAATAGAATCTGAGAGCTGAATGCAGTTGAAAAACTGGGTTCATTTTACATCATGCAATTAGCTGTGTTTTGAAGAATCATAGCAATGGCTGGTTGGAATGAGCTTCCCACCCAATATAAGAATCCTTTCAACCGTGTTCCCGGGAGATGGTCAAACAATCCTTGCTTGAACTCTTGAGAATACACAGGGGAAGCTTGTTACTTTCACTGTGATTCTCTCTACAGAGCAAGAATAATTTTGGGAAAAGAATAATCCTTTCCTGTTGCAGTGCTGCTGAAGCTCAGGGAGCATGGCTTAATGGAGAAAGAGCAAGCGATGATGAAAGGAGGAGAGGAAGCTGGGGAAGGCCACAGGGGACAGTTCTGCCCTGTCATGGAGGGTGTACTTATCCTGGGAGCAGTGGGGAGTCAGGGAAGGAAGCTGGGCAGAAAAGAAGCAGGTTCAGAGCTGGTTTTTCAAAAGCCAGTCTACCTGCAGTATCCAGAATGTAAAGAATGGAGGCAGAGGCACCAAAGAGAGAATAGTAATGGTGACCCCGAGGGGAAATGATGACGTTCAAGTGAAGGGGTATTAAGGATGGAGAAGGGAACTGGTTCTCAGTGGCTGAGACTGGAATCTGGCATAAAACTCCCATATGGTATTCACATACACTGCTTACTTCCTTGGACATTAGCGTCTTTATCTGTAAAACAAGGATAACAATAGTCCCTATTCCATAGGGCTGGTGTGATGATAAAGTGGGATCTTATGTTTAAAGAGCTTAGTGTCCACCTCATGGTATATATGCAATACATGTTGGTTGTTCTTATCATTGAAGAACCATGGACAAGACCTCAGTAGTTAGGGTAGACCAAACTGTTATCCATGAGGAACCCAGAGATGCATAGGATTAAAATGTGTTGGGTGGCAAGTGGGAGGGAGGTTCAAGAGGAAGGGGACATATGGATACTTATGGCTGATTCATGTTGTTGTGTGGCAGAAATCAACACAACGTTGTGAAGTAATAATCCTCCAGTTAAGGAATAAATAAATTTTCTAAAAACTACAGTTCATGTCTTATTCCCATGACAGTCTAAGGAGAGCATCTTTGATGGGTAGACAGCTCTCCCCTTGTGTGATTTAGGACCCCAGGTGGCTCTGTTGTCACCTGGGGCCTTGTTCTCTTCCTCCAATCTACAGAAGCAGAAAGAGGTATATGCACTTTTTAAAAGCCCTGAACTTGGGTGTGGGCACTGCACTCCTGTTCATGATCCATTGGCAAGAACCAGTCACATGACCACATCCATCTGCACAGAAAGCTGGGAAACACAGTCACTGGCTGAGAAGCCCCTTCTGTGCCCACCTCAGCACTGTTGGCATTGCAGGCTGGGTGAGTCTTTGTGGCGGGGCTGTCCTGTGCACAGTAGGATGTCAGATAACATCCTTGGCTTCTACCTCCTACATGCTAGTAACACACACATACCCAGCTCATGGCAAACAAAGCTATCTCCAGACATTGCCAATTGTTTTCTGGGAGCAAAATCACCCCCTAGTTGAGAACTGCTGCTCTATCACAGAAGAGGAAAATTCTGGGGAGCAGCTGGCCAACTCTGTAAGAGAGAGAAAATTCAAACTGATGGCTCAATTCCTAGCCTCACTAGGCGGTGAGCTCCCCCGAGGCAGGAGGGAGCTCCCCCTCCTGGATTTTATTTGCTGCAGAATTCCCACCCTCATCCTCTGCGCCGAGAGCAACACCTGACCCCTTGAAGGCACTCAACACATAGCTATCAACTAACCAGATGTGCTCTATCAACTGACCAGACTGAACCAACATTCACCATTCAAACATGGCAAGCAAAGCCCTGTGCTCGTAAAGGATACCTTCTCTCCTTGCATCAGGAAATGTTAATAATATTAATCACCATTTTAAAAGCTCAGATCCACCAGAAGCAGAACATCACATGGGACCTGCCCACTCCCACCTCTGCAGATATTGTGCCCCTGGTACTCAAGGTAGAGAGATAGTACCAGCTCAGGCTGCTCTTCCACGGTGGCTGATTTCATCTTCCTGAAGGACCTCCTGGTGCAAATCCCCCTGCCATACCTAATGTCAAGCTATTGCCTTCTCCGAAGGAGGACCTAATTATGCCAGAGGCAGCCACCTGCAATTTCCCGTCTGCTAAGTGGGACTCCGTGGGGTTTTAATTCTCCTGTTCACTTCAGAGGCCCTTGTTCCTTTTTTTAAGTACCACCCCTCCTCCCAGCTCTGAATCTCTGTCAACATCAGCGGAATGGGGCAGGAGATGCATGGCAACAGTATGGTTGCCAAGATTTAACCGAATGGCTGTATTAATTTCTTGGTTAAATCTGCTCCAAAAGAGCCATGAAAAATCAGCCCTTCAGGGTCTGGAAAGATTAAAAAAAAAAA
>SJYW01032501.1:353226-381710 GCA_006410735.1 Raphicerus campestris | reverse complement strand
TTTAAAAGGTAGCTGTGTTATGAAATTTATTTGGATCAACTCCTTTATCTCATTTGCTGATTCCTTTTGTGTTTTTTATGTATTTGGGTGGCAGCAGTATTAAATAGCTTTAGGGAGTACTTACCGTGTGTCAAGCGTTGTTCTAAGTGTATTATATGCTTTAACTTATGTATCTCTCAATGAAGTTACTATTATTCCCTCATTTGCAGATGAGTAACTGAAGCACAGAAGGATTAAGCAACTTTCCTAAAGTTGTGCAGCTAGAACGCAGCAGAATGGAAGCTGAATCCAGGCAGTCTGGGTGCATTATTTATACTTTCTGCCTTCACCGCCATTGTATTATAATCTTAAATGTAGCAAGCATTACTTCTATAAAGTTATCGATAGGATAATGGGTAAGAGCAGAAAAATAAGCTGGGAAGAAAATATTTGGTCTCCGTCAATAATTAGGATGATTGGACATTTACTTATGTTTTATCTTTATATTTTCATTCATGAAGTTGTCCCCCTCGGTTTTAGATGAAAACTGTAAAATTACTTATTCCTCAAATAAATGGCACAACCAGTAGGTGACTGACTTTGTCAGCAGGGCTTTGGCGGAAGTCTTGGTAAATCCACATGTGATTGTTGATGGCATGTTTGCTTTTGCTTAATTTCTACAGAATGCCTGTGTAGGTGCCCTCCCAGCATTGCATCGTCCAAATTTCTATCTCAATACATAGATATACACTACGAAGTCTGCTTTAGACAATATGGCCAATTCTTTGAAAAACCACCAATCTATTATTTGAGACAAATGTGCAGCATTGGGTTGTTTTTGTTTTTTTTTCCTCTCAACAATACTAAATACTGTCTCTCTCTCTCTCTGCTTTCTTCTTCTCTTTTCTCCCTGTCTCAACCACACTCTCCCATTTCACCCCACTTTAGTTCATATCGCTTATATTTTGCACTGTGTGTCCACAACTGTGCTGGATGCCAGTTTTGTTTCTAAGGGCTTTAAATGTTTCTTCCTACATAATTCAGTCTTCTTTTTTTTTAATTCAGCAAGCATGACGGCTTCCATCTTTGTTGTAAGCACACTCTTGTTTGGTGGTTTTCAGTTTTTTTTTTTTTTTTTTTTTTGCATTACAAAATGCTCCTGGCATTTTGTACACAAAACATAATCTATACCATTGGTGATATCTCTCTCATTCTCGCAGTTTGAGTGGAGTGTGTGGCAGGGTAGGGGGGTGGGGGGCAGAGGTGGCTGGAATGAGGCTGAGAGGAAATCAGCAGATCAATTCTCAGCAGGGATACAGGGCTTAAAAGATAGTCCTTGCGTGGAATCTTCTGATAATGCACCTGTCCCTTGCCTCCACCCTCATTGTGCTGCAATAACTGACTAATGACAGCCAATAAATGAACCTGGCACAAGAGAGGCGTTCCAGAGTCAGTGAAATGAAGATGTGTGACTTGGCCATCTCATTGGATCCTTCCCCATCACGTTCTACGTCATGCTTATGGTCTAGTGTGTCATGAATGGTCATCCTCCCAGTGATAAGTACTGGTCCCCTTCGGTATCAACTGTGGAATTTCATAATCTGCTGGGTAAATGAGTAACCCAGCTTTAAAACAGCAAAAATAATTTGTTTGGAATATCAGTGTACATAACTCTTTGTGCAAAGTTCTCCTTTTTACTGTTGCACATTAACTTTTTTGTTACTGTACAATTACCACCTGAGAGCAGACAGTGAGAATTGTAAAACATTATACAGCAGTAGCAGGAGCCTGGTATTGGACCTTTTGATGAAGGCATCATAATGATACATTTTCTGAATATTACCTTCAGACTATCTTAATAAAGAATCCATTGTTCTCCTGGTTATTTCTGTGATAGATACCCATACTGATGCTGATAGCTTAGACTAACTTTTCTGTGATCAAATAATTTTGTTATATGTCTTTTGTGTTAACAGCCTTTGTTGACGATTATACATTATAGAAGGAGAAGGACATGGCAACCCACTCCAGTATTCTTGCCTGGAGAATCCCCATGGAGAAAGGAGCCCAGTGGGCTACAGTCCATGGGGCTGCAAAGAGTCAGACATGACTGAGCGACTGTGCGCAGCACATATACTACACTGTCGATGTTCAGTTTATTTGTTAGTATTCCAATTTGTCCTTTCAATGGAGGAATGTTATTTATGAGTACTCTTGACTCGTATTGCATTGTTAATTTTGGTTCTTCAACAGTTCAGATTAACATACAAGTATTGAAGACCTATTTGTATTGTTCACTGTTCCAAACACTGGGATGCAGAGGGTTGAGTGGCTTCGGACATGGTCCCTACACTCAAAAAATTTAATGTCCTCCAGGAAAGACTACAATTTTAATATCAGGAAGTAAATTCTAGAATGCTGATTTTTTACCAGGTGTCATGAAAGCCCTTATGAGAAGCCTATTTCCCAGCAGATAAGTCAGGTGAGGCCCCTGGAAGATAAAACCTTTGTTCCAAGTATTAGAGGATATGTTAAAAAGAAAAAATGAGGGTGGCATACTAGGAAGGGAAATGATGTGTATGCTGGGAAACCATGCTGATTGTGCTATATTAGAATTTTAAATATTATTAGAAAATGGCAGGTGAGCTTGGAAAGGTATCTAAGGATCAAATCAAATAATTATTTTATGCTGTATTTAGGTGCTTGAAATTTATTCATAGGGATAGTCTATGGACTGACTGCCTAAGATTGTTTATGAATTATTTTCACATTATTTGTAAAAAATGTGAATTATTCATTTTCTTGAAAAAAGTATCCAAAACTTTTATTAGATATCGATGTGTTCCATAATCCAAAAATTAAGAATATTTGTACTGAAAACATGCAAATATTCATGTGTATGCCACCAGGACATGCAAGGACATACTGTTCATTAATTAGAATAAGTATCACCATATCTGTATTTTACATTATAAGAAATTTGATGAACAAAACCTTATCAGTTCAAAGCTCAAAGCTTAGAGTTGCCAGGAAGACTCCTGCTTATAGCCTGAGTAAAACCATACATTTATTCATTAAATAATATCTAATTGAAACATATTCTTGAATCATTTGCCCTGGCATCATAAAAAATTTTTCATCCTTCTCCAATGAAAGTGTCAGATCTTGGTAACAATGATTTTGTAAGTGGCCCTATGATGCTGTGGTTGGCTCTGAGGAGAGACCAAAAGACACTCTGTCCCTTTTCAGAGCTCAGAGTCTAATGAGGACAGCAAGCACTAACCAGATAATCACAAAAGAGCTGAGCAAGTTCATACTGTTATCAGTGCTGTGCAGTGAAAGAAAAGATGAGAAATAGTAGGGGAACCTGATGTAGAAGGGGGTTAAGGGAAGGTTTTCTTGAGGAAACGATGTTTGAACTGAGGTCTGTGGAAATGAGTTAAGTGTCAGCTGGGGAAGAAAGTAAAAGAGACCCTAGACTCTAAATCTCTGATGCAGGAAAGTGCTTGGGCTGTTTTAGGAGAGGAAAAAAGGAATATAAAGTACAGTGGGGAGAACAGCATGAGACGACCCTGGAGAAACAAAGGTTGGAGCATGCAGGGCCCAGTGGGCTCTCTTATTGTGATAAAGAACATGGGTCTTTATCTGAAGAACAGTGAAAGGGAAAGTGGGCACTGACATAGTCAAATCTGTACGTTTTAAGAAAGTTCCTGGCTGCTGTGTAGAAAATGAACTGAAGGGGAACAAATTGGGGAAAACTTATTTTATAATATACAGGTATCACAGTTGATAATATATTGATACCATATACTTTACTGTAACTTACTGCGTTGTTTTAAATTTGCTTTAGTTTCTCCATGTGGAAACTGATGAGGATGAACCGGTGGTTCTCTAAGTTTAGACCTCCCCACGAATGAGCTGAGAAATTGATCCTCAGAGGCCTCAGAGAAGTTCCTTCAGTTCTGAATGGCCTCCTGCTGTGACTTCAGTGTGTCACACAAGAATTAGCCTTTTCTATATGTGCTGTAAGGTGACAAAGATCGAGAGTCCCACCGTAAACTCTTTCTGTGCACTAACATTTCATGATTCTAGATTTTGAGGAAGTCAAATTCCAGTCTAAGCCCCTTGTTTTTACCAAAGAGAAGTGTGTAGCCTGAAGAAGGGAGTGACTATATACACTGAGATTCCATAGTAGTTTAGTCGCTAACTCATGTCTGACTCTTGCAACCCCACAGACTTGTAGCCTGCCAGGCTCCTCTGTCCATGGGATTCTCCAGGCAAGAATACTGGAGTGGGTTGCCATTTCCTTCCTCAGGGAATCTTCCCAACCCAGGACTCGAACCCAGGTCTCCTGCATTGCAGACAGATTCTTGACTGACTGAGCGACAAGCGAAAGTTGAGATTCCATAGCTCAGTGCATATAGAACGTTAGTCTCCTAACCAGTAATGCTACATTTTTCTAATATGCATGCTGTTTTTATATTCTTTGTGACTAGGTCATTGGTTATTATAATGATCAGGATTGCAGGTGCTTTTTTTTCTCTCCTTAGTTATGATCAGAAATGCATTTCATGTTTTTTCAATGACTGGTAAAAATTTATTTCTCTAAGATCTCAAACATCATTTTACTAAAACTTGAAGCTTGCTTTGACTTTCCAGGAGAGCAGACTTCTTACTTTATTCTGACTAAGCTGAAAATATTGCAAGACCAGCATTTCTACTTCTAAGTCAGTCCAAAGTCTGTAAGCATACAGAAGTGATGAGTAGAAAGAGAAATTAGCTGAGCTTTCTTTCAGTAAGCTTTTTACTTGATTTGAACTTGCGTTCAAAGGTAAATCAAAAGTTTAAAGTTGAATATGAATCTGAGACATGCTGAGGTGTATAGTGCTTCTGAGCACAGGCTCTGGAGTTAGGTGATCTGAATTCAAATCCCCAACTTCTTCACCTACTAACTTTGTGACTTAGGGAAAAAATTACTTTTCTCGGGCTCATTTTCCCCATTTGCTGAGTAGAAATAGTGACATTTCAGAGTAAGCACTGAATGAGACCATATACAAAAAAATGAACTGTGTCATCAGAGTTCAGTATAGAAAACAGAAACAAATCATGATGTTTCAAGAAGAAAGGGGTTTAATATAGGGGAAATCAAGGGAAGGAAGAGGATGCCACAGGTCACTGACTTCACACTGCTGCAATTGTGCCCCTTCACGTATCACAGCATTGTCGTGGTGAAGGAACTTGCATAACCCAGTGAAACTATGATCCATGCCATGCGGGGCCACCCAAGATAGATGGGTGATAGTGAAGAGTTCTGACAAAACGTGGTCCGTTGGAGCAGGGAATGGCAAACCACACCAGTATTTGTGCGTGGAAAACTCCATGAAGAGTATGAAAAGGCAAAAAAGATATGACATTAGAAGATGAGCCTCCCTTGGAGGGTGTCCAGTAAGCTATTGGGGAAGAGCAGAGGGCAATTACTAGAAGGGGGAAGCACAGGATGGGGTGGTTAGATGGCATTACAAACTCAGTGGACATGAATTTGAGTAGATGCTAGGAGACAGTGGAAGATAGAGGAATCTGGTGGCTACAGTCTATGGGGTCACAGAGATCAGATATGATTGAGCAACTGAACAACAACTAACTGTGAAATGGTCAGGCAGCTGCTCCTGATGCCACCTCAACCACAACTGCTGATGTAACTGCCATCACAGCCGTGAACCTGATGATACCACACTGGAAGTCTGAGTCCAGCCACTGTGAACACTCCCTGAACATGCTTGCCAGCATCAGAGCAATAAGAGGACAGTATTTGTTTGCCTCTCTCTTCCGAATTTCCCATGAATGCCCCAGATTTGTGGAGCCTAGTTTGTAACAAGAATCTAAGATGCAAGGGAGTTTGGGAAATGTAGTTTGTCGCTTTCTAGTTACCAAATGTGGGCTTCCCTGGTAGCTGAACTGTAAAGAACCTACCTGCAAATGCAGGAGATGCATGTTCAATCCCTGGGTCAGGAAAATCCCCTGGAGAAGGAAATGGAAACACACGCCAGTATTCTTGCCAGGGAAATTCCATGAACAGAGGAGCCTGTTGGGCTACAGTCCATGGGGTTGCAGAGTCGGATGCGACTTAGTGTTCAGTCGCTCAGTTGTGTCTGACTCTTTGTGATCCCATGGACTGCGGCACACCAGGCTTCCTTGTCCTTCATCTCCCAAAGCTTGCTCAGACTCCTGTCCATTGAGTCAGTGATGCCATCCAATCATCTCATCCTTTGTTGTCCCCTTCTCCTCCTGCCTTCAATCTTCCCCAGCATCAGGGTCTTTTCAAGTGAGTTAGTTCTTCGCATCAGGTGGCCAAAGTATTGGAGCTTCAGCTTCAGCATCAATCCTTCCAGTGAATATTCAGGATTTATGTCCTTTAGCATTTAGTGACTAAACACCAAGACAATAACAACAGTTACCAAATAGAAGGAGGATAAAATAGAAATTGAGACCCAATCTAGGTATCTGCCACAACCGAGCCCAGAGTATGGCATACAAGCAGATACCCAATAAATAATAGTTATTGTTGATTTTGTTGCTGTTGGTATATTAGTAGCAGGAGTATAGGTATCACATAGTTATAATACATAATTTACTTGTAAATTTCTATTAACCTTAAGAGGTTGATTTGCTTCTATTCTTAGGGAATTTACCAAGGATGCAATTAAATGTAAATCTTCATCTATGTTGTGAACCCATTATTTTTAAGATTCATTTTTCTCCCTAGAAAGATAGCAGTAGATAATAAAGCAAATTTCTTTGTGTTTTCTGATTCAGTTAACATAATTACTGAATTTAAACAATAGGACTCAATTCGGTTAACTCTTTTGGGACAGGATAAGCTTTGCAGCATTTATGTATAAACAGCTGATTGATCTTATTGGGTGCCTAAGTTATGACCAACCTAGATAGCCTATTCAAAAGCAGAGATATTACTTTGCCGACTAAGGTCCGTCTAGTCAAGGCTATGGTTTTTCCAGTAGTCTGTATGGATATGAGAGTTGGACTGTGAAGAAGGCTGAGCGCCGAAGAATTGATGCTTTTGAACTGTGGCGTTGGAGAAGACTCTTGAGAGTCCCTTGGACTGCAAGGAGATCCAACCAGTCCATTCTGAAGGAGATCAGCCCTGGGATTTCTTTGGAAGGAATGATGCTAAAGCTGAAGCTCCAGTACTTTGGCCACCTCATGCGAAGAGTTGACTCACTGGAAAAGAGTCTGATGCTGGGAGGGATTGGGGTCAGGAGAAGGGGATGACCGAGGATGAGATGGCTGGATGGCATCACTGACTCAATGAACGCGAGTCTGAGTGAACTCCGGGAGTTGGTGATGGACAGGGAGGCCTGGCGTGCTGCGATTCATGGGGTCACAAAGAGTCAGACATGACTGAGCGACTGAACTGAACTGAACTGAGACAGAAACTAAATCTTCTTTTCCTATAACAAACTGTCAGTGGTGCAACCATTTTGAAATTATTTTCTAAGCTAATGAAAGAGTGTAATTATAGCAGTAGTGCATTGCTCTCACCACCATTATTTTCATTTTCTCCTCTCATTTATTTATTTTCTCTATTCATTTCCTTCTATTCTGATAAGCTTTTGACACCCAGAAACCCTAATAACAAAACATCTGTGTTGTTCTTTCCATCACTATTTTAGAATGAGAACAACCCCACAAAATTATAGGTCAGTTACAGAGTTCTCTGGTTTTTCTGATGCAGGGACACCTGTTTTTCAAATGCTCCCTTTCACCTAGAGAGTCTTAGATTGTACTGTTTTTTAGTTAAGGAAGATTTAATCAGAAGTGACAGACAGAAATAGCACTTACAGTACTTTTGCAATTAACTGAACTACCCAGAAGAGTAGCTAGTTTAAACATCTGACCTGTCTTTTGAAAGTCAAGCAAAGGGTTATATTTAAAATGATAACCAAGAAGGACCTGCTGTACAGCACATGGAACTCTGCTCAGTGTTATGTGGCAGCCTGGATGGAGGGGGGAGTTTGAAGGAGAATGAATACATGTATATGTATGGCTGAGTCCCTTTGCTGTTCACCTAAAACTGTCACAACATTGTTAATCAGCTATGCTGCTAAGTCACTTCAGTTGTGTCCAACTCTGTGAGACCCCATAGACAGCAGCCCACCAGGCTCCTCTGTCCATGGGATTTTCCAGGCAAGAGTACTAAAGTGGGTTGCCTCCTCCATTAATCAGCTATACTCCAGTATAAAATAAAAAGTTAAAAGAGGAAGTCTGTATTTCTCTTGTATTTAGTCTGTGGCATAAATTTCTCTTTAACTATTTTTATTTCTTTCTCTATTTTATGTTTTCCAGCCAATCACACTTAGATAAGAAGGATGCTTATCTTCAGAATCAGTCTAAAAGTCTGAAATTTAAATGTTTAGGGCTGGGAAGATTCCATAGGCCTTGGGCAACTAAAACCCATGTGCCACAACTACAGAGCCTGTGCTCTAGAGCCTGAGAGCTGTGACTACTCAAGCCGGCATGCCCTAAAATGATGTTTTATTCATTTATTTATTTAAGAAAGATTCCTTGGATACCTGCTTAACTACATTTAAAATCCAGAAAGCTTTCTACATTGTATTATTTCTTTGCATCATATTTTATTTAAGACTTTCAATACAATTCCTTTGCTAAAAGATATATTATTTTGTTGTTGTTGTTTGGTCACTATGTCCAGCTTTTTGCAACCCCATGGACTGCAGTACACCAGGCTTCCCTGTCCTTCACTATCTCCTTGAGTTTGCTCAAACTCATGTCCATTGAGTCATTGACGACATCTGACCATCTCATCCTCTATCGCCCCCTTCTAAAATCCAAAGGATTTCCCTAGTGGCTCAGACAGTATAGCATCTGCCTACAATGTGGGAGACCCGGGTTTGATCCCTGGGTCAGGAAGATCCTCTGGAGAAGGAAGTGGCAACCTACTCCAGTACTCTTGCCTGGAAAATCCCATGGACGGAGGAGCCTGGTAGACTACAGTCCATGGGGTGGCGAAGATGGACTGAGTGACTCAGACATGACTGANAGACAGAAACTAAATCTTCTTTTCCTATAACAAACTGTCAGTGGTGCAACCATTTTGAAATTATTTTCTAAGCTAATGAAAGAGTGTAATTATAGCAGTAGTGCATTGCTCTCACCACCATTATTTTCATTTTCTCCTCTCATTTATTTATTTTCTCTATTCATTTCCTTCTATTCTGATAAGCTTTTGACACCCAGAAACCCTAATAACAAAACATCTGTGTTGTTCTTTCCATCACTATTTTAGAATGAGAACAACCCCACAAAATTATAGGTCAGTTACAGAGTTCTCTGGTTTTTCTGATGCAGGGACACCTGTTTTTCAAATGCTCCCTTTCACCTAGAGAGTCTTAGATTGTACTGTTTTTTAGTTAAGGAAGATTTAATCAGAAGTGACAGACAGAAATAGCACTTACAGTACTTTTGCAATTAACTGAACTACCCAGAAGAGTAGCTAGTTTAAACATCTGACCTGTCTTTTGAAAGTCAAGCAAAGGGTTATATTTAAAATGATAACCAAGAAGGACCTGCTGTACAGCACATGGAACTCTGCTCAGTGTTATGTGGCAGCCTGGATGGAGGGGGGAGTTTGAAGGAGAATGAATACATGTATATGTATGGCTGAGTCCCTTTGCTGTTCACCTAAAACTGTCACAACATTGTTAATCAGCTATGCTGCTAAGTCACTTCAGTTGTATCCAACTCTGTGAGACCCCATAGACAGCAGCCCACCAGGCTCCTCTGTCCATGGGATTTTCCAGGCAAGAGTACTAAAGTGGGTTGCCTCCTCCATTAATCAGCTATACTCCAGTATAAAATAAAAAGTTAAAAGAGGAAGTCTGTATTTCTCTTGTATTTAGTCTGTGGCATAAATTTCTCTTTAACTATTTTTATTTCTTTCTCTATTTTATGTTTTCCAGCCAATCACACTTAGATAAGAAGGATGCTTATCTTCAGAATCAGTCTAAGAGTCTGAAATTTAAATGTTTAGGGCTGGGAAGATTCCATAGGCCTTGGGCAACTAAAACCCATGTGCCACAACTACAGAGCCTGTGCTCTAGAGCCTGAGAGCTGTGACTACTCAAGCCGGCATGCCCTAAAATGATGTTTTATTCATTTATTTATTTAAGAAAGATTCCTTGGATACCTGCTTAACTACATTTAAAATCCAGAAAGCTTTCTACATTGTATTATTTCTTTGCATCATATTTTATTTAAGACTTTCAATATAATTCCTTTGCTAAAAGATATATTATTTTGTTGTTGTTGTTTGGTCACTATGTCCAGCTTTTTGCAACCCCATGGACTGCAGTACACCAGGCTTCCCTGTCCTTCACTATCTCCTTGAGTTTGCTCAAACTCATGTCCATTGAGTCATTGACGACATCTGACCATCTCATCCTCTATCGCCCCCTTCTAAAATCCAAAGGATTTCCCTAGTGGCTCAGACAGTATAGCATCTGCCTACATTGTGGGAGACCCGGGTTTGATCCCTGGGTCAGGAAGATCCTCTGGAGAAGGAAGTGGCAACCTACTCCAGTACTCTTGCCTGGAAAATCCCATGGACGGAGGAACCTGGTAGACTACAGTCCATGGGGTGGCGAAGATGGACTGAGTGACTCAGACATGACTGAGTGACTTCACGTCACTCCACTTCACTTCTAAAATCCAGAAAACTTTCTACATCGTACTATTTCATTGCATCATATTTTAAGGACTTTAAATGTGATTCCTTCACTAAAAGATATATGTATTGACCTTTAGACATATCCTTAGGGAATGAATGTCAGGTATGCTTCCTGACCTTATGGAGGTAACATTCCAAGAAGATGGGACAATTACACCTAACATATGACAACTGACAAAACAAAACTGCATGTAATTTAATAGATCAAGTGTTGCTATATATTGAGTTAATGATCTAGCATTATGAACTTTATGGTTTTGGTTTTTGTTGTTTTGTTGTTTAATAGACTAGTTTTAGAGCAGTTTTAGGTTCACAGCACAATGAGGGGGGAGGTACAGGGATTTCTGAAATACCCCCTCCCCTGACGCATGGACTGCCTCCCCATTATCAGCATCCCTGACCCAGAGTGGTACATTTATTAAAATTGGTGACCCCACAACAGTTGACACATCCTTGTCACCCCAAATCTGCAGTTTAAATTAGAGTTCACCTTTGAGGCTGTACATTCTGTGGGTTTGAACACATGTATAATGACACATAGCCACCATTACAGTATCATACAGAGTAGTTTCACCACATTAAAACTCCTCTGTGCTATGTCTGTTTGTCTTTCCTTCTCCCCAGCTCCTGGCAGTCACTGATGTTTTCACTATCGCCATAGTTTTATCTTTTCCAGCATATGGAATCTTAGTTCCCCAACCAGGGATTGAACCCCTGTCGTGTGCATTGGAAGGCAGATTCTTAACCACTAGACCACCAGGGAAGTCTCTTGTTTGTTTCCTTATTGTTGAATTTTTAAAGTTTTTTGTATATTTCATGTTAACAGTCCTCTGTCACTTGTGTTTTTATTATTATTTTATCCCAGTTTGTGGCTTCTCATTGTTTCGATGGTGTCATCTTAGAGCAGAGATTTTAATGTAATCCAGTTTATTAAATTATTCTTTCCATGGATTACGCCTTTGGTGTTGTATTTAAAAAATCACCTCTATGCTCAAGGTGACCTATATTTCCTCATGCTATCTTCTAGGAGTTTAATANTTGTGCTCTAGTTTTTATTATTTCTTCTGCTTAATTTGGATTTAATTTGCTCTTTTTTTCCCCTAGTTTCTAACGTAGAAGTTTAAATTAATATTAGGCTTCATTTAAGCTTCCTTGGCAAATGCAAACCTGATAATCACATTCTGAAATTCCTTTTGTCATTATTACCAACAAGTGCATGTTGACCTACCTGTATCTGAAGGGTCCAAAAATATAACAGACAAATCCATACACATGAAACAATATTCTATACTCGTTATATCAGGTTCTCAATTCTTAAAATATATTCCCATAATATATATTCCCATGAAAATATAAATGAAAATCAGAAGATAGAAGTATTCGAGGGACCACAAACAATATTTAGGAAAAGTCATATATGGAGGTGAGACTTGGATAGACCTTAAAAGAAGGTAATAACAGGTGGGTATTCTACAAAGAGGGAGTATTTCAAATGAATTGTGGAAGAAAAGATGTATAAGTTCAAAGAAACGTGAATAAACGTTTTGGTTGGAGTGAAAGTATCCTTGTAGTAGGATTCAGGTATGAAAAATATATTTAAAAAGGTAAGTGCCAGAAGATAGAGAACATTTAATTTGGGTTTTAGGTTTAGAGTCTCACAAACAGAATAGTTTATTTCAGGTAGCATACCTCAGTGCAGGCTTATAAAATCTGCCCCAGAGCCTTAGTTTTCTCCGCTCAGTGGCGTGATAAGTACAAAACTGGCGGCTCAGACGGTACAGTGTTTGCCTGCAATGCGGGAGACCTGGGTTTGATCCCTGGGTAGGGAAGATCCCCTAGAGAAGGAAATGGCAACCCACTCCAGTACTCTTGCCTGGAAAATTCCATGGATGGAGAAACCTGGTAGCCTGCAGACCATGGGATCGCAAAGAGTCAGACACAACTGAGCAACTTCACTGGCCTCTTAGCAAAAGATTATGAAAAATTTGGAACCTCTGTGGAAGGAACATCTTGCATCCAGTGTGTCATTAAAAAAAAAAAAAAAAAGTGCTGTCTGGTTACTGACAACTATAG
This sequence comes from Raphicerus campestris, assembly GCA_006410735.1. Classification (NCBI taxonomy): domain Eukaryota; kingdom Metazoa; phylum Chordata; class Mammalia; order Artiodactyla; family Bovidae; genus Raphicerus; species Raphicerus campestris. The sequence goes on along the minus strand of SJYW01032501.1, from coordinate 368,893 downwards.
GAAGTATAGTAGAAATCATGACTATACTTTTAAACAGGAAAAGTGTGAAAGTTTTCACAGCATGGATTTATATGGCATTTTCTTGATAGGTCAAGCCCTCTGTAACTTGGCCACTTTCAGCAGAATTGCCTCTATTCCAATAACTCCATGTTGTGATTTAATCTTGGGAGCACTACCAAGAATTCTGAGTTGATTGCTGGACTAATGAAGCATGACCTACTGATTAAAAAATAAATGAAAACAAGGATTTTCTTTATGAGTCAAACTTCTCTACATACCACATCTGAATAAAAAGTTCCTGTAATGTCCTAATACTAAAACCCTGGTAATATTTAATGGCAGAATAATGAGTGCCAGATAATAGATCATAGAAGTTAGCTTTGTTACTTACTGTCTGTACCACAAAATATCACNGTGATAAGTACAAAACTGGCGGCTCAGACGGTACAGTGTTTGCCTGCAATGCGGGAGACCTGGGTTTGATCCCTGGGTAGGGAAGATCCCCTAGAGAAGGAAATGGCAACCCACTCCAGTACTCTTGCCTGGAAAATTCCATGGATGGAGAAACCTGGTAGCCTACAGACCATGGGACTGCAAAGAGTTGGACACAACTGAGCAACTTCACTGGCCTCTTAGCAAAAGATTATGAAAAATTTGGAACCTCAGTGGAAGGAACATCTTGCATCCAGTGTGTCATTAAAAAAAAAAAAAAAAAGTGCTGTCTGGTTACTGACAACTATAGGAAGTATAGTAGAAATCATGACTATACTTTTAAACAGGAAAAGTGTGAAAGTTTTCACAGCATGGATTTATATGGCATTTTCTTGATAGGTCAAGCCCTCTGTAACTTGGCCACTTTCAGCAGAATTGCCTCTATTCCAATAACTCCATGTTGTGATTTAATCTTGGGAGCACTACCAAGAATTCTGAGTTGATTGCTGGACTAATGAAGCATGACCTACTGATTAAAAAATAAATGAAAACAAGGATTTTCTTTATGAGTCAAACTTCTCTACATACCACATCTGAATAAAAAGTTCCTGTAATGTCCTAATACTAAAACTCTGGTAATATTTAATGGCAGAATAATGAGTGCCAGATAATAGATCATAGAAGTTAGCTTTGTTACTTACTGTCTGTACCACAAAATATCACTGGGCATTGCTAACAGCCTAACAGTTTCAGTTCAAAAATATTTTAAATAAAGCCTAAGCTTAAGACATTTTTCCTGGAGAAGGAAATGGCACCCAACTCCAGTATTCTTGCCTGGAGAATCCCATGAACGGAGGAGCCTGGTGGGCTACAGTCCATGGGGTCGCAAAGAGCCGTACACAACTGAGCGACTTCACTAAGACATTTTTATTTTTAGTCCATGTCTTTCCAATATCATCCAGATGAAGATACAGTTTTTAAAAGAAAGATAAAAATAATTTATAAGTTAAAGGAAATGAAGCAAAGAATTTTTTCTGTTCAAAGTAGAATATATATTATCACTAATCCTTTGGAAATGGTAGAAAATCAAGTAATAAGCATTTTACAGCTCGAGCTTTTATGACTAATGTCATTCCACTGAGATGAACACATACTAGTTTTTCTCATTCAAGTATATGATATTTTAGCCATGCAGAACCTATCATGCTGGCCTGTGGGGCACTTTTTTCTAACATGTTCAGACATTACATGCAGATATCTCCAACTTAAAAATGTTGTTTCACATTTACACGAATAAATCTAGGGGCTTCCCTGGAGGCCCAGTGCTTAAGAATCTGCTTTTCAGTGCCGAGGACACCAGTTCAATCCCTGGTCCAGGAAGATCTCACGGGCTGGGAGGGACAACTACACCCATGTGCCGCCACCACTGAAGCCCACACCCTCTAGAGCTGATGGTCTGCGATAAGAGAAGCCACCCGCAAGNTGCCGAGGACACCAGTTCAATCCCTGGTCCAGGAAGATCTCACGGGCTGGGAGGGACAACTACACCCATGTGCCACCACCACAGAAGCCCACACCCTCTAGAGCTGATGGTCTGCGATAAGAGAAGCCACCACAAGGAGAAACTTGTGCACCACAACAGGAGAGTAGCTTCTACTCGCCACAGCTAGAGAAAGCCCGCGAGCAGCAATGAGGACCCAGTGGAGCCAAAAATAAAATAAATAATTTTAAAAAATTAATAGATCTGGGCATGTGCAAAAGGGAAGAACCTCGGCAAGGTTCATCAATATTTTTGATTTATTATTTTGTATATTAGTTTACAGATTAGAAGAAAAGTAAATTGCACAGTGTCACTGAAAGACTCAGAACACTCCCTCCACTAAGGAACAATGAGAGAATCGTTAAATTAATTAAAATTATAAAATGACATGGATTAGTAACTTTCTTCTGAATATTTTATGACTCTAACAGCCATCAGGACTAATTTGGAAGGGTATATGTTTAATGCCAGCTTCATAGTCCTTAAATCTTTGGTTTATATTTAGCACTAAATTTTAAACCAGGTATTAAGTTTCCATATGATCTGAAGAAATTCAGTTTTAAAAGGGAGTAAAAGAGGTTACAGTAAAATCTTAGATTTTTATGGTTTGATTTTGTTACTTTCAAGCTCTATTCTCATAATCTCCCATAATTTCAAGTTTCAATGTAATGTCCCTTGTTCACTAAAAGAAGTTATTTTAGAATTTCCAGAGACAAAGATGTAATAAGGTCCTGCCTTGAAACCCAGGATCATCTGTTCATGGGAGTAAGCTCTATTTTTTTAATATAATACCATGGCTACCTATTTAATGAATCTTTTTTGTTGTTGTTGACTTTTAAGACATGGGGGTACCCAATCAGCCTCCTGTTAATCATGTCTACTCGGTTTCTTGTGTGTCAGTAGCATAGGGAGCATTGAGAGGATGCAAGTGGCAACTGTAACTCTTTAAAAAATATAAACCACCACAGAGAATTCAGTAAATTGTGGTTTTGACAGGACAATTTAAATAAGTGGAACATTTATTCAAAGTATTTTAGTCACTGTTGACTCACTCAGGAATCAGGCCGTTTATGAATTAATGTTACCAAATCTGACACTCTTGGAGAAGGCTGGAAAATTTTCCATGATGCCAAGATGAATGATTCAAGAAGATGGTATTTAATTTTACATATAATTGACATTTCTAACTCTAACCTACTCCAGTGCAATATTTGCACTCTATATTAAGTATAGCTCTAATATCTTCCTTACTCAGTGGAATTGGCATTCTCACATGAATTAAAAATGCCAAACTCTGAATAGCTCTCATTGAATGTTGACACCACAAATGTCATTTCCAAGAGTGAAAGAGGCTCAAAATAGCAGAGCGTTTCCCCTTTTTACTTGTACTGTAAGCTGTTTTAATACTTTTCTAGAGGAAGAGGGTCCCAAGGGAAGAGTTTTTTTCTCTTTCTGCATTTGGTATAGAGGTGTTATTTTCTTTTGGCTGTTCTATACCCTTAGGTGGACCTTTTACCTGCCAGGCTTAGGCATGGACTTAGGCAGATCCCAAATGACATCACAACCAGAGCTTTCCCCCATCTTCTTCTACTGCATTCCTTTCCACTCCTTTTGTAACCAGTGATTTATTAGTTTGTTTCATGTACCTTAGGTACCTTAATCATTTTCAGAGTAGCTAGTTTACCATGTCTGCCATAACAAAGTGCCACAGACTGGGTGGTTTAACCAACAAAAATTTATGTACTCACATTTCTGGAGGCCAGAAGTTTAAGATGAAGGTGTCAGCAGCTTTGGTTTCTTCCAAGGTCTTCACTCCTTGGTTGGTAGATGGCTGTCTTCTTTTTTTTTTTAACAGTTTTATTTATTTTTTTTTTATTGAAGGATAATTGCTTTACAGAATTTTGCTGTTTTCTGTCAAACCTCAACATGAATCAGCCAGGATGAGGTGAGATGAAGTCACTCAGTCGTGTCCGACTCTTTGCGACCCCATGGACTGTAACTTACTAGGCTTCTCTGTCCATGGCATTGGAGGCAGACGCTTTAACCTCTGAGCCATATATCCCCTCCCTTTTGAAACTCCCTCCCATCTCCCTCCCCATCCCATCCATCTAGGTTGCCTTCTTGTTTTCACACAGTCTTTATTCTGTGTGTTTTTGGGCCCTAATCTCTTCTTCTTACAAGAATTGGATTAGGATCCACCCTAACCAACCCAGCTTAATTTAATCACCAGTTTAAAGATCCTTCTCCAAATACAGTCACATTCTGAGATAACTAGGAGACATGTGAATGTGAGGGGAACACAGTTCAGCTAGTAACAGTAGCCCAAGATGGAGATCATAATACTTGTTGGTGAGATGGAGGATTCAGTTCTTGCCATCCCTTGGAAGGCAATCATAGAAACTATGGTGGGAGGGAGGCATGATCTCATCATGATACCTCTGTAAGGGCAATGAAATAAGATTTTCTGAACACCTGTTATATACCAAAACTGTGCTAGACATTTTACATATATTTATCTAATTGAACACTTAAAATAGTCCTAAAAGGTGGGAACTCCCAGTAGTCCCCAGAGAAGGCAATGGCATCCTACTCTAGTACTCATGCCTGGAAAATCCCCTGGACAGAGGAACCTGGTAGGGTGCAATCCATGGGGTCGCTGAGGGTCAGACACGACTGAGCGACTTCACTTTCACGCATTGAAGAAGAAAATGGCAACCCTCTCCATTGTTCTTGTCTGGAGAATCCCAGGGATGGGGGAGCCTGGTGGGCTGCCGTCTATGGGGTCGCACAGAGTCGGACATGACTGAAGCGACTTAGCAGCAGCAGCAGCCAGTATTCTCACTTGCGAGCTAAGGAAACAGATTTGGTGATACTAAATGATTTGCTCAAGATCTCATAGCAAGGAAACAGAAATGCTGGAAGGCAAACCCAGATCCACATCTGACTCTAACACTGATTTTTCCATGGCACACATTTACTTCTCTCTGTAGAACACTAACGTGTTGATTAATCACTTGTCTTCTAGGTGATCCCCAAGTTACCCTATTCTGAAGATCTTGTTTTTCACTTTGAATTCCTGTGGGCCAAGTCAAGACCAGGTCAATAAGCTTTTTTCAGGAAAGGAAAAAAAAAAAGTTTGTGGGTTTTTTTTTTTTTTTTCTTTTTTACTAACTCCAGGTAGAAGTCTGTATGGTTTGAGTATTCACTGCAAAGATTTCCAGCAAAGAAACACTATTCATATATTCTTTTTTATTATTTCAGAGTGTTTCAGTTATCTATTGCTGTGTTATAAACAACCCCAAAACTTAGTGGCTAAAAAAATAATAATAATTTTCTCTCTAACAATTCTGTGGTTTACTGGGTTCTTTGGGTAGTTTATTTGTTCCCTGTGATGCTGGCTGGAGAGCTGCAGTCACATAGGGGTTCAGCTGGGCTAGAATGTTCAAGAGAACTCTTTCATATCTCTGACATTTGGTGGAGAACCACAAGAGCACTTGGATCGGACAGCTGAACACCCCTTTCACATGGTCACGTGGTCATGTGTCCAGCAGAAAGACTCCTTATGTGGCAGCTTAGGACTGCCAAAAGCAGAAGCAGCTAGGCCTTCTTAAGGCTTAGATCAAGAACTGGCACAACATCCCTCCCATCACATAAACTTTCCAGTACATCCCTTTCATTCACCTTAACATGTCTCATTAAAGTGAATCCCAGGCCAGCCTGTATTCAGTGTAGGGCCAGATACCCAAGACTACAAGTACTGGATGGTGCAACTCATAAAGGCCATCCTTAGAGACTAGCTACACCTGGGGTTTGCTAAAGAAATGAGGGAAAGAAGGCATTCACTTCATATTAAATATTCAGTGATTTATCAATACAGAACTAAATGAAGAAATAGTTTTGAAACACTTTAACCCTTTTTTCAAAAACAAGGAGTGTTTTTTTGGATAACGTATCAGTGAAAAGAACTTAGATAAGTACAATATATTTATATATATATCAGTTCAGTTAAGTTCATTTCAGTTGCTCAGTCGTGTCCAACTCTTTGCCACTCCATGAATCACAGCACGCCAGGCCTCCCTGTCCATCACCAACTCCAGGAGTTCACTCAGACTCACGTCCATCGAGTCAGTGATGCCATCCAGCCATCTCATCCTCGGTCATCCCCTTCTCCTCCTGCCCCCAATCCCTCCCAGCATCAGTCTTTTCCAATGAGTCAACTCTTCTCATGAGGTGGCCAAAGTACTGGAGTTTTAGCTTTAGCATCATTCCTTCCAAAGAACANTTTAATATAATACCATGGCTACCTATTTAATGAATCTTTTTTGTTGTTGTTGACTTTTAAGACATGGGGGTACCCAATCAGCCTCCTGTTAATCATGTCTACTCGGTTTCTTGTGTGTCAGTAGCATAGGGAGCATTGAGAGGATGCAAGTGGCAACTGTAACTCTTTAAAAAATATAAACCACCACAGAGAATTCAGTAAATTGTGGTTTTGACCGGACAATTTAAATAAGTGGAACATTTATTCAAAGTATTTTAGTCACTGTTGACTCACTCAGGAATCAGGCCGTTTATGAATTAATGTTACCAAATCTGACACTCTTGGAGAAGGCTGGAAAATTTTCCATGATGCCAAGATGAATGATTCAAGAAGATGGTATTTAATTTTACATATAATTGACATTTCTAACTCTAACCTACTCCAGTGCAATATTTGCACTCTATATTAAGTATAGCTCTAATATCTTCCTTACTCAGTGGAATTGGCATTCTCACATGAATTAAAAATGCCAAACTCTGAATAGCTCTCATTGAATGTTGACACCACAAATGTCATTTCCAAGAGTGAAAGAGGCTCAAAATAGCAGAGCGTTTCCCCTTTTTACTTGTACTGTAAGCTGTTTTAATACTTTTCTAGGGGAAGAGGGTCCCAAGGGAAGAGTTTTTTTCTCTTTCTGCATTTGGTATAGAGGTGTTATTTTCTTTTGGCTGTTCTATACCCTTAGGTGGACCTTTTACCTGCCAGGCTTAGGCATGGACTTAGGCAGATCCCAAATGACATCACAACCAGAGCTTTCCCCCATCTCCTTCTACTGCATTCCTTTCCACTCCTTTTGTAACCAGTGATTTATTAGTTTGTTTCATGTACCTTAGGTACCTTAATCATTTTCAGAGTAGCTAGTTTACCATGTCTGCCATAACAAAGTGCCACAGACTGGGTGGTTTAACCAACAAAAATTTATGTACTCACATTTCTGGAGGCCAGAAGTTTAAGATGAAGGTGTCAGCAGCTTTGGTTTCTTCCAAGGTCTTCACTCCTTGGTTGGTAGATGGCTGTCTTCTTTTTTTTTTTAACAGTTTTATTTATTTTTTTTTTATTGAAGGATAATTGCTTTACAGAATTTTGCTGTTTTCTGTCAAACCTCAACATGAATCAGCCAGGATGAGGTGAGGTGAAGTCACTCAGTCGTGTCCGACTCTTTGCGACCCCATGGACTGTAACTTACTAGGCTTCTCTGTCCATGGCATTGGAGGCAGACGCTTTAACCTCTGAGCCATATATCCCCTCCCTTTTGAAACTCCCTCCCATCTCCCTCCCCATCCCATCCATCTAGGTTGCCTTCTTGTTTTCACACAGTCTTTATTCTGTGTGTTTTTGGGCCCTAATCTCTTCTTCTTATAAGGATTGGATTAGGATCCACCCTAACCAACCCAGCTTAATTTAATCACCAGTTTAAAGATCCTTCTCCAAATACAGTCACATTCTGAGATAACTAGGAGACATGTGAATGTGAGGGGAACACAGTTCAGCTAGTAACAGTAGCCCAAGATGGAGATCATAATACTTGTTGGTGAGATGGAGGATTCAGTTCTTGCCATCCCTTGGAAGGCAATCATAGAAACTATGGTGGGAGGGAGGCATGATCTCATCATGATACCTCTGTAAGGGCAATGAAATAAGATTTTCTGAACACCTGTTATATACCAAAACTGTGCTAGACATTTTACATATATTTATCTAATTGAACACTTAAAATAGTCCTAAAAGGTGGGAACTCCCAGTAGTCCCCAGAGAAGGCAATGGCACCCCACTCTAGTACTCTTGCCTGGAAAATCCCATGGACAGAGGAATCTGGTAGGGTGCAATCCATGGGGTCCCTGAGGGTCAGACACGACTGAGCAACTTCACTTTCACTTTTCACTTTCACACATTGAAGAAGAAAATGGCAACCCTCTCCATTGTTCTTGTCTGGAGAATCCCAGGGATGGGGGAGCCTGGTGGGCTGCCGTCTATGGGGTCGCACAGAGTCGGACATGACTGAAGCGACTTAGCAGCAGCAGCAGCCAGTATTCTCACTTGCGAGCTAAGGAAACAGATTTGGTGATACTAAATGATTTGCTCAAGATCTCATAGCAAGGAAACAGAAATGCTGGAAGGCAAACCCAGATCCACATCTGACTCTAACACTGATTTTTCCATGGCACACATTTACTTCTCTCTGTAGAACACTAACGTGTTGATTAATCACTTGTCTTCTAGGTGATCCCCAAGTTACCCTATTCTGAAGATCTTGTTTTTCACTTTGAATTCCTGTGGGCCAAGTCAAGACCAGGTCAATAAGCTTTTTTCAGGAAAGGAAAAAAAAAAAAGTTTGTGGTTTGTTTTTTTGTTTTTTTTTTCATTTTTACTAACTCCAGGTAGAAGTCTGTATGGTTTGAGTATTCACTGCAAAGATTTCCAGCAAAGAAACACTATTCATATATTCTTTTTTATTATTTCAGAGTGTTTCAGTTATCTATTGCTGTGTTATAAACAACCCCAAAACTTAGTGGCTAAAAAAATAATAATAATTTTCTCTCTAACAATTCTGTGGTTTACTGGGTTCTTTGGGTAGTTTATTTGTTCCCTGTGATGCTGGCTGGAGAGCTGCAGTCACATAGGGGTTCAGCTGGGCTAGAATGTTCAAGAGAACTCTTTCATATCTCTGACATTTGGTGGAGAACCACAAGAGCACTTGGATCGGACAGCTGAACACCCCTTTCACATGGTCACGTGGTCATGTGTCCAGCAGAAAGACTCCTTATGTGGCAGCTTAGGACTGCCAAAAGCAGAAGCAGCTAGGCCTTCTTAAGGCTTAGATCAAGAACTGGCACAACATCCCTTCCATCACATAAACTTTCCAGTACATCCCTTTCATTCACCTTAACATGTCTCATTAAAGTGAATCCCAGGCCAGCCTGTATTCAGTGTAGGGCCAGATACCCAAGACTACAAGTACTGGATGGTGCAACTCATAAAGGCCATCCTTAGAGACTAGCTACACCTGGGGTTTGCTAAAGAAATGAGGGAAAGAAGGCATTCACTTCATATTAAATATTCAGTGATTTATCAATACAGAACTAAATGAAGAAATAGTTTTGAAACACTTTAACCCTTTTTTCAAAAACAAGGAGTGTTTTTTTGGATAACGTATCAGTGAAAAGAACTTAGATAAGTACAATATATTTATATATATATCAGTTCAGTTAAGTTCATTTCAGTTGCTCAGTCGTGTCCAACTCTTTGCCACTCCATGAATCACAGCACGCCAGGCCTCCCTGTCCATCACCAACTCCAGGAGTTCACTCAGACTCACGTCCATCGAGTCAGTGATGCCATCCAGCCATCTCATCCTCGGTCATCCCCTTCTCCTCCTGCCCCCAATCCCTCCCAGCATCAGTCTTTTCCAATGAGTCAACTCTTCTCATGAGGTGGCCAAAGTACTGGAGTTTTAGCTTTAGCATCATTCCTTCCAAAGAACATCCAGGACTGATCTCCTTTAGAATGGACTGGTTGGATCTCCTTGCAGTCCAAGGGACTCTCAAGAGTCTTCTCCAACACCACAGTTTAAAATCATCAATTCTTCGGTGCTCAGCTTTCTTCACAGTCCAACTCTCACATCCATACATGACCACTGGAAAAACGATAGCCTTGACTAGATGGACCTTTGTTGGCAAAGTAATGTCTCTTGCTTTTGAATATGCTGTCTAGATTGCCAGGACTCAAATCCTAACTCTGCTTCTTAGCTGGCTATGGGGTCCAAACCTCAATTGTCATACAGAGATAATAATCATAGATCAGTAAGTATTAAATAATGCAGAGCATTTAGTAGAACAGTGCTGTTGTTATCATCAGTGTTATTGTAGTTTATTTATATCCACTAAGAATTTGGCTGGTAGAAGTAGATGTACCAAAAATACGACAAAAAATGAGAGGTTTTCTTATTGTGAAATAAGAAGTAAGGAGGCAGGCCATGATAGGCTTTGGTTTAGCAGCTCTGGAATTCAGTCCCCAGATCTCTGCAGTGCTCTTGTCCTTTCCCTTGTGATTGCCCCTTAGTTCCAAGGCGGCTCCTCTCTCTGGCATGGTGTGCTCATTCCAGCAGAAAGAACTGAAGGGCAAAGAGCAACAGGATACTGCCAGATGAGTGTGCCTGCTTTTAAGGAGCTTTCCAGTAAGCCCTATCCAACACTTTCGCTTATATGATATTAGTCAGAAATGAGTCATCATCCTCTCCTCCCCGCCACCTGTATGTAACAGAAGTTACATACTTGGTTATCCACCAACAAAGTCAAAATCCTCTTTGTGCAGGAGGAAGGGAAATTGAGTAGTGGGTGGGCACTGGCAGTCTCCACCACGGTATTTTCAGTGTTGTTACTGCTGTTATTACTGCTTTATCTTGAAACCCTGTCAGCTTTCTCTACTGTAAAGTTCCCAGAGACAGAATCCATAGAAAACCTCTCTGTTTTAAAACACAGTCTATCAACATTATTCTTGAAAATAGCCCCAGAGGAATATGCCAACAGGAAGTCACCTATATTTTAATTGATTGGATTCTCTTTAAGCCTTTGACATCACTGTTCTGTTTTAAGCAGTTTAAGAGAAAATGAAGCATTAAATAAAATATCTAAGTTTTTGATGAGACCAAGGCCAGGTCTCATTCAAAATAAGGCTTAGAAACTAAGAACTAAGCTACTCTGAATGAAATCTTTAAAACTGATAAGCTTTACATGAGTCATTGTTTTATACTATTCTGGAAGCTTAAAGAACTTTTGGAGTGTTTATGGGACACTGATATTCTTGTTGGAAAATAAGACTAAGATTGACTCATGATATAAAAAGTAATTGTCTGAAGCATATCTCTGTCATAATTTCCTCTTTGTGGAACCCTATTTACTCTCCTTTTTTGATAAAAATATAGTCACTCATTTCTTATCCTCCTGAAATCCTCTCCAGTTCTTTACGGCCCTACACTGTTCACTGCAAACCAGCCGTGGTCTTTGCTGGCCTAGAGACAGAGTGCTTTCCGTTCTGTCCACGAATGTCGGTGTGTGTTTTTGTACCAGCGTGATTGGCAGAAGTCAGTGGTGGAGACTGTGTACAAAACTTTTAAAAAATGTATTCTGTTGGAGTGTAGTTGATTTACAGTGTTGTGTTGGTTTCTGCTATATAGCAAAGCGGTTCAGTTATGCATATATATACACATTCTTTTTCAGATTCTTTTCCATTATGCTTTACCACAGGATACTGAATCTAGTTCTGTTCTCTACTATAATAAGAGTTTATTATTTATTCATCCTAGAAATGATAGTTTTTCTTCTTCTAATGCCAAACTCTGACACCCTTACTCCCCCTTGGCATCCACAAGTCTGCTCTCTATGTCTGTAAGTCTGTTTCCATCTCATAGAAAAGTTCTTTCGTGTCATATTTAGATTTCTTATATTAATGATATCATATGGTGTTTGTCTTTCTCCTTCTGACTTACTTCACTTAGTATGATAATCTTTAGGTCCATTCCTGTTATTGAAAATGGTATTATTTCATTCTTTCTTATGACTGAGTAGTATGCCATTGTATGTGTGTGGTAGGTGTGTGTGTGTATATATATATATATATATATATATATATACACGTACACTATATTTTCTTCATCCATTCATCAGTCAATGGACATTTAGGTTGTTTCCATATCTTGGCTGTTCTGAATAGCGTTGCTGTGAATATAAGGATGCATGTATAGTTTTGAATTATGGTTTTCTCAGGACATATGCCCAGGTGTGGGATTGCTGGATGGCAACGCTGATTTTGGTTTTCTGAGGAACCTCTGTGCTGTTTTCCATTGGCTGCACCAACTTGCATTCCCACCAACAGTGTAGGAGGGTTCCCTTTTCTCCTCTACACGCTCTCCAGCGTTTGTTATTTGTTGATTTTATGATGGCCATTCCAGCCAGTGTGAGGTGGTAACTATCATAGTTTTGATTTGCATTTCTCTAATAATTAGTGACGTTGAACATCTTGTCCATCTTGGCCATTTGTATGTCTTCTCTGGAGAAATATTTATTTAGGTAAAAAGCTTATTTTTAATCTGTAGCCAACTTTGAGAAAGATTGGGTGATAAGAAGAGAACTAGAGAATATGATACAGATATTTAATTATTGTCTATAGCCCACTACATATAAAGAGCTCTGACCTATAGAAAAGAATTAAAAGGGGCATCCTTTGCCCTGAAAGAATGAAAGAAAGGACATTTCAAGCAGTCAAGTCCTTTCTCTGCACCTGAGCATCAGGACAGGGAGAGTGACTGGAGCTAGAAGCAAGCTGGTTTTAGGTGGTTGTAATGTTGGGCCTTATGAAAGCCACACCAAGAAGTCTGATGTAATACAATGGGAAACAGGAGCCAGTGGAGCCTTTGAGCTGGGGAAGGTCTGTGAGGTTCAGGGGCTGCTTTGGGCAATGACAGTAGAGTTGGCTGAAGCACAGGTAGAGAGGGGAGCTTCCCTGTCTTCTTAGCGTTAGCTGGCAACTCATCTCATTCTCCTTGTGCAGCCATCTCCAGGCCACTGTCTACCCACCTGGAGCACTGGCCACCTCAGCTCAAGGCCACTGTCTCAATTCATCTTTCCCAGAAACTATGCAACAAGCTCTTTACATATATAATAAGAAGCTTTAAATTTCACTGGANCATTCTCCTTGTGCAGCCATCTCCAGGCCACTGTCTACCCACCTGGAGCACTGGCCACCTCAGCTCAAGGCCACTGTCTCAATTCATCTTTCCCAGAAACTATGCAACAAGCTCTCTACATATATAATAAGAAGCTTGAAATTTCACTGGAATACATTTAGCCCAGAATAACTTTTGCAGTAGTATCAGGAAAGTTTATAGAAAAGTATAGCAATTGCTTTTTATAACATTGTTATCAAAAATTAAATGTATTCCTTCAACATCTCCAATTTGCCCTTCAAAAAATTGCATTCCAGCCATTTGACCCTTTAAATCTTTGAATATAAGGAGTTCTTTTTTCCTTAAATCTTAAATTATCTCAACATTTCTTAGATTATTTCAATATTTGCCCTCTCAAATTCTTTGTGAATTTAGTAGAAAAGTCCATCCCAACTATTCCATCATTATTTATTATATATTCTGTCTGCTTTGATCTGATTTAAGCAGTTAAAAAATTTTCTAATATCTCTTTATAAAAATGATGCCCTATCTTCTAAATAATTTTAATTGCTATTTTCTAATTTGATGATTTTCTTTTTGGAGCTTTTCAAACTGAAATGTATGTGAAGAATAGCAAGAACTTCCCAAGAAACAAGTACCTGTGGGTTTGGTTTTTCTTAAGGGTACTACAATTCCATGAGTTTGAGTTTTCAGTATCCGTTATGAGGTCAGCTGCAGAGAAAGCCTCCCAAACAGCATTGCCCCTTGAGTCCAAGTCTATAGAGGACCATCAGAACACACTCTAAAATCCTTTTCCTGAGTCACTGTGTATTGTTATAGAACTGTGAGGCTGCTTGATTTCTCTCTCATGATACTCAAGATGACCCTGTCAAAGTTCACTGTCTCCTTTATTGCCCATCTCTTGGGCATATTATCCATGTCAAGGACCTTCAGTGTACTAGCAAATGCCAAGTAAACTGGGAAGTTTCTGATCACATATGGCAGTATCAGATAGGCATGGTTCCAGCCCTGATTTCTAGGTCACCTACTTTTACTAACTCTCTATCCAGGGCAGTGATTTGTAACCCCAGTTAACATCAGAAATATCTGTGGAGTTATTTGATGTGCATATGCCCAGGATCTTCCTGACACCTAATGAATCAGATTCTCGGGGAATGGAATCCAACCATCATTTCTTTTTTAAGTACTGAAGGATGATCCCGATCTATTGCCAGGTAGAAAATAATTCATCTTAACAATTGATCATCATATTTACATTTTTGTGGGCTTCCCTGGTGGCTTTGATTATAAAGAATCTGCCTATAATGCAGGAGACCCAGGTTTGATCCCTGGGTTAGGAAGATCTCCTGAAGAAGGAAATGAAAATCCACTCTGGTATCCTTACCTGGGAAATACCATGGACATGGGAACCTGGTGGGTTGCAGTCCATGGGCTTGCAAACAGTTGGACGTGACTTAGCGAGTTTCAGTTTCAGTATAGACTATGTTCCCTATCAGAAACTTTTTCTACTGTAGGGAGTGAGCAAAAATGAATTCTAACATGAAATGGAAAGTTCACCTGTGTTTTCTCCCTGCTTGCCTGATATTCCCAGTTGAGCCCCTCAGCCTCACTGAAACTGACTGGTAGCAGAGTCCATGCTGAATTGCTTAGTAAAATTTATGATTTGTACCAAGCACTACAACTTTATAAATTCAGCATGAATTTATGCATATTCAGCATATATACATTTTCCCCAGTGAAGTAGGTCTTATTAGTCTCAATGTTTAGATTAGGAACAGTCTGAAAGAATTTATATGCCTTGCTTAAAGAACATAAGGAAATAGTGGCTAGAATTAAAATCAGTTCTTCCAACTCTGAATTCAGTACTCTTTTACTATACTAAGACAGGAAGGTGGCAGGACACAGCCTTTAAAAGAATGACATAGCCAGATATAAAAGGAGAAATACTGTATGACATCCCTTATACCAACAAGGATCTGCTCAGTGTTATGTGACAGCCTGCTTTGGAGGAGGACTTTAGGGGACAATAAAGAAAGTGAAAATATGAGTCTCTCAGTCTTGTCCAACTCTTTGTAACCCCATAGACTGTAGCCCACCAGGCTCTTCTGTCTTTGGGATTTCCCAAGTAAGAATACTAGAGTGGGTTGCCATTTCCTTCTCCAGGGGATCTTCCTGGCCCAAGGATTGAACCCAGGCCTCCTGCATTGCAGGCAGACTCTTTACCATGTAAGCCACCAGGGAAGCCCACTGCGGGAGAATGGTTAACGTATATGTATGACTGTGTCCCTTCACGCTTCACCTGGAACTGTCACAAGATGATTAATCAGCTTATGAAAGAGATGGGAATACCAGACCACCTGACCTGCCTCTTGAGAAACCTAAATGCAGGTCAGGAAGCAACAGTTAGAACTGGACATGGAATAACAGACTGGTTCTAAATAGGAGAAGGAGTACGTCAAGGCTGTATATTGTCACCCTGCTTATTTAAGTTTTATGCAAAGTACATCATGAGAAATGCTGGGCTGGAAGAAGCACAAGCAGGAATAAAGATTGCTGGGAGAAATATCAATAACCTCAGATATGCAGATGACAACCACCCTTATGGCAGAAAGTGAAGAGGAACTAAAAAGCCTCTTGATGAAAATAAAAGAGGAGAGTGAAAAAGTTGGCTTAAAGCTCAACATTCAGAAAA
>SJYW01032501.1:320294-331368 GCA_006410735.1 Raphicerus campestris | reverse complement strand
AAGGGTCATCTGGGTGAGAGAAGGTCCTATGAACTCTTCTGTAGGGGACAGGGGGTTGGGGGGAGGGAGTGGGGCAGAAATCTGGAAATATAAGCAATTATGTTTCTCAAAACCAATGTATACAGGAGGATCAGAATTGTAATATGGTCTTTGAGACTGATCCGTGAACAGAGATGCCTGGCAGTGTTCAAAACACACTTTTCAAATAGGGGTTAAAGTAACACTTGCAGTTATACAATTTCAGTGTATCCAAGCCTAACCCATAAAGTCTTTCTGCTTTAAAAAACAAAACAGTTCCTCTCAATATAGTCAGAGTTAATCTTTTAAACACTTCAGGAGGATCTTTCAATCATTAAATAACAAATAGAAACAGGAGATCAGAATTAATCAATCATAATCATCGAAAACCTCTCTACTTACTGCCACAATCTTCAAAAATCATATCATCCTTCTGGGCCGAATCTCTGTACTTCTTCAGGAAATTATCTATGTTATCCACATATGACATATAGGTTTTGGGATCGTTAGGACGAAAGGCAATTTCAGTCTTTTGGATCTGAGGAATCTGTGTTAATCCTAGACCAGGTAGAAAGTTAGAAAAACAGAAAATCGTGAGTGGGAAGGCAATTAACCATGATACTGCAGACTCTCCACATGTAAAGCATACTTTGCTAATGCATTCTGGCTAAAAAGAAATCATTAATCAACCAAGATACTGCAGAAGCAGACTCTTCACATATAAAACATACTTTGCTAATGCATTCTAGCTAAAACGAAAGGCTTATGAGACTTCCCCAGTGGGTCCAGTGGTTAAGATTCCACCTTCCAATGCAGGGGTTGTGGGTTCAATTCCTGGTCAGGGAACTAAGGTCCCACATGCTGCAGTTTGCAGCCAAAAATAAAAAAAATTGGGTTAAATTCTCTCTCGTGTGAAATCTTTTCTCTGGCATTTAGGTTAAGTACCTAAGTACCAATGACTGTGTCTTAATATCAGATATCATATAAGTTCCCCAGCAACATTTCATGATAGACATATCTCTGTTTTATGAATGAAACACTTCTTGCACAGAAAGCTTAAGTACCTGGCCCAAAGTCACAGAGGAAGTGGTGGAACCGGAATTCCAACCCAGGCATGCTGTACTCTAAAGCCTGCTCTCTTTCCAGTCTTCCTTTGTGCTCAAGTTAAAAAAAAAAAAATGCATTGCAAGCCAGCATCTCATGCAGATGGTTCTTCCTTCCCTAACTGCACACAAAACTGAGCACAGAGGTCTTCCTCCATATTCCTTTTAATCAATGAACTTATGATCACTGAAATTGCAGACTTAAGACTACTCAATAGAGATATATGAATCTTTTCATCTAAACTGGAGGAATATGGAATTTAGGCGCTTCTCCGGCTTTCCATTCCAAACATTCTGAGCAAGTGCCAGACAGGGTAAAAACCGAAGTATGTATACCTTGGATTTCCACTCTTTAATGGACTTTTTAGATTCTTTAACTTCTAAAAGCCTCTGCCATTTACATGACTTCCTAGATAACCATTTGAGCAATGCTGCACAGCACTGCCTCAGATAGTGACTGGACAGTCAATCACAACAGCATTCTCTTCTAGGACTGCCAGATAAAATACAAAATGCACAGTTACACTTTAATTTCAGATAAACCATGAATAATGTTTTATACAAGTATGTCTTATGTAAAACTGGAGACATACATAAAAAATTATTCATGGTTTACCTGAAGTTCACACTTAATTGGGCATCCTGTATTTTTATTTGTTAATCTAGCAACCCTATATGAATCCCCAGTCCCAGACTTGCCCTCTTGGTGTTGGCACAGAAGGAGCCTCATCATCACAGTCTTGCAGGGTAACCTCCATTGCTCTCGCTTAGAGGCTTATTAAATGTGCAGCCTTGCCAGCTCTGCTGGGGACCTGCCAAATCCCCATCTCTAAGGGGGCAACATGGGAATCTCTGCTTACCAAGCTTGAAGAGATCCTTAAGCACTCTTCGTTTGAGAACTACTGCTGTAGAGGATGAGAACCCGGATGGGGCAGTCCGGACTCAATGACCTCATTAAAGCAGAAGTGATAACCAGAGGGTAGTAACCGCTGGGTGGTTGAGTCACTAAGTCATGTCTTAGTCTTGCAACCCCATGGACTATAGTCTGCCAGGCTCCTCTGTCCATGGGATTCTCCAGGTATGAATACTGGAGTGGGTTGCCATTTCCTTTTCCAGGGGATCTTCCCGACCCAGGAATTGAACCATGTTCTCCTGCATTGCAGGCAGATTCTTTACCAACTGAGCTACAAGGGAAGCCCATTTAGCAGCACCATTTGTGAGGCTTCAGACCAGGTTTCAGTAGGGTCTGGGCTAAATGACCTGTTATTTTTCCTCATCATTAACGATGGCTTTGCACTTCAAAAGTAATTAAATAATGAGGCTGGGGAGACCTCAGGGCTGAATGGGCAAGTTCTTCTGTGCCTGCAGTTACCTAGAGGCATGGAAATGATGAAGACCGAGAACGGGAGGGTCTACAGCAGAGAGGGTGCCCAAGGCACCTCAGAAAGGATAATGAAGAACCTGAACAATTTCTGGGGGGAAGAGAAGTGTCAATGGCGATAAAAATGAGTCCAAAAGGGAAGAAGCAGGAAAAGACTCTTCCATTAAAAACAAAGGTTACTACAATTAAAACATTTTTTATGATGCTCACAAACCATAGAAAATCATGACTTAAGCAATTTAAATATACGCTAAAAAATGTTTTTCTGTTGACACATTATTAGAAAATTGGCATTGTGATTATTTATAGTACAAAAGGAGGCCACATGATAAAGACATTCATGCAAATATACACAAACAGACTGCCCCTGGGACTGCCTGCCTGAGCTAGAGCAGCAGACAGGGCTCCTCCTGCTGAAATGCAGGAAGTCTAGGAGGGAGGGTCCTTGCTGGTTTGCTTTGTAAACAAGACATCTAAGTCAAGGTGACTTCCGTGGACCTGGGGAAGAGCAGAGGCAGGCCCAGAGCTAGAGGTCTCAAAGAACTTGGGGGGAGCGCGAATGTTCTCCTACTCGTGGAATCAGGGGAACAGAGGAGCCTCAAGGGACATTCACTGGTCTCCGGGGTGGGGTGTTGCGGGGGCCACTGAGAAAGGTAGCGCACAGGGCGAGCAGAGAACTCAGGCAAATGCCACCGAAGGCGTCGGGTACTCTGTGTGCCTGCAAGGGGGTGGGCAGAAAGGGACTAGGACCTATGTGCACAGGGTTCAACTGTGTTTCCAGGCTTGGGAAAGAGAGGGGCAGGAGAGCAGTGGACAGATGAAAGAGAGGAGACCAACCGTCAGAAGCCAAGGGGCAGCCTCCCCTCAACTTCAGGAAGGAAGGAGGTGGGGAAGAACCAGCTGGCGACTGTAAGGACATCAGCGTGGTGAGTCAGTCACCGTGTCTCTGCAGAGCGGTGACACAGCAATACACAGAACACTACCAAATGTCCAGGAGCCTGGTGTGAGCGTTGGAGCATCTCACCCAACAGTTCGAAAGGTCACGTGGAGAGCAAACATGGTAGCATCTGAATGGCGAGGTGAGGGTCAGCCGGGTCAGAGTTCCCTCTGGCCCGGCTTCGGCTCTCCTCCCCAGCAGTCTGCCTTGCACTTTCTGGCTGCTTCTGCATTTCTCTTCCCTGGCTATTCTACCTCCCAGGTGTGTGTGTGTGTATGAGTACAAGTGATATACTTCTCCGGTTCTCCCAGAGAAGAAAGGAGAGCAAGGAGAAGAGGTGGGGTTCTACGGAGAGCTGTCCTTTCCCTTCCAATGCCAAGTGCAAGGTCCCCACTATTAAACAGACCAGGTGATACGTGTGAGACCCCAAAGCATTAACTCCCTTCACTCAGTGCTCTGGCTCTTTACTACCAAAAGGGCACGGCTAGTGAGTTCTTCAGCAGCCTGAGAGCTCTGGTGAAAACCAAATTCATGCCTATCCAGAGACTTGTACCAGGGACCCTTTTTTTTTTTTTTTTCAAAAAATAATGTACTGGGACAGAGTAGACCACCTTGGTAGCATCCAAGGCTAATCCATTTCAATTGCCACAATTACTGTAGCAAAGCTGGTGCCCCTCACTCCTACAACATCAGGCAGAACTAGTGGCAGCAATTCTTATTAGAAAACTGCTGTTAGTCACCTAAGATCTGATTAATGAAAATATAGATATTATTATTGCATGCACAATGGCACCACTGGCTCAGAAAAGAGTTATACACCACGAGTCTTGTATCCACCAATTTCCAAGAGCCCAAAAATCCTTCAGAGAGTTTGGCTTATGATCAAGCCTGTATGTTACCATATGAGAGACATGTAGATCAAACACATTTGAAGAATCTCTGTGTTCTGCACGGAGAAACATCACTCATGAAACCAAGGATGTAAGAGGTAAAATGGACAGGTAAGCTTTGGGTCTTGCCATCCTGTGAGTTGCCCAGCTGGATAAGACCTTGGGCCAAAGTTGGCAGATGAAGCCCAGGAACGACATACCAACCCCCGGGGAGTGCATCCGTGTCTTGCTCTCTTCTATAGGTGAAACTTTCCCTCTGGGGTCTGCACGATCATAGAAGGTATAATTAATATAAGCCTTAGTGACTATCCTTTTAAGATACCCAACTTCTAATCTAAATGTTCCTTCCAGAAAAGCATGAACCATTTGGGTTCATGATAATATAAATGGTTTAAAGGATTTAGATACCAGGTCAAGGGTCCTTCATCTTCTTCTTTTGAGTATCTAATTGCTTTAGAGAAATTATTAGGAATTTTCCTAATGGTTTAGAGAAAATCTCAGCAGAGAACTCTCCTAATTAAGTTTATCCAGAACAGAACAGTCCAGGGGATTGCTCTCTGATAGCTTCCAGGAAGAGAAATTTTCTCTTTGGGGAAGAGAAAATCTTGCAATCAGTTTCTCTCTCTAAACCCTAGCCTATGGGAGCACACACATACATAATACACTAATATCCAGGGGGCCACCCCAGAGTCAAGTGTGGCTCTTGGCTCCTTGATGTGTTCTTCAGCTCCCCTTCTGCATATTTCTGGAAGGCCCCTCACTCTCTCACCCACCACCTTTGCCTCTTCTCTTTTCTTTGTCTAGAATCTGCTAACCTGAGAATTTCTCTTCCTGGAAGCTATCAGAGAGCAATCCCCTGGACTGTTCTGGATAATCTTAATTAGGAGAGTTCTCTGCTGAGATTTTCTCTAAACCATTAGGAGAATTCCTAATAATTTCTCTAAAGCAATTAGATACTCAAAAGAAGATGAAGGACCCTTGACCTGGTATCTAAATCCTTTAAACTATTTATATTATCAGACTAATTTTCCATTAGTCTGGGATAAAAAGGGATAGAACTGGATTTGGCAACTTCTTTATTTTCTTGGGGCTTCCCTGGTGGCTCAGATGGTAAAGAATCTCCTTGCAATGAGGGAGACCTGGGTTCGATCCCTGGGTCAGGAATATCCCCTGGAGAAGGAAACAGCTACCCACTCCAGTATTCTGGTCTGGAGAATTCCATGGACAGAGGAGCCTGGCAGGCTACAGTTGATGGGATCGCAGAGTCATCTTGAGTCCATAAGCAAATTTCTCAACCATGACCCTCTCCAAGGACTACACAAATCCCTTCAGCTGTCCCTCTCCACAATGCTCACTCCTTATGATTTTTAGTTATAGCTCTGGATAAGGACAAGCTTTGCAGTAGTAACTCTCAGAGGCCAAAGACAGCAGAATGCCCAATCACTGACTCACAGTTTCGAATTATATTCTAGGAAACAGACCTAACCTTCTGCTTCTCCAGTCTTCTGAACTTGAACCTACACGAACCACACTAAGCTCTGGACAGCTTAGCCCTCAACTGATCATTTGCCATAAATTGCCGACTATTATCAAATAGTCACCTGAAAGGACTGAAATGAGAATCTGGATGTGTGAAGCTTTAATATTTGGTTTTTAATTAGTATGTCAACTTCACATAAGATTTGAAGCTAAAATAATTAAAAAAAAAAAAAAACAAAACACTGGACTTTGAATTACATTGACCTCTCCTTGGTTCCCCATTCCTTGAGAAACAAATAAGGAAAACATATCACCATGGACTTTAGTAGGGTTCATAGCAGGAGGGGTCAGGGGAAAGTAAAAGAGGAAGGGAAAGGAAAGAGAAAAGAAAGACTGTTTATTAAGTAAAGTATTTTGCTTCTAATTAGGTTTATAATGTAGCAAGCTTATAATTTCTCCATCTACTTAGGAGTTTAAAGTATTTAAACTAGAATGCATTCATTTTAACCTTGCAAAGTTACTCAAAGGAAATTCCAAAGTACAGCTGCTTGTGCCTGTCATTTATTACAACCAATAAATTACTAGGCCAAATACGCTAAACAGGAATCACTTTCCACAGAAACCTCCAGAAGACAAAAAGTGCTTATAAAGGTAGCCTTGCACATACTACATACATACTGGTCTCCTGAACATTCCAAGTAGAAAAGTAATTTTCCATTCAAAGAAAAAACTGGGAACGTGGTTTTATACACATAGTCATACAAATCTAGGTACACATAAATACACACATACATGGGCTCCCCTGGTGGCTCAGTGGTAAAAAATCTGCCTGCCAATGCAGGATAGGCAGGAGATGAGGGTTTGATCCCTGAGTCAGGAAGATCCCCTGGAGCAGGAAATGGCCACCCACTCCAGTATTCTTGCCTGGAAAATTCCACAGATAGAGGAGCATGGCAGAGTACAGCCTATGGGGTCACAAACAGTTGGACACTGTGCACACACACACATGCACGTGCACATACGTGCACGCGCGCACACACACACGTACTCCCCCTTCAAATGCCACTAGGATACTTATGGATTTTGACTGTTGCTTTTAATTTTTATGTTACCTATGCAGGATTAGTATCAATTTACCTAACAAAAATACAGTGAGGGCACAGGAGAAAAGCTGCCACTGTACTTTCTGGAAACCAGTTGCCTAAACCTCACCTCTGCCTCTGATTTGCTTTCCACTATTGCCTGGGATCAGCTGAAGTCAACCCTCCTGCCTCTGGGCAGGTTCACATCTCCACCCTCCCCAACCCTCAAGAATCTCAAGAAGCTGCTCTCTTTGAAAAGCCTTAGAAAGATGGGTTGCTGGACTTTCTCTACAGCCTATCTGGGTGTTCAATAACCCTCAATGTATGGAAATCTTTTCTCCTATGTTAAATGGCATGCACATTGGTTGAAGGCTCTTCTCCATTTATGGAATTACCCTGTATCATCAGATTTTTTTTTTCCTATAGTTGTATAATCATCTTCAGGTGAGCAGAGAGAACTACTGATATTTAATTCAATGGCTCTATCTTAGATACACATGGAATTTCACAGGGACATAGCTTTAATATCTTGTACAGCTCATTATTATGCTTGTTCTCAGTAAAATAAATAACCACTTTTTTAATGGAAAACTATAAATAGTCAAATCTACCATATTAATGATGCTTTTTTAAACTCAAGGCCAAACTGATGAACAAGCGCACACAATATTTTGATTTTAGATACAAAATTTGCTAAGTGACCAATATCCTAAAATAAGACACCACATTGAACAGGATATCTGATGATGTCTACTCATGCATGTTATGTGGGGAAAGACACTTTTCTGGCTGGAAGCCACTCGGCGCTACCCCCCGGCCCCATTTCCCCTTCGTCTTCCCAGCTTCTCTCCTCTTGTCTGTCAGATGAGCCTCGGGGTCCTGAGATTACTAGAATGAGAGCACAGAATAAGCACAGACCGCAAGTGCAACCCATCGTATTTTACCACAGACAGGGNCGGCCCCATTTCCCCTTCGCCTTCCCAGCTTCTCTCCTCTTGTGTGTCAGATGAGCCTCGGGGTCCTGAGATTACTAGAATGAGAGCACAGAATAAGCACAGACCGCAAGTGCAACCCATCGTCCTTTACCACAGACAGGGAGGCAGAGATGGAAGCTGTAAGGCTGATGTTCTTTCCATTACCACCTTCCCCAAGAGAGAGCGGCGAAAAAGGCCTACGCCAAGCTTCAGATTCATCTCCCCACTCCCATCTCCACCTCTGCATGAATTTGCTACCTGGTTCTATGCACCAGAGGTCTTTGCTCTGCTCACTCATCTAAAATGAGCATATGAAGTAAGACACATTTTTTTCTGTGACTCCAAGAATNCCGGCCCCATTTCCCCTTCGTCTTCCCAGCTTCTCTCCTCTTGTCTGTCAGATGAGCCTCGGGGTCCTGAGATTACTAGAATGAGAGCACAGAATAAGCACAGACCGCAAGTGCAACCCATCGTATTTTACCACAGACAGGGAGGTAGAGATGGAAGCTGTAAGGCTGATGTTCTTTCCATTACCATTCTTTCCATTACCACCTTCCCCAAGAGAGAGCAGCGAAAAAGGCCTACGCCAAGCTTCAGATTCATCTCCCCACTCCCATCTCCACCTCTGCATGATATTTGTTACCTGGTTCTATTCACCAGAGGTCTTTGCTCTGCTCACTCATCTAAAATGAGCATATGAAGTAAGACACATTTTTTTCTGTGACTCCAAGAATGTTTTTAAGTTAATCAGTAGGCTTCCTGTGCACCTGAGCTGACATGATTAATCGTACCTTTATCTTTAGACTAGAAGAAAAAGCATGCTGGGTGGGTGAGTTGTGAAGGCCTAAGAGCCAGGCTCACTGAGGAAGGGAACCTGGAGTTTGCTGTTCTCAACCCTTTAGCAAACTACCAGTCTGGGTAGGTGCCCCTGGAAACCCTAGCACCACCAATGCCAACTCATCGATAGCCTCAGGCTCCAGGAGCAGGCCGGCAGGACCCATGTGGGGGAGGGAGAAGAGGCAGGTGAGGGAACTGAGTGCCAGGCGGGGCTGGAGGGCATCAGCTGTTTACCATACAAGCTCACAGATCAACAGAATCTAACAGAATAGCAGAAAAACATCTTGCTGGCACTCTGAAGTAACAATTCCCCCAAAGTATAAGGAAGCCAAATATGTCCAATTCCCCCTTTTTAAATTTAGGTGAAAGAGACTAAATACAGTGTGATATAGTTTGGAAATTAAAAAAAAGGGAATTCTGAGACTGACTAATGACTTCTCAAGAAATCATTGAGAATGAATGAGAAGGAATTACAATGAGATTGGAATTCCAATGCCTTGACAAGATGTTTCCCAATCAAGGTGAAGCGGAGGCTGCTGGTGGTGGCAGCGTGGTCTGCTGGTCTCTGCCCACCCTATTGCCCTGCCTCATTGCTGGCTACCATCTCACTGAAAATAGGAGCCTTTTAAAATGAATTCTTCCTACACTGAGCCATCTTTACATCCAAACAAAACAAAAACCTGCCCATAACTTAAGAGGAAGCGTGCACATCCACACCTGCTCACCAGGAAGCAAGGCGGCTGGGAGTCTCCGGAGCCCCTAACATAGTGACCTTCATCTCTCGTCCCCCCGTGGCGCTGTGCGTGCAGGGCGGGGTGGAATAGGGATGGAAGGGGAGACTTTTCCCTCACACCACTGGCCAGCAGCAGAAAGCGCAGGGTCAAACCAGGGGCAGGCACAGTGAGCGTGTGTGTGTGTGTGTGTGTGTGTGTGTGTGGGGACACGTGGGTGTGCCTGCTGCCTGCTCCCGCACGCTGACAACTGCGTCTCTCTCCAGACCCAACACCCTTAACATGTGAGAAGAGATGCCGCTGACCACTGCTGAGGATCTTCTTAAGAGGGTCCCCCAGGGAGGAAAGCTTGGCAGGGGTGAACCCAAAAGTGGGGAATTTTTAGAGGGAGAGAGTAGGACCAACACAATGTCACTTAAATGTACTTAACCATTTTTCTTAAACATGTTTCCTAACCCAGATTCTCCCACTCTCCATGGAAAGCTAAGATCCTACTGTTGTTTAGCTGTTAAGTCCTACCTGACTCTTTGTGACCTCATGGACTATAGTCCATCAGGCTCCTCTGACCATGGGATTTCCCAGGCAGGAATACTGGAGTGGGTTGCCATTCCCGTCTCCAGGGTATCTTCCCGACCAATGAAAATCTAAGTGTACAACACATCCATGTTATATTATCCAAAGGCTGGAAATACTAAATTCAATATCCCAAAAGAAGACACTCTGCTACCAGTGAAAGGACAGGGCTATAAAAAATAGAGGCACCTGTTAACAGCCACCATTTACCTAGTGCCATGAGGTTTGTGACTTTGAAGTACTATTCACTTGACATATATGTAGCATCTTTTTTAATCCTTAATCCCCATTTTATAGATGAGAAAACTGAGGCTCAGTGAGGTTAAGTACTGTGTGGAATGGCGGGATTGTGTCCAGCTCCACAGCCCCTGCTTGTCCTTTTCAGGTCAGTTTTATTGGGAACTTATGTGTCATGGCTTGCGACCTCAGCCGCTGTTTTCACATTTAGGTTACGCAACATGAAACTGCCAACAGGTAACCATTTTTTGACCCACCAAAATAGCAAATTAATATGTTTCAACATAAAATCTCAGCAGCCCTTGCCTTCCAGGCTGAGGAGGCACTTCTGTTTCAATATCACAGAGCAATACGACTTTGTAAGGAATATTACAACCACTAATGGCCACAACTGGTCAGGGCAAGAAACTGCACGTTATCTATTTTTTTTTCCTACATTTTTCTCCTGTTTAAAGATTTATTCCTTGCCCTGAGACTTTTGTCTTTAACCCCGCAGCTTGTCCAGTATTATAGACAAACAGATGCAAATGTTCTGTACAATTGCTGCTGCTTAATTTGGCCACATTCACACATGTTATTTAGAAGAGATCTGATGACAAGGTATTCCAGTGTGAAAAGGGCAGTCAAACCTCAGTCTGGTCAGGTTTATCTTCATGACTCAAGTTCAGTTAATAATAGCATTAATAAGTCTTTACATCTTTAAATAACAGACCACTTCTTTCACACTCACTAGGTTCATCTGACTTATACACTTTCCCCCCTTTAACAGTCATGAAAACAGAGGCTTAAAGATATTAATTTGAAGTCAAAAATTTTGCCAATGTTTCTATAC
>SJYW01032501.1:255277-312755 GCA_006410735.1 Raphicerus campestris | reverse complement strand
GGCTACGGTCCATAGGATCACAAAGAGTTAGACACAACTGAAGCGACTGAGCATGCACTCACTCAAGATAAGGCAATCATAACAGGTAAGGCAGCATAGCCTTCACAACTGTTAGTAGTAACTAAATAGAATAATTAGTTGGTAGGTAGGAATCAATCTCTTCTAAACAAAAAGAAAAGCGACACATTATATGGAATGGCAAATGAAAAAAACAAAAGGGAGATCATAAATTGACATCAGTAGAATTACCCTGCGTCAAATAAGACTGGCATTATCTACCTGTGGAGTTTCTATATATGTAAAAATAATTGACTTTTCTTAGTAAAAGTCTCACAGTAGTCTGTTGCAGAGTGGACAGGGTGAAAACAACCTGGGGCTTCTCAACTGGGGGCAGTTTTGCCCCTTAGGAGACATTTGGTAATATCTGGAGACATGCAGAACATATGGCTATTAGTACTTTACAAACAAGCAATAGGTGCTACTGTCCATGTCTTTCTCCACCAAAAGGTTTCTCCCTTTTCTAATCCATTTAGTCAAGAGATACAGATTTTTCTGCTTTCTCCATCCATTGTTATACCTCTCATAAATTTAACTGGCTATGCTAGAGCTGGCTTGCCCTGGTTCATGAGAGAGTTTGTGTATCTCCTCCCAATTCTGCATTCAGGGATATCACATCAGTAACTTGAAATTGGCCATGGTAATCATAGTTTTACTACAGAAACTGACAAAACACTGCATATTAGGGCTTTCCCCCACTGGAGCTAGCACGCCACTGAATTAACTTTTCAGCCTGGTTTCATTCACACACAGCCTTGGAAAGAGAAAATGGGTACAGGAAAATGTGGTTAGATCAGGAGAGTCCAGATGGAAGTTTCAGCATGTTGGGGAAGTTTCTGCATCAGTACCCTACTTGGTCTAATATGTAGACAGGTGTTTGTAAAGTATTAATAGCCATATTTTCTGCATACATCATTTTTTCTGGTGTTGGAGTTACTGTGTCTAGCCCTCTGACTGTCTCCTTCAATAGCTAGCTAATAGACCAGTGTTTCTCTCTGCTCCTGCAGGAAGCGGTTTGACAGGGCTGAGGCGGAGTATGTGACAGCAAAGCTAGAGCTGCAGCGCAAGACTGAGCTTAAAGAGCAGCTCACTGAGCACCTTTGTACGATCATCCAGCAGAATGAGCTCCGCAAGGCCAAGAAGTTGGAGGAGTTGATGCAACAGCTGGATATGCACACCGACGAAGAGACTTTGGAGCTCGAGGTGGAGGTGGAGAGACTGCTATGTGAACAAGAAGCAGAAGCAAGGAAACAAGTGGTTCATTTAGAGAGGTCCTTTCAGCCTTCTGGGGAGAGCGTGACCTTAGAGTTGGCTAAAGAGAACAAACAGCCTCAAGACCAGGCTGCTTCCCCAAAGGCAGACAAACTGGGGGAAAACTCCAATAGCATTGCCCTTCTTGATCCAGAACGGCCAAACCAAGAGGTTGAAACTGCCGTAAAAGATATTTCGGCTTCTCTCATCACGTGACATGTCCATGTTTGTTATTTATAATTAGTGGGGTATTCAGTAGACTTTCTGTTGTAGATTCTGCCATGGCCTCTTGACAGATGTCCCTTCAAAACAATATTAATTTTTAAATACATTAGTTTTAGTATAACATGTTTGGAGGTTCTGGAAAAATTTCAGATTATGATCGTTTTTTATATGTGGGCATAGTTCACCTTGATTTTAATCCAGGTCTTCCATTGTATCCTTATTACTGGGTGAAAACAAGTGATTTTAAAGGATAGAAGAAAAACTACATGGTTAATTGCTTTTTTCAGACCAGGTGAATACAGAAATGTAAGTGAAAAATGATAATCAGTACCCAATGGAACTTATTTAAACTTCTCCTAGGAGAAATATTGGAAATAAAAGTTCTATTTCATGTAATCAATGCTGCTGCTAAGTCACTTCAGTCGTGTCCGACTCTGGTGACCCCATAGCCAGCAGCCCACCAGGCTCCCCCAACCCTGGAATTCTCCAGGCAAGAACACTGGAGTGGGTTGCAATTTCCCTCTCCAATGCATGAAAGTGAAAAGTAAAAGTGAAGTCAGTCAGTCGTGTCCGACTCTTTGTGACCCCACGGATTGCAGTCCACCAGGCTCCTATGTCCATGGGATTTTCCAGGCAAGAGTACTGGAGTAGGGTGCCATCACCTTCTCTGCATGTAATCAATAAAGAGACATAAAAGCTAATGTGGAAAAGAGAATGAGAGACAAAACAAAAGTACGAGGTTGCATTATCTATTCAGATCTTACTCGTGTAAAATACAACTTGGAAGTTATAGTTTACAAAAAGAACCAGACACCTTAAGATGGCTGTTGATATACCTGCACCCACATACAAACATAGATAGGTATAAATATACCACAGTATATATAATTGTACTATTAATATATAGTCTCTTTTCTAATCAGCACATTGCTTAAATTTAGGCAGTGAAAACCCTTCTACAGGCTGAAAATAATACAGAAAGTCTGATTGCTACTTTTGATTACTTAAAGGTGATATTTTTTTTCCTTAAAGTTACCTGTATGTGTTTTATATGTTAGATATAAATTATCTTGTCATGGAACATTAAAATTGTTAAAATGATGGGTTTTTATTACTTGAATAATTTGTTAATTACCATCACTAATACCTGACCACTACATTGTACTATATGTGAATGTGTAGCTATCACGTGAAATTATGATCTATTTATCAGAAGTTCTGAAAGTACAAATGTTACATTTTAAGGCTTAAAGAACTATTATAAAAGAAGATAAGGACAAATGTAATATTGTATCCGTTATAAGTTCTGAAAAAGTTGGGGACATCCTATTTTAAAATGAGTTTGTTTAAAGATATTACCTTCTAGTAATGCAGGTGAGCTTTTTATATTAATGTAATTTGAGTTGAATTTATAGCTTTCCATTACTGACTTCTCTGAACAGAAACACTTAGATAGTTGTTTTTTTATTTATGAATTACATACATAAAAACTGAAAGCTTCATTGTTCAAAACACTTATTTTTCTAATGAATAAATGATTCTAATGCATTTATAATGTGACAAGTTTAAACAGTTGAGTGTGTGTTCTTAAGCACTTTGTGGCAATAATGCATCCTGTTTGTTCATGTGGTAGGGGCTTCCCAGGTGGCTCAGTGGTAAAGAATCCACCTGCCCATGCAGGGGATGCAAGAGATGTGGGTTCAGTCCTTGGGTTGGGAAGATCCCCTGGAGGAGGAGATGACAACCCCACTCCAATATTCTTGCCTGGAGAATTCCTTGGACAGAGGAGCCTGGCGGGCTACAGTCCATGGGATTGCAAAGAGTTGGACATGACTGAGCAACTGAGCACACACAGTCTGGTTCTCAGTTTATACTTAAAAGTACAAGGAGAAAGGAGAACTGTGAAGTAAATGAATTGGATGGGACCTCAGAGATGACTCAGTTTAATCGTCATATTTTACAGTTGAAGAATTGAAGAGTCAAAGCTTTTGCTTACAGCATGCTGGCCAACTTGCTCATATTAAAGTGCTGGTAAAGTTGCAGTTTTAAACTCGTGATATATCTCTTACGTATGTAAGGCCATGAAGCTCATTGCATTCTTCCACTTGAAAATTTTGCTCTCTAATATATTCAGGATTTGTGTTTTTACATGTGAAATGCTTTCAAATGTGTCTGTAAAAGTCCCTGAAACCATTATTTTACCTTGCTTGACTTTCCCAGGGTGGTATCCAAGTGCTCAGGTGATGATATAAGTGACAAAGTTATATTGCATGAGTTTTGTACAAGGCAGCTGTCTCCCATGTGTGAGAGGAACAGAGCAAATGAATGAGAATGGGGGCTTATTGGTATGAGGACCACATGCACTGGCTTTTCCAGGATAGCCCTGATATCTTTTAAAATCATAAAATACATTTGAAAGGCTTTTGATATATGAATTCAGAAATCCACAATAATTGTTATTTTCTACGAATGAAACTATTGGCTCAAAATTCCTGCCATGAGTTTACTGGGGTGCTTCATAGAACTGTTCCTGTGGTGGTGAACTCCTTTTCCTTCCACTGCTCCAGCTGTTATCAGTTCAGTTCAGTTCAGTCACTCAGTTGTGTCCTACTCTTTGCGACCCCATGAATCGCAGCACGCCAGGCCTCCCTGTTCATCACCATCTCTCGGAGTTCACTCACACTCACGTCCATCAAGTCCGTGATGCCATCCAGCCGTCTCATCCTCTATCGTCCCCTTCTCCTCCTGCCCCCAATCCCTCCCAGCATCAGTCGTTTCCAATGAGTCAACTCTTCACATGAGGTGGCCAAAATACCTGAGTTTCAGCTTTAGCATCATTCCTTCCAAAGAAATCCCAGGGTTGATCTCCTTCAGAATGGACTGGTTGGATCTCCTGCAGTCCAAGGGACTCTCGAGTCTTCTCCAACACCACAGTTCAAAAGCATCAATTCTTTGGCGCTCAGCCTTCTGGGCTGTTAATAATGTGATATGTAATTTGAGTTAATTGCTTTGTTATCTCACTTGTTCTATTTAAAAGATAGTGTTTAGAAAATTGTAGTGACTTTCACTCATCTTTAAAAAGCATACTTTGAAGAGTAGTAAACTTGAATTCCTGCATTTAAACGTTCTTGCAACTTGAGGCCCTACTTTCTTTATATATGAGCCATTTTTATAGGTTTCTGAGAATCCAACTTCCCTAAAACATGGTTTTTAAAATTGCATTTAAAAATGAAGAGTTTTTTCAAGTGTTTCACATCTGCATAATTCTTCTGAATTATAGCAATTGCAGGTGGTAAATCTTCGTACTCACTGAGAACACAGCTGGTTTCCAAGTCAGATGTTAAAAATCTCTTGATTGGAATTCCTAGAACGTATTTCATTGCTGGATTGCCATTTGAATTACAGAGTGAAAAACTCAGCTGTAAACTTCTCTCGTTCTTTGTTTGGATTTGGCAACAGTACTCTCAAGGAGCTTAAGTATTCAGCAACTTCCTCTTTTGAGGCACTGGCACAAAACGAACTCAAGTTATTCTGACCCAGGCCATTCCCCGTGACCTTTATAAATGATGTTATGGGTTTTGTATTTCTAAGGAGCTAAGTCAGCATTTACAAAGGCCTTGATAGATATAACTCAGTCTGCTAGACAAGACCTGGGGCCCTTCTCAACATAGATCTATCCCAGGCCAGACTTGAACTACTCTCTGGAGGGATGAAGCAGGACAGTATTTTCCAGTCTGTCTTTACCTTAATGTGAGGCCACTTTTTCAAGCTCCTAATCCCAAACAGTTTTTCTTGAAAATAAAACATCATCTCTTCATGCAGCTGATCAAAAAACAACTGTGGAAGATATATGTGCTGTTGCTGCTGCTGCTAAGTTGCTTCAATCATGTCCGACTCTGTGCAACCCCATAGACAGGAACCCACCAGGCTCCCCCATCCCTGGAGTTCTCCAGGCAAGAACACTGGAGTTGGTTGCCACTTCCTTCTCCAATGCATAAATGTGAAAGTGAAGTTGCTCAGTCATGTCTGACTCTTCACGACCCCATGGACTGCAGCCTACCAGGCTCCTCCATCCATGGGATTTTCCAGGCAAGAGTACTGAAGTGGAGTGCCATTGCATTCTCCAATGTGTAGAACTATATAAACGGTATGGTATACATTCTGTGCCTTTTGTCCTTAAGAAGCTTATAGTCTGAAGGACTAAGATATACTTGCATAAAACAAACAGTGGTAGCAAAACATAATGAATAATTTGGGGGAAGCAAAATGACCAGTGATGCATCCTCCAGAAGTCCCCAGTTTTTAAGAGTACGTCTAATTTTAAATAGCCTATCCAGTTCTGCAATCTCTGAATATATTTAGAACCTACCATATCTTAGTTTGTCTTTAGCACCAAGGAACAACATACATACAACAGAAAAAAAAAAAAAAAAAAACCCTCTGTTAGACAACATGTCCAGACTTTGAGTTAAAAAATTGTAGTTACTGGAGCAAAAGTGAATTGGAAAAAGGGGAAGTTTTTGGATGACATGATTTAAAACGGGGGCCCACTGAGATTTTATCAGTTAAGAAAAAAATCAAAATTGGAAAAATGAAATTTAAGCACATATCTTTCTGACAAAGAGTTGGTAGTATCTTATATGGAGAAGAGCATAAATATAATAGCTCATACAATAATTCAAGGTGTTGCTGAACCAGGGGGCAATAATTATTGCCCAAGCCAGAACAAGATGGAAATGGAATGATCGTATAAACTCAAAGATAACAGCATGGATGTACATTCAAAGATTACACATAAGAGAAGTCTTTTCAAGCCAAATGACCCTGAGCGTCTAAAATAGAGCCATAATTAAGCAATAAGATGTGACAGGGAGCACATTTCTCAGTGATTATAGCATGCCTCAAGGGATAAGTCACTAGGCCAAAGGTTCGTATGAGGAGTGAAATAATAACTGCAATGTATAGTATCAAGCTCATAGAGGGAAAAGGAGAAGGAAATGAATAAGGGGCGTTAAAGGAGTCATTTTGTGTGCTGTGACTTCAGTTGTTGGGTATTACTGCCATGTGTACTTTACATGTAGCCATTAGCCGTACCCAGCATCCTGAAGCTGTAGTTACACCAGAGCCCTCATCTAATTTAAAACCCTGCAGAATTGTCCATTTCTCATATTCTTGGCCAAGTAGAAACAAGCAATTAAGTCATAGACTTGAAAGTCCATAGCCATATGTAAGGAATCCCAGTCTGGTAGAACTTAACAGTTGCTTAGACCTGGCTTTTATAACTGAAAAAAATTGAAGCAGCCACAAGTTATTTTTATTATCTTGGCTCATTTATCTCATGTACATTTCCCTCACAAACTACCAATAGCCATGGCCCCAGGTGTCACATAGATCCAGAAATATGTCCAGCCTTCTAATCTGAGCTTTCCCTTCCCTACTGCTGTGCTAATGGGAGAGAGGAACTCTAGAGCTAGTGACCAACTGAACCTCACAATATGATGGAGGCAGGCCTCTCCCCAGGATGAGACGTATTCCATCTTCAGTAGCTATAAGGTGGGGTAAACAATTTCTAAACTGGCATGTCCTGAAAAGCTCAGCAGACAAAGGTAGGTATCTTACTGTCAGATGTCTCCCATGTTTCTATGATTCTTTATCACTTCAGAAGATAGCTACAAATCTGAACCAAAGTCAGAGGATAAGATTTTTTGTATGTATGAACCTCAGCATCTCCCAATACCAGTAAATTTTGTCTCAGGCTACACCCTGGACAAAATTCTAGGCAAGCAATCATTTATCTTAGATATCTTAGGCCCTCTTTCTGGTGACCAGCACTCTCACTCTTTTCTCTCAAAATCTATTCTTGAGGAAAAATCTCAATAGTGTTCCTCCAAGATTCTTATGTTGAAATCTAAATCCCAGTGTGATGGTATTAGGAGGTAAGGCCTTTGGGAGGTGATTAAGTGATGAGGGTAGAGTCCTCATGAATGGTATTTGAGCCCTTGTAAGAAATGGCAGAGAAAGGGGAGAAGGGGACCACATAGGATGAGATAGTTGGATGGCATCACCAACTCGAGAGACATGAGTTTGCGCAAGCTCTGGGAGTTGGTAGACAGGGAAGCCTGGTGTGCTGTAGTCCGTGGGGTTGCAAAGAGTCGGACACGACTGAGCAACTGAACTGAACTGAACTAAAGAGACAGCAGAAACGTCTCTAATTGCTTGCACTATGTGTGGACACAGGAAACCATCTTTGAACCAGGAAGTGGGTCCTCACTAGACCTCAAATCTGCCAACACCTTGATCTTGGACTTCCTGGCCTCTGGAATTTGAAAAGTTAATTTCTATTGTTTATAAGTTACCCCATCTATATACTATTCTATTAGGTTTTCAGACATTCGGTCCTGTCCAAAGCTTCTGTGAGCATTATTTGGTCCATGCCAAATGGTTTTGGATGGAACCAAATATCAAGGACCTTTTGGCATGAACCAAATGTCTTATGAACCAAGTATCTTATGGGCATTCTGGACAGGACCAAATGTCCTGTAATTTTCTGTTATAGCAGCCCTAGAAGGCAATGGCACCCCACTCCAGCACTCTTGCCTGGAAAATCCCATGGACGGAGGAGCTTAGTGGGCTGCAGTCCATGGGGTCGCTAAGAGTCGGACACGACTGAGCGATTTCACTTTGACTTTTCGTTTTCACGCATTGGAGAAGGAAGTGGCAACCCACTCCAGTACTCTTGCCTGGAGAATCCCAGGGACGGGGGAGCCTGGTAGGCTGCCATCTATGGGGCTGCACAGAGTCGGACACGACTGAAGTGACTTAGCAGCAGCAGCAGCAGATTAAGACAAAATTACTTATATCTTGGGAAAACTTTAAGTTGGTAGGTTAGTTTTCCCCAGGGTGTCTGCATTTTAATGAATGGAATATTTTAAAATAATATACTTTAATTTGTGTAGTGGAAGTCTTAACCCCCAGCTAAAGGAATTTTAAGCAGCAGAGAGCAGGTGTGAGAATAGTGCTGCTGCCTGGAGAGGACTTAAGGAAATTCTGAAATCAAACCCTACTGTATGAGCTGAGGAATGAGTCCCCAAAGCCTTTATTGCCCAGGCTGGAATAATCCTTAGATGAGGAAAATTATCCCAACCTGTCCTCCCCCAACTTCCTGTTGCTAATGCAACATTCTATTCAAGAGAAACCAAGGCTGTCATTCAGGCCACATATATCAGTTATCTACATATATCAGCCAAAACTTAGTGTATTAAAACAGCAATTGCTTCTCTTTGCTCATGGAATTGTGTGTGTCAGTACTTTGGTTGAGGCTGTGCAGAGAAGTTTACAGCTATTGCTGGGGAACACCCATCTGGTTGCAGCGTTTTGATGGCTTTCCTGGGGCTAGATAGTCTAAGAATGCCTCACTCACATTCCAGCTATTGGTGATGCCTAAAACCTGGGCTTTTTTGTCTCTATTTGGCCTCCTATCCTCAAGAGGGATAGCTTGAAATTATATTCATGAAGGTCCCAGGGCTCCACAATACCAAGAGCGGAAGCTGCAATGCTTCTTGAGACCTACACTTAGTAGCACATTCATCATATCTGCTGCATTCCACTGATCAAAGTCACTAAATTAGCCCAGATTCAAGTGGTGGCAGAACTGACTCTACATCTTGAAGAGAGGAACAGAAAAGGCATGTTGCACAGGGTCAACCAGATAGGAATGGGAAGAACTGTTGTGACCATCTTTGCAAACAATGTAACACAGTCTGTTCCCTTCATGCTCCCTCCCCACCCATTACTATAATTTTCAATCATTCCACATGCAAAATGTACTCACCTCATCCCCCAGACATCCTTTTCCATTCTGGTTTTAGGCATGGAGTCAGGATCTTATCATTTGATCAAATGCAGATATGAATGAATATGGGAAAGCTGATATATTGAATAATATCCTCCCAAACTAAGAAACTGTGAGATCAAGACATGAAGCAGGTGACTCCATTAAGTGCAAGTATGAAGTTTATTGTGGGTATCTTCCACACAGGCAGGATCAGGAGGATGGCGATCCAGAGGCATTCACAGCTGTCCTCCCCACCAGCAAAAAGGATACAGAGGAATTTAAAGGGGTCAAAGCCCCAAATAGAATCTGATTAGTAGGGAGAAGTATGTCTGCATTGGCAGGAACCAGGAGGTTTTCCTCCTCCCCAACCCCTGGGGGGTCTCATGACCACTAACCATCTGTGTTAACAAAATGCATTCTTCCAGTTTTTGTATTAGATGAAGGCAAGAATAAAAGTTGATAGAGAACTTATCTAACTTGGGTACATTCCTTTTGAGTTGGCCAAAGCTCAGTTATGCAGAAAGAGGAGAGGGCAGGACTGCAGGTCTAAGATGGAGCTGACAAAATGGAGTCAGTGTGGTTCAGCCACGCAGGTGAGGCTCCTCAGGTGTATCCCCCCAGCGTGGCTCCTCACAATCTAATGATCTATAAACTAAAATGAAAAGTTACCTGTCCTGACTACATATCAATGTACAACAGGGAAACAGGAAGGATAGCTTCAGGAGAAGGCGAGGGTGGGATGATTTGAGAGAATAGCATTGAAACATGTATATTATCATATGTGAAACAGAGCTCCAGTCCAGGTTCGATACATGAGACAGGGTGCTCAGGGCTGGTGCACTGGGATGACCCAGAAGGATGTGATGGGGAGGGAGGTGGGAGGGGGGTTCAGGATGGGTAACACATGTATATCCATGGCTGATTCATGTCAATGTATGGCAAAACCACTACAATATTGTAAAGTAATTAGCCTCCAATTAAAATACATTAAAAAAAAAAAAAGAACATGAGGCAAATAAAGGCATTCTGAAACAGAAGGCAAACAGAAGCCTAGGATATGTTGTCAGGTCTCTCTCTTCTGGGACCAGGGAATGTAATGAGAGCCTAGTTCTACTCTCTGGGAGTGGCTCCCTAGTTCACATTCTCAGCTCCACACTCTAAGATCTCTTACCTTTTCCATAAGAAATGACCCATATTTGCAGATGAGTCGCTTTCTCACCCTGCTTCCTGTTCATAGAAACTTAAGGGTCCGGAAGTCTCATTTCAGAAAGTCTTGGTCTCTTTTCGTTCAACCTGGTGGTGATTTTGTCAATTCAATTCTCTTAAATCTTTGTAGGTTTCTTTGAATCTTAGTGATGATCACTTATAACTCCATAGTCACATTTATAATTATTTTTTATGAAAACCTCTTCTGAGGTTTATAAAACCTCTTATATATGTTAGGGAGCCAATATAAGCCTCCCAATGCCTCATGTGACCCAATGCCTCCACTGAGAACTGAACTGTATCCTTCTGAAATGTTACGTTGAAACTCTAACCTCCAATGTAACTGTATTTGGAGACAGGGCTTATTAGGTGGTAGCTAAGGTTAAATGAGATCATAAGGATGGGACCCTGATCTGATCAGAGATAACAGAAAGCCCTCATATTCTCACTTTCTCTCTCCTTTATGTCTTCTCTTCCATGTGAGGACACAGCAGGAAGATGGCCATCTGCAAGCCAGGAAGAGAATGCTCACTAGAAATCATATCAGCTGGTACCTTGATCTTGGTATTCCAGCCTCCAGGGCTATGAGAAATACATTTTTAATGTTTGAACCATCTAGCCTGTGGTATTTTGTTATGGCAATGCAAGCTGACTAATACACATTTTGACAGCAAGAAGTGGGATGCTGTTATAACAAATTCCATTCCAGTAGCTCCAAAACTCTTATCTCATTCCAGCATCTAAAGTCTAAATCCAGTCTTATCTAAATATCATCTAAATCAGGTATGGCTTTTAAAACTAAGCATTTAAAAAGGATGAGTTTCACTCTATATAAACATGACTCAATAAACAAGACTTTGAGGAAAAACTGTGTTTTTTAAAACACTTCTTAAAACAATTGTGTTATTTGTTTTGACCCCATTCTGTGGTTCGTCACTGAGGAAAAATAGTGACTTAAAACAATTGTGTTATTTGTTTTGACCCCATTCTGTGGTTCGTCAATTTGGATGAGGATCAGAGGGCTAGTCCTTATGTTCTATACACAGAATCAGAAGCAAATAAAATTATTATTGTTTTAAATGGATTAACTTTTAGGGATGGTTCTTTATGCAACAGTAAACAATTTAGGAATTTCCCCAGTGGTCCAGAGGCTAACATTCTGAGCTCCCAATGCAGGGGGCCTGGGTTTGATCCCTGGTTAGGGAACTAGATCCTACATGCTGCAACTAAGTTTTCATGCTACAACTAAAAAAAGATCCCATATGCCAGAACAAAGATCAAAGATCCCATGTGCCACAATGAAGACCCAGCCAAATAAGTAATTATTTTTATAAATAAATAAGTAATTGATATGGTGCAATAGTAGATTGAATCAGAAACTCTTGCTTTTGGTGACTATGGTGACTTAGTCGCTAAGTTGTGTCTGGCTCTTGTGAACCCATTTACTATAGTCCACCAGGATCTTATGTCCCTGCAATTTCCCAGGTGATAATACTGGAGTGAGTTGCCATTTCCTTCTCCAGGGGATCTTCCCAACCCAGATATTACCTTTACCAACCCAGGTCTTCTGCATTGCAAGCAGCTTTATCACTGAGCCACCAGGGAAGCCTTGCTTTTATTTGAGGCAACAAAATACAAGTTGGCTATGAGGAAGGTCAGCATCCCTTAGGGTAATTAGTTTGCCGTATCTAAATGACGCCTAAACTACTTGATCGTTTCCTTCGTTTGGGAAAGCATGCTGTGCAGAGTGCAAAGAAAGAATTGTGGGTCAAGTTCAGATTGTTATCTGAAGGGAAGCTGAGCTACTTTTCCAGAGTTGACTTTCCATGTTTAAGGGTCTGGTTGTTACATGTCCAGGTTGGCATCCTCTAAGNTTTGAGGCAACAAAATACAAGTTGGCTATGAGGAAGGTCAGCATCCCTTAGGGTAATTAGTATGCCATATCTAAATGACGCCTAAACTACTTGATCATTTCCTTCGTTTGGGAAAGCATGCAGTGCAGAGTGCAAAGAAAGAATTGTGGGTCAAGTTCAGATTGTTATCTGAAGGGAAGCTGAGCTACTTTTCCAGAGCTGACTTTCCATGTTTAAGGGTCTGGTTGTTACATGTCCAGGTTGGCATCCTCTAAGTTGTATATGGTACCACTTGTCCTTCAGACTCTATCTGTGTGGATTACATCTTCAGTATCCCTTGGATTCTTCCCTGTCTGGCTTCCTCTTGACTGCTTCTATACCTTTCTTGGGACCTCAGAAAATATTAGGCTCACAGTGTCTTTGCCACTCTATGGCCATGGAAAATTCTGAGGCGACCCATACTCTTTTGCTCTAGATGTTCCAGGTAGTATCTCTGGTACAATGCTGTGTAGAGGGTATCTTGGAAGTTTGCCATCAGTTGGCTTGCATCATGGAAATAAGGCATAAGCCTCTTTGTTCTCAGAACGTCATGCTCAAGTCAGGGTTCAGCCTGACTGTAGAGGATGTAAGAATAGAGCGCAAGATTCCCTTTCTGGGGGTTCAGCCTGACTGTGGAGGATGTAAGAATAGAGTGCAAGATTCCCTTTCCGGGACTCACCAGCATCTCACCCTTTAGAAAAGTTTTAGAAAAGCTTGTCTCCCAGCCAGGGGAATTTTTATTTTACGTGGGCAGAAAAAAATTGGCTCAAGTTGATCAAATATTCTTCCAAATCTTTTTTGTCTGAAGCCTGAAGCTCAGCTTTTTAAACTCAAAAGCCAAGCATTTGGCTCTTTTGTTCTCTGGTTCTGCTGTGACAACCCTCCCTTGAGGCAAGGAATGACTCACAGTCTAGCTGCCCCGGTGGGGGAGGGTCAAGGGTAACAGGAAATCATGGGGAAAAACACATTTGTTAATACATAAAAATATTATCCCGCTACACTAAGATTCCTATTCTCTCTCTCATTCTTTGTTTAATGACGAACCCATCTTTCGTCTTTCTCCTTTCTTAGTCTTCTGCATTAGAGAGGGTTCTTTGGGATGTAAGTAATACAGATCAACCCATTCTTGCCCACCGACTCCCTGAAAATGAAAAGCAGGTGCTGGGAGGAATGGAGAAGGGCTGAAGACTGAGATAAAAGTGTAATCATGCTCTACAAATGCACCAAGGACCTAGATTTCTGTTATAAGCCATCTTTCTCTGTTTTCACGTTGCCTCTGTTTACTCCACGGCTTTCTCTGGCCCCAAATCTGGATTCTTCCCTGCTACTGTGCTGAGACTGAAATCTTCTTGTTCTAATATATGAATTCTAAGGGAACTGACTGATCAGTGTGGTCAATGATCAAGCAACAATAGCTGAGAGAGTGCTTGTAGGGAAGGACAAAATCTCATTTTACAAAAAAACGGCCAAAGTGCCCACTTCCAAAGGAAGCAAGAACAATTCTTGAAAAAGAGGAGGTTGGACAGATAACTCTTCAGATGTCTAGTTTACTGCTCCCTGGGTGGATGTGACTTCACCTTTATCTTGGCAGCTTATCTGTATCTATCATGGAGTACCTACCAGACTGCTTATTTCATAGCCATTTAAGGATATGTCTAGCTTCTGTTTGGGGGCTTCCCAGGTGATGCAGTGGTAAAGAATCCACCTGCCAATGCAGGAGATGTTAGAGATTCAGGTTCGATGCCTGGCTTGGGAAGATCCACTGGAGTAAGAAATAGCAACCCACTCTAGTGTTCTTGTCTGGAAAATCCCATGGATAGAGGAGCCTGGTGGGTTACAGTCCATGAGCTCTTGAAGAGCTGGACACAACTGAACACACACACACACACACACACACACAGAGTCTCTTTTTATTGGGACCAGCAACTGTCAGCAAGAATTTGGTTTCTCTTCCCAAGAAAGGCAAACACCATGTCCTACAGAATATAGGATTCCAAAGCATCCATTGAAGAA
Organism: Raphicerus campestris; assembly: GCA_006410735.1. Lineage (NCBI taxonomy): Eukaryota > Metazoa > Chordata > Mammalia > Artiodactyla > Bovidae > Raphicerus > Raphicerus campestris. Next base: position 298,277 of record SJYW01032501.1, on the reverse strand, counting down.
TCAAATGAATCAGTGAATGGGAACAAAGGAAAGAGTTAACTGAATCAATAAGCCCCCTTCTTCCCAAATCAATGGATATTACAGGAGGAGAAATATAAGGCATTTACATGATAGGCATAATTTTGAAAAAGAAATCCAGATACCTTCTATTACATGCTACAGTTTTCTTCGGGCAGGGAAAGAGTTAAGCGGTTTTGCACCGTGTTCATGGACTTCTGACATGATATAAAACACTACAATTTTGGCTTTTCCATTTTAGCTGACATAGTTTAAGTTGATGAATATTTTGATTTGTGCCAGTCTCAGGCAGTTTTAAATGCTATCCCTGCAGGAGTCAAGAAGTCCAGTCATAATCATAACAATATGCCTGTCAGTCAAAAGCACCGGAAGATTGTTTAGGTGCAAAGAAAGCGTTTTCCCCTGAAAGGAAACAGGGCAATTGAAATCACCTACTTTTCAAGGCATTGAAGTCAAAACTGTTACCAGCTTCATGGTGTGAAAATCCAGGTCTCGGCACCCCCTTGGTCAGACTCCAGTATGTCCTGGGGCTATCCAGCCAAAAACAAGTTACAGTCTAAAGTTCAGAAGAAATTAGACGAAAGGGAAAGCACGGCGATCAAGGTTGATTTCCGCATCATTATTTGCAGGTCACCATTTCAGCAGGGAGTATATAATGAATTCCCTTCCATCTCTGCAGTCAATGCACCTTGGGATAGATTTGCAGAGCCAACTAAATAACTAAATCAGAGAATTCGTGCAATTACGTGAAATCTGGGCAGAAGAAAGTGATTTTATTTTTCTCCCTGAGCTGACCAAGCACATAATAACTTGATAAAATTGACCTAAAGTTTATACCATAGGAACTGTTTGCATTAGAGCAGGTAAAATTAAAACATCCACATAGTATTGGGTTCATTAGGAAAAAGGGAAAAGCCAGAAACCAGTGTGGGAGAAAGAAAGGGAGAAACGAACAGCCTGAAGAAAAGGATTTCAGAATTGGAGGCAGCCCAGGATTATTCAGATCTTTGGGTATGTTGATGTCAGGACCTTCTTTTTTCAAAGTTAGTGTGACCTTAGCCATTCCAGCTGCTCAACAAATTTGCTCAGCAACTCTGCCCCACCAGAGGAAAATTAAAAAGCAAATCTGATATGCCCCTTCTAATTTTATTGTATCCATAACAGCTTTTACATGGAAACGAACTGGTTAAATAAAAAGTTACTATAATAGAAAGAACACCTTTCACCCCCAAAGAATTCCATATACCCCATGCTGATATCAAAAGAATCTCCTCATGGGAACGAGCAATGTGGAAAGCAGAGGGGAACAAAAATCTGGTGTTCAGAGTCCGCTGGGAGCTTCAGACAAATATGAAACAATGACTTCATGTAGTAGATAAATTTCTCACATTCTTCAACCAGTTTTATTGGCTAAATACTCGTGTATCCAGTTATATGAACACCAAGCCCTCTCAAGGAAGAATCTGAGTTGGTATTAAAAAATATGTCCTGGATAGGAGTCTAATCACGGGCTTACCCTTTGTCCAGCAACTAACCAATGTTCCTATTAGTTGTTGTTGAAGTCACCTAAAAAAACTGTCTATGATTTCCCCCTATCTCACTGACAAGGAAATGATAACTGAAAAGGTAAAAAAGTCTTTTAGCAATAATGGAGCTAGAGGACATATACTGTGGCTCTGTCCCTTTAGCTTTGTTTCCAAACTTTCTCCTATGAGACTCTTTCATTTCATTTAGGCCGTTTCTGCTCTTCTGAAACCAGGTCATGCACACATGTGCCTCTGAACCTTCATGTCCTCTGTTTCCCCTTTTTTCTCCCATCTAAGCTCTGTCTTCCCATCCTTCAGACTGGATGCTTCTATGAAACACTCATGGGCTGCTCCAGGCTTTCCAGGTCTCTCTCATCTAGATTACTCTCAGTTGGTGCTTNAGAATATAGGATTCCAAAGCATCCATTGAAGAATCAAATGAATCAGTGAATGGGAACAAAGGAAAGAGTTAACTGAATCAATAAGCCCCCTTCTTCCCAAATCAATGGATATTACAGGAGGAGAAATATAAGGCATTTACATGATAGGCATAATTTTGAAAAAGAAATCCAGATACCTTCTATTACATGCTACAGTTTTCTTCGGGCAGGGAAAGAGTTAAGCGGTTTTGCACCGTGTTCATGGACTTCTGACATGATATAAAACACTACAATTTTGGCTTTTCCATTTTAGCTGACATAGTTTAAGTTGATGAATATTTTGATTTGTGCCAGTCTCAGGCAGTTTTAAATGCTATCCCTGCAGGAGTCAAGAAGTCCAGTCATAATCATAACAATATGCCTGTCAGTCAAAAGCACCGGAAGATTGTTTAGGTGCAAAGAAAGCGTTTTCCCCTGAAAGGAAACAGGGCAATTGAAATCACCTACTNAAAATCCAGATACTTTCTATTACATGCTACAGTTTTCTTCGGGCAGGGAAAGAGTTAAGCAGTTTTGCACCGTGTTCATGGACTTCTGACATGATATAAAACACTACAATTTTGGCTTTTCCATTTTAGCTGACATAGTTTAAGTTGATGAATATTTTGATTTGTGCCAGTCTCAGGCAGTTTTAAATGCTATCCCTGCAGGAGTCAAGAAGTCCAGTCATAATCATAACAATATGCCTGTCAGTCAAAAGCACCGGAAGATTGTTTAGGTGCAAAGAAAGCATTTTCCCCTGAAAGGAAACAGGGCAATTGAAATCACCTACTTTTCAAGGCATTGAAGTCAAAACTGTTACCAGCTTCATGGTGTGAAAATCCAGGTCTCGGCACCCCCTTGGTCAGACTCCAGTATGTCCTGGGGCTATCCAGCCAAAAACAAGTTACAGTCTAAAGTTCAGAAGAAATTAGACGAAAGGGAAAGCACGGCGATCAAGGTTGATTTCCGCATCATTATTTGCAGGTCACCATTTCAGCAGGGAGTATATAATGAATTCCCTTCCATCTCTGCAGTCAATGCACCTTGGGATAGATTTGCAGAGCCAACTAAATAACTAAATCAGAGAATTCGTGCAATTACGTGAAATCTGGGCAGAAGAAAGTGATTTTATTTTTCTCCCTGAGCTGACCAAGCACATAATAACTTGATAAAATTGACCTAAAGTTTATACCATAGGAACTGTTTGCATTAGAACAGGTAAAATTAAAACATCCACATAGTATTGGGTTCATTAGGAAAAAGGGAAAAGCCAGAAACCAGTGTGGGAGAAAGAAAGGGAGAAACGAACAGCCTGAAGAAAAGGATTTCAGAATTGGAGGCAGCCCAGGATTATTCAGATCTTTGGGTATGTTGATGTCAGGACCTTCTTTTTTCAAAGTTAGTGTGACCTTAGCCATTCCAGCTGCTCAACAAATTTGCTCAGCAACTCTGCCCCACCAGAGGAAAATTAAAAAGCAAATCTGATATGCCCCTTCTAATTTTATTGTATCCATAACAGCTTTTACATGGAAACGAACTGGTTAAATAAAAAGTTACTATAATAGAAAGAACACCTTTCACCCCCAAAGAATTCCATATACCCCATGCTGATATCAAAAGAATCTCCTCATGGGAACGAGCAATGTGGAAAGCAGAGGGGAACAAAAATCTGGTGTTCAGAGTCCGCTGGGAGCTTCAGACAAATATGAAACAATGACTTCATGTAGTAGATAAATTTCTCACATTCTTCAACCAGTTTTATTGGCTAAATACTCGTGTATCCAGTTATATGAACACCAAGCCCTCTCAAGGAAGAATCTGAGTTGGTATTAAAAAATATGTCCTGGATAGGAGTCTAATCACGGGCTTACCCTTTGTCCAGCAACTAACCAATGTTCCTATTAGTTGTTGTTGAAGTCACCTAAAAAAACTGTCTATGATTTCCCCCTATCTCACTGACAAGGAAATGATAACTGAAAAGGTAAAAAAGTCTTTTAGCAATAATGGAGCTAGAGGACATATACTGTGGCTCTGTCCCTTTAGCTTTGTTTCCAAACTTTCTCCTATGAGACTCTTTCATTTCATTTAGGCCGTTTCTGCTCTTCTGAAACCAGGTCATGCACACATGTGCCTCTGAACCTTCATGTCCTCTGTTTCCCCTTTTTTCTCCCATCTAAGCTCTGTCTTCCCATCCTTCAGACTGGATGCTTCTATGAAACACTCATGGGCTGCTCCAGGCTTTCCAGGTCTCTCTCATCTAGATTACTCTCAGTTGGTGCTTAGCCTAGTTGGTACTAACCCTGTTATGTCTCATATGATTTCATTCACCTCTGAAGGCCAGGAGGGAACAAACAAAGTGCACAGGCTTTGGAATCAAATAGACTTAGTTGGAGATTTGGGATCTTTCCCTAATAAACTGGTAATCTAACCTCTCTGAAGTTTTGTGTACTCATGTGCAATCTGGAAATAATCTCTCTTTACAGAGTTCTTAGGAACATCCGATAGAGTCACATACACGGAGTGAAAGTCACTCAGACAGGTCTGACTTTTTGCAATGCCATGGACTGTAGCCTGCCAGACTCCTCTGTCCATGGAATTCTCCAGACAAGAATACTGAGTGGGTAGCCATTTCCTTCTCTAGCTAACACCTTCCTTGACCCAGGGATCAAACCTGGGTTTCCTGCATTGAACAGATATATTCTTTACCGTCTGAGCCCACCAGGGAAGTCCAACTGGTCAGAACTTTGTCTCTTTTGTTCCTTGCTTTGCCTTTAGCATCCAGAAGACTTCCAAGCACAGAGACAGTGCTCAAATAATGTGATGAATAATCAGTGTGCAATAAGCATTGGTTCTCAACTATTTTTGAGAACTGGAAAAAGTGGAATTGGTTTTCTATTCCACTAGCCTGGAGGACAAGGCTTGTGAATGTATCTCTTGGTATACTCACTGAAGGAGCTCTACTGAGTGTTTGCTTCTCAGGCCTTGGTCTCCCTATTTATTAGATGACTCTCAATGGCCCATAATGATCCATTTGTAATTGTGGTTAACCCATTTGTATATGGACTTCAGTGCTACTCCCCACTGATGGAAGCAGTAACAGATTAAAAATAATAACCATCTTGGAAAAAATCATGAGAGCCAGAAGAAGACATTTGACAAATATGTACCATGTATTAACCTTTTCCACCTGCCCAGCATGCCAAGAAATATACCATGAAAGTCAAACAAACAATAATGAAAGTATTGTAGAAGGAAAGAAGGAAGGGAAGGAGAAGAAGAAAGAGGAAGGTAGAGAGGGAGGAAGATAAAGAAAGAGAGGGGAAAAAAAAAGTGTGTGTTGGGGGAAATTCCATGAGCATTTTGCTGTTGTCTCAAGGCTGCGTGTCTTATGTCTGTTCCCAGACCTCTCGTGATCATTCTGGCTCAGGCTGGGAACAGCCTCAGAAGAGTTTTAAAGTCCCAAAAGGCTAGTGGTATTTAGAGTCCAGAAATCTCATAGTACACTCTCTTCTTCAGAGACCATGCCAAACCACCATACATACATCAGAGACACTCCCTGTGTCTCTCAGAATAAGAACCTAGATCTATGATCCTAGGAGATCCCTTCCTGATTTTAACCCAAGGACTTCTCCACAGTTTTTAAAATCAGCCTGGGCTCTGAAGTCATACACTGGAGAGACAGTTTAGAGCAGTTAAGACAGGCTTCCCCTTGGCATAATGGAAACCACATGTACTATTATGGATTTCTAATGCGCCATTGAGGTGGGTACACATTGCTTTGAAGAAAAGGAAGCCATTTCCAACTACATTTCTCCTGATTTATGCCTGAACCCCAGAAGGTCCAGACAGGTTGGAAAAGATCTGGTAACTAGAGAAGTGACAGGGGGTGAGAAAGTATACTTTGTAGAAGACTGCAAACTTGACTTTCACTTTAAATCCTTGCCTCGGGCAATGTGTGCATTTCAGAGTTTAAATCATGTTAGTAGTTTAAGTCCAATTGAGGGTGAAGGACTACATAGCCCTATGAATTAGGACTGAATTGTGTTGGTAAAAATATTTTCTAAGTTGCCTAAACATAAATCAGTCGTAACAAGGCACCTGTGATTACAAGTAGGTCTAATGCCTTTCCACATTATCCACCCATTTTTATTTCTCTTCTATTCACTTTTTTTTTTTCCAAAATCAGGAAAGTGGAAAGGAAAAAAACAGGCTGTACTCAGCCTCAAAAGAGAATAGAAGAGTCTAGAATGACTCAAGTCCAGAGTACGGGTCACGGGTGACTGCCTGTGTCTTAACAAGGGGGCCAGGACCAGGCAGAAAAGAATACAGGGAAGTTTTTCTTCAGACAGCGGGACATGGAAGTCCTATATTTCAGCATCGTGTCCAAGAGCTGACATCAGCTGTCACCTGGCAGCTGGCGCCCCACACTGCTGTTCTAGGGGGGCTTCCAAGATGGGACACACAAGCCTCATCTTTCTCCTCTTCTCACCGCTAGTCTTTTGTTCCAGGAGATTCTAGCTGCCCATCCTTTCAGATAACTCTTGTTTATCCATGGATCCTTCTATTTGTTTTCCTATTAAATCATGAGTTTTGACCTTAGTATATTTTCCCATGATTTTTTTTTATTGCTACCTGATTAACAATGGTCTCATCATTGAATGAATGCTTTATTTCCATTAACAAATGACTTTCTTCTTCAAGTTGCATCAGGAACAGAACAATAACACTGAAAAAAAGACAATAGGGTTATTTTGTCCTCTTTCCTACATGGTAAACTGGTCAAATAGGTTTGAGTTTTTGTTCACCAAATCCAGTGATCTTGGGAGTATGTGTGTCTATTTCCAGTCTTTCATCTATTTTTAAAATTTGATTTAAATTATCTCCCCATATGTTATATGCCATTCATAAACATTTTCATAAATAAAATCTTCTTACTTTTATTGTTTGTAAATCATCACAGGTAATTCATTTTTCCAATTGACTGATGTTATTTTAGTATTCCATAGCAACTCCTGCTCAAGTTAGTGACTGAGTTCTAAGATCTGATGGAAAACAATTATTTTGTTTGTGAGCATCATATGATCAAGGTAGTTAACTGGTTGAAATTTCTTGAGTTCTCCTGAGTCACATCACCAGTAGGAAAACAGATTATGGCCTCATCTTCAGAAAATTTATTTAGTCTGCACTATATATTTTATATCAGTCAGTTCAGTCACTCAGTCATGTCCAACTCTTTGTGACCCCATGGACTGCAGTACACTAGGCTTCCCTGTCCATCACCAGCTCCTGGAGCTTGCTCAAACTCATGTCCATTGAGTCGGTGATGCCATTCAACCATCTCATTCTCTGTCATCCCCTTCTCCTCCTGCCTTCCATCTTTCTGAGAATCAAGGTATTTTCCAATGAGTCAGTTCTTTGCATCAGGTGGCCAAAGTATTGGAGCTTCAGCATTAGTTCAATTCAGTTCAGTTCAGTCACTCAGTCATGTTCCACTCTTCGCAACCACTTGGACTGTAGCACACCAGGCTTCCCTGTCCATCACCAACTCCCGGAGCTTACTCAAACTCATGTCCATTGAGTCAGTGATGCCATCCAACCATCTCATCCTCTGTCGTCCCCTTCTCCTCCCACCTTCAATCCTTCCCAGCAACAGGGTCTTTTCTAGTAAGTCAGTTCTTCACATCTGGTGGCCAAAGTATTGGAGTTTCAGCTTCCAATGAATATTCCGTACTGATTTCCTTTATGATTGACTGGTTTCATCTCCTTGCAGTCCAAAGAACTCTCAAGAGTCTTCGCCAACACCAAAGTTCAGAAACATCAATTCTTCAGCGCTCAGGTTTCTTTAAGGTCCAACTCTCACATCCATACATGACTACTGGAAAAACCACAGCTTTGACTAGATGGACCTTTGTTGGCAAAGTAATGTCTCTGCTTTTTTATATGCTGTCCAAGTTGATCATAGCTTTTCTTCCAAGGAGCAAGTGTCTTTTAAATTTCATGGCTGCAGTTACCATCTGCAGTGATTTTGGAGCCCAAGAAAACGAAGTCTGTCACTATTCTATTATTTCCGCATCTATTTCCCATGAAATGATGGGATTGGATGTCATGATCTTCGTTTCTGAATGTTGAGCTTTAAGCCAACTTTTTCACTTTCCTCTTTTACTTTCATCAAGAGGTTCTTCAGTTCCTCTTCACTTCCTGCTATAAGGGTGGTATCATCTGCATATATGAGGTTATTGGTATTTCTCCTGGCAATCTTGATTCCAGCTTGTGCTTCATCCAGCTCAGCATTCTGCATGATATATTTTATATAGTGCACCAAAGTTTCCATTTATTTACTAAATAAATGACAAGATCTAATTTATCAAACTCTTTAAATCCTCCATATGTATATGTAAATTTAAAATGATCACATTTCAAAATCAAGCTTACATGAAGAAGGNTTATATAGCGCACCAAAGTTTCCATTTATTTACTAAATAAATGACAAGATCTAATTTATCAAACTCTTTAAATCCTCCATATGTATATGTAAATTTAAAATGATCACATTTCAAAATCAAGCTTACATGAAGAAGGTACCCAAGTGCTATGTCTAGCAACATGGCAGTTAACTTATTGTTATGTCCATTCTAATATTCAGTTAAGTTCAGTTCAATTCAGTCACTCAGTCGTGTCCGATTCTTTGCGACCCCATGAATCACAGCACGCCAGGCCTCCCTGTCCATCACGAACTCCTGGAGTTCACTCAGACTCACTTTCATAGAGTCCGTGATGCCATCCAGCCATCTCATCCTCTGTTGGCCCCTTCTCTTCTTGCCTCCAATCCCTCCCAGCATCAGAGTCTTTTCCTATGAGTCAACTCTTCGCATGAGGTGGCCAAAGTACTGGAGTTTCAGCTTTAGCATCATTCCTTCCAAAGAAATCCCAGGGCTGATCTCCTTCAGAATGGACTGGTAGGATCTCCTTGCAGTCCAAGGGACTCTCAAGAGTCTTCTCCANCGGGGGGAGGAGGGAGGGACGGCGCACGCTGGGCGGCTCCGAGCCCCGCACCTATTGGTGGGCGCGCGGCCGCTCGCGGGCTCTCTTTGGTCCGCCACGCGCTCCTCTTGCCCTTGGGCGGGGGGGAGTTCGGGGCCCGCAATTGCCGTTCCCGCAGCCACCAGGGACGCGTGTAACGGCCCCCACCTCCTGTGACCTCTGCAGAAACAGGCAGGGACAGAAGAAAGTCAGAAGGACGGACGGACAAACGACTGCCGTCTGCCACGAGTCGAGAAATTGGCTGGGCGCACGCCCTACCTTTACTATATACCACAAGGGGCGGGGCCTGCGGCCCGAAGGGGCGGGCGCGGGGCTGGCACAAAGGAACAGCGCGACGGCGGCGCGAGGGGCGGGCTGGAACCGGGGCGGGGAAACGGCGCGCCCGCAAGCCCGCGCAGCCCCCTCCTCGATCCCGGCTGGGCACAGACGCCCCCTTTCCGTACTGAGCTGCTCTGCACCTGCGTCGCCCGGCGCCCGGCAGGCGCTCGGGGTCCCCGGCCTCCCTCCGCCGCTGGCCCCACCCCTCCTAGGCCGTGGCTGGGTGGGGGAAGGTCACTCCCGGACGCCTGAGAGTCGGGGACTCTGCCCCGCTCCGCCCCGCCTCCCGGCTCCTGCACCTGCCGCCGGCTCCGCGCTCCCCGCCGCTGCGGTTGCAGTTCCGGCCCGTCCCTCTCCTTCCAGGCCAGCCCAGTCGGCCGCCCAGGCTCCTGACTGCCTCACTGTGCTCCTTGTGGGCGGCCTGAACCACCTCAAGCTGGACAATTGCCAAACCCACCCAGGGCGGCAGCCCGGATCCGGGTTGGGAGGAGGGGGGGGGGCGTGTAGGAGGCCGACCGGTCAGACCCCAGTGGGTCGTTCCCTCGGAAACCAGTCGAACTGCCTGGCTGGCGGCTCACACCGGTCTAGACCTGGGCGACAAAATCTGCAGGTGACCCAGCCACCCAGGACTCCCCTTGGCGCCGAATCGGTGCCTGGTACTGTCACGGACATGGTTTTATGCCCCCTTAGGGGGTCACAAAAAGACCACTTTGTTCTTCTATAAAATAACGAAGGCCTAAAAGGCTCAGGAAAGTCCAGTTCAAATGGCGAGAAGTTGCAAGGCAACCCTTGGCACCTATTTTTCCTTCCCCTCCTTTATCCCCTGTGCCTCACGTGAAGAGCCATACTTCTTGGTTGCATCTCCTTCTGCTAAGCCCCTGAGCAGTTTCACATGTCCTTCTCAAGGCAGTGACACAGCAGAAATCAGCAGGGGAGCCTCTGCAGTCAGGACAGAGAAGCCCCATCCCCAGGGGGCAACCTAGACCATCCTGGGAAAGGAGGTTTCCTATCCCCATATTTAGAAAGCCATACAGGGGGATGCTTGTCAGAGTCACCTTTTGTCGCCAAGGTCAACCTGGCAAGTCTAAGGACAAGCTTGCATTGATGTAGTGCGAGCTCTTTCCCACGAATCCTTCCCAAGGCCCACCTACATGACCTGGGCAAACCTGAAAATTCCTGAAATGCAGAAGCAGCCATCCATCCACCCAGCCCCAGAGGGGCTGCTGCATGTAGGCCTGGCTCAAGGGCAACTTTGAGAACTACTCTGTGGAGAAATGAAGCTGCCCCCTGCTTTACCCCTGCAGTGTTTGTGTTGGAAAAGCCCCAAGCTGGTGGTGAACTGCAGGAAGAAGCTGTACATGTGGGGATGATGACCCGGTACCCTCCCAGCAGAAGTTAACTTGTGGACTCGCCAGCAGGACAGGTCACTGGGAAGGGCATGCGTTTATGGAGTACTTGCTATGTACAAGACCAGAAAAAACCTGTGGGCAGAATCAGTGAAAGAGGATGAGTGGAGGGAAAGATGGAATGGGGAAGGGATGTGGGTTTGAGTGAGAGAGTGCGGCGCCCTCCTTTGTGCAAACTCCCTTTACCCACCCCTCCCTCCCTCACTCTACCTCTCTCTCTCTCTTCTCCAGTAGAAGTATGTAGTACAACAAAGTATGCTGAGAAAGGCTCACATTGCCAGGTTTCTAATTAGAACCCTCATTTTCTCCTTAAAAAAGAGGTATTCCACCTTACTCTCTAGAGTTGTGGCAATTGCCAATTGGCCTGATCCTGTGTCTGGCAAGGATGAGCTGCTTCTGCTGGCCTTTAAGTACTTACCTGCTATCTTTAGGGGAAGATAAACTCCCCTCAAACTTTACCTCCCTAGCTTTGTTCATTCTTCTTCCCCTGTAGGTAAACTCTTGCCAGGTTCTGACAAGATTTGAGGGTCATGCCTTCTCGGCAGTTGCTGCTGCTGCTGCTGCTAAGTTGGTGCAGTCGGGTCCGACTCTGTGAGACCCCATAAACGGCAGCCCACTAGGCTCCCCCGTCCCTGGGATTCTCCAGGCAATAACACTCGAGTGGGTTGCCATTTCCTTTTCCAGTGCATGAAAGTGAAAAGTGGAAGTGAAGGCACTCAGTTGTGTCCGACTCTGTGTGACCCCATAGATGGCAGCTGACCAGGCTCCCCTATCCATGGGATTTTCCAGGCAACAGCATCTCATTCTAAATCAACCTCCCCCTGGCTTATAGGAACCTCTGTGTTTCTACCCAAACCTGGTATTGCCACTGGAAAGCATAATCTCAGCCCCCAAGAGAACCAGATTCAAACTTCACCTTCCATTCTAGACTGTCTAGAATTGTTTCACTCATCTAACCATGTTGGACATCCCTACTGGATCAGACTGAAAAGAATCTGTGCAAAATCCACGAGACATGGGTTCAATTTCTGGGTTGGGAAGATCCCCTGGAGAAGGAAATGGCAACTCACCCCAGTATTCTTTTCTGGATAATTCCATGGACAGAGGAGCCTGGTGGGCTACAGTCCATGGGGTCACAAAGAGTCGCACACTCTGAGCAACTGACTGAACCATATCACCAAAAAGAGCAAGCTGGTGAAGGGCACCAGGGGAAGACAGACATGCATTCACCCAGTTTCAGCTGTGTGACCTTGAGCAAGTCCCTTGTTCTCTCCAGGGCTACTTTTTTCAGTTGTAAAATTGGAGTGATACAGTGTTGCAAGGATTAAATGGGAGATGGGAAAGCCCTAAGCCAGTTGCCTGGTACATAACAAGAGCTATTGAGCAACCAGCTTAATTATAATTAGCTGTTTCCATTTGACCTTGTCTAACCTTGAGGCTGCTGCTAGGACCTTCCCACTGTGACAGCCCCTCCTGCCAGGGCTCTGAGTTCCCTGAGAAGGTCACCCTGACTAATTCCCCACCCTCTAAGCCACCTTTCCCCTTGCTTTCCAGTGCTTCCTGCTCTGTGACCTCCTCTAACTTGAGTAATGAATAACTCGAGCACACCATGTCCCTTTGGGCTGTGCTGGGCTGGGCTTGCGTACTGAGGCTCCTTCAGAGAAGGGTGCTGTGGCAGCAGGTTGAAAGCGGAGAGTGAGTGGTTCTCTAGAGGGAGGGGCACTTCTGGCAGATGGAACTTGTGGCTCTGGGTAGGGCTGGAGGAGGTGTGCACCACGGAAGCTGTTCAGTCCATGCCTAGGGAGGTCTGGTATTTCTGTGCAGAAAGGAGAGCACAGTTCTTCTGCCCAGGTTAAAGGCTCAGGGCGAAAAGGACACTGTTTTCTACACGTGCTAGGGAATTGAAATGGCTATGGAGGACTGTGGTTGGTTCTGCCCAAGACTGGAGCTCTGTGTGTAGAGGGGGTGAGGGGTGGTGGGGTGGAGAGAGGGGAAACCTAGAGCACGGATGGCAGCGAAGAGGGGAGGGAGGTTAGGGACCTCTGTCCAAGCAAGGAGGATGACGGGTCTAACTCAGGAAACAAGGAGATGCAGATTGAAGCAGAATGTACCCTGCAGCAGAGAAGGGGCCCTAAGGTAAAAGGACAGGGCAGCCTTGTCTAGCAGCACGATGACCAGTCAGAAGCCCGGCTGGGGCAAGAGGCGGGTTTGGTTAATCCCAGGCCGCCAGCTACTTTGCTCAAGATCAGAGAGGATCACATGGAGGTTTACCTGCCCACAATAGAGAAGGTGCAGCTTGGCAGGCAAGGTGAGCTGATCCAGATCTGAAAAACAGAACCGCCCCAGCTGTCCGCTCTCTGAACCCCTTGGGCAAACAAGCTGCGGTCCGCTCTGCAGAGGGATGGGGAGGGCTAGGCTGCCGATCCCACATTCACGCACGTGCTCCAGGACAGCAAGGTTCTGTTCAGCCAGCCCCAGAGAGGAGGGGGTGAGGGGATGTGTTGCATGGTGACATCTTGGCAGCAGAAACTGTGTGCAGTGTGGGGAGAAATGGCTCAATGGCAGTCTCTGTTTGCAGTGGGAAGCAGACAGAATGCACCACTCTGCAGTGGAGGCCAAGAACCGAGAGAGAGGAGGGCTGGGCAAGGTCTCCAGGCTGGTCATCATGGTAGGAACATGGGCAGATGCCTGCCCAAAACCTCACACAGTGTACTCAGCCCGACACTGGGCACCCTACCCATCCATCACAGTGGCCTGAGAGGTGCACAGGACGTCATTTTGTGCCTCACCAGGAACCCTGCCTATTGGACAGAAAAACATTCTGTGGAAAGGTTCTGGTTTCTGCAAGAAGCCAGAGGCCCTGAATGGGGATATATAGAAATATCCCTCCATTCCTTTCATTTAAAGTCATTCTGACCCTTTGCTGTTTCACTGGAATTGAATTCTTATCCTAGGTGAGGACATAATAATGAAAAAAGAACTTTTTTTTTTTTTTTTTTTTGGAAGGTCTATTTGAAAAGTGGTATTCCTGCCATCAGTGCAAGTGACAAGTTACCTGAATGTCACCTTGGTCACCAGGCCCTGGCAGGCAGACTTCCAAAAGTTGCTTTCTGTGATGCTGTTTTGGGAAACTGAGTCCAGAAAGTGTGCGTGTGGTGTGGGGAGACTTTCCTGCTTTCTCTCCACTGCCCCTGTCCTCTGCAGAGTTGCTGTTAGCTATGTGGAGGGTGGATGTGACCAGAGTAGAGAGAAGACACAGGGCACGTGGTTCTGTTGGTTTGCTCTGGCAGGACCACAGAGATGTATGGTTTTCACAAATATTCCTGATGTGGTGGGTAGTAAGAAAAGAAGGTCCGGAGGCATGCACTGCCAGACTGCCCTTACAGCTTTCAGAGTTTACCCGTTCCTTTGTACTTCCCCAGTGTGGGGCAAGAGGTGAAACTGCCTTTACCTTGGAAAAATATCTGGTGCCGGTCAGTGCATCCTAGGCTTTAGAAAGTAAAATTCCTTGCCTGTATTTTCCATCTGCTTAAAAGGAGGCACGTGGACACCCCTCTGAGGCTTGGCTCAGTGAGGGGAGGTCCCACTGCATCGTTCCCCTGTCAGGGTGTGCGTGCGCAGTCACTCAGACGTGTCTGACTCTTTGTGACCCCAGGGACTGTCACCTGCCAGGCTCCTCTGTCCATGGGATTTCCCAGGCAAGAACCCTGGAGGGGGTTGTCACTTCTTCCTATAGGGCCTCTTCCCAACCAGTGATTGAACTGGCGTCTCTTATATCTCCTGTATTGGCAGGCAGGATAGGCCTGGTCTTACTGGTCTCAGGGACAGGTGTAAATGAGACAAGAATCTGGAGGCATGTCACAATCCTTTCCTTGCCGGACCACTTACCTGAAGTCTTCCAGGGTTGAGAGGGTCTGCTTAATTTTCAACATCTTTTCTGCTCCTTAACTGAGGGCCTGAAAATAATGGGGAATCACCATGGATGAATTCACTGTGTCCAGTGCTTCTAACGATAATGCCAAAAGTCCTTGAGGCCAAACTCCCATCTCCTGGAGACAAGGTCAGCTAGCCAGGGGCTGTGTCCTCCCTTCCTTGCAGGAGAGCATTCCACTGTTTGGAAACACTGAACTAAAACCTAGTTCCTGGTAACTTCTGCCAATCCTGGTTCTTTCTTGAAAGAACAGGATTCAAGTCGGGTGCATGTCCAGTGTGTCAGTTCTACATACATACATGCCTTTCAAAGTGAAAAAAAAAAAATGCCCCATTTCTTCAGCGCATGTGTGAGCTGGTTTCTGACCTCCTTGTTGTGCTAACTCCTTTCTGCTGCACAGTTTCCCACTTGTTGACATTCTTTTTTAAAAGAAGTACCCTGGTTCCAAGGAGTACAGAGTCTAGTGGTGATGATTTCGGATTGTGATCAGGACACTATTGATTTTTTCATCAAGGATGATCCTTCCAACACTGTGCCTTCAGGGTTTGCTTGAGCTAAACCTCTTTAGCATTGACATCTAATAAATGTTTTAGAGAAAGCTCTTGCAAAGAACAGAGACACCCCCATCCCCTGAAGTCTAGCTCAAGGAAAATGGCTATACATGGAGCAGTCAGGGCAGGGAGACGCCTATCCCTAGGCTCCGGGCAAAGGGCCACCAACGCTGGGCTAGAAGGGACTGTTCTGGGCAGATGGCAGGCCAGTGTCTGCAGATCTTTATTCTGGCATCCCCACTGAAGTGACTCAGCGGTGTCCTGTGGGCTTTCTCACCATGCTCTGACTTCCTTGGAGGCCCCTTGTGCTCAGCTGTGGCCCGTAGGCAGGTCAATTGCCTCAGACTTTTGTGGTCCTGCATTTCTTGTGGTGCTGCGGCTGTGGTTCCCGTTACTGACTGGTGGAGGCTTACTTTCCTCTCAGTCTTAATCCAGGTGTGGGAGTCAAGCTAGCACAGACCCCATTTTCACAGGTCAGAGATTTTGGGGGAAAACTTAGCATTGACAATCCAGCCTAAGTACCCCCCACCTCATGTGGCTTCTGCTGGTTGAAATGGCTACTGAGCTGTTGGCCAGCACGAGACAGACAGACACACACAGGTAGGCAGGTAGACAGGTAGGCAAACAAACGTGTAGAACAATGAACCTTTATACCCTATATAAAATTTGCCAGATTTTCTGCTCTATGAGGTACTGTATCTTTCCACACCATTCTAGAAAGATTACATATTCCTGTGGCTACCATGCAGGGATAAAACCAAAAGGAAGTCGTGAAAAATGAGTTTTGCATCTGTCATACTTTGAGGAGGAGCTGGAAGGTAGGAAAATGCAATATATTTTTTTTTTTTTGCATAAACTGGATTACAATTAAATTTATATCCATTTCTACACCAAGTAATGAGAACACTTTTATACTCTCAAGGAGCAAATCCTTTAGGCAAATGGGCTTTTGCAGTATCTGTACCATAGCTAGCTGACAGCTTGTTTTGGGGGACTAATAAATGATAACATTTAGTTTTTCATACCTACCATCTACGTGGCATTGCACCCTCTGATCTCACTGAAGGGTAGACCCCCTTTGCTGAAGTTTTTGAAATGTGTCCTAAGTATCAGATGGCCTTATATACAGTCACAGGACATGACGCTACCTGCCAGGGGGCTTGACTTCCTGGTTCCAAAAGTTGTTGTGCCTTTCCTCACAGTAACACATGAGTGAGTGGAATGACAACCAGGATCACCGAGCCCTGGCTTTCTCAAGAGCTCTTGTTCTGTATAAATCTTCTGGCATCATATTAGCAGCTACACTGGCCAATAATAACTGCAGTTATCAAGCATGATAAGCCAAATACTATGCCAAGTATTTAATATGATCACTTTTCTGTTTTCTGCTTTAGCATTAGTCACTCAGGTGTGTCCAACTCTTTGTGACCCCATGGACTGTGTAGCCCACCAGGCTACTCTGTCCATGGAATTCTCCAGGCAAAAATACTAGAGTGGGTAACCATTCCCTTCTCAAGGGATCTTCTGATCTTCTGGACCCAGGGATTGAACCCAGGTCTCCCACACTGTAAGCAGACTCTTTACCACTGAGCCACCAGGGAAGCCTTTATATTACCTATTTATTACCTACTTTATAGTCCTGTTTAACAACTTAAGAAGGTAGATCCTGAGATGATTACTTTTATGTATCAAAGTGACTGGACTAAGGGTTGCCCAGATGGCTGGTAAAATATGATTCTGGCTGTGCCCCTGAGGGTATCTTTGAAAGAGACTATCATTTGAATCAGAGAAGGCAATGGCACCCCACTCCAGTATTCTTGCCTGGAAAATCCCATGGATGGAGGAGCCTGGTAGGCTGCAGTCCATGGGGTCGTTAGGAGTCAGACATGACTGAGCAACTTCACTTTCACTTTTCACTTTCATGCATTGGAGAAGGAAATGGCAACCCACTCCAGTATTCTTGCCTAGAGAATCCCAGGGATGGCAGAGCCTGGTGGGCTGCNTATCCCCTGTGCCTCACGTGAAGAGCCATACTTCTTGGTTTCATCTCCTTCTGCTAAGCCCCTGAGCAGTTTCACATGTCCTTCTCAAGGCAGTGACACAGCAGAAATCAGCAGGGGAGCCTCTGCAGTCAGGACAGAGAAGCCCCATCCCCAGGGGGCAACCTAGACCATCCTGGGAAAGGAGGTTTCCTATCCCCATATTTAGAAAGCCATACAGGGGGATGCTTGTCAGAGTCACCTTTTGTCGCCAAGGTCAACCTGGCAAGTCTAAGGACAAGCTTGCATTGATGTAGTGCGAGCTCTTTCCCACGAATCCTTCCCAAGGCCCACCTACATGACCTGGGCAAACCTGAAAATTCCTGAAATGCAGAAGCAGCCATCCATCCACCCAGCCCCAGAGGGGCTGCTGCATGTAGGCCTGGCTCAAGGGCAACTTTGAGAACTACTCTGTGGAGAAATGAAGCTGCCCCCTGCTTTACCCCTGCAGTGTTTGTGTTGGAAAAGCCCCAAGCTGGTGGTGAACTGCAGGAAGAAGCTGTACATGTGGGGATGATGACCCGGTACCCTCCCAGCAGAAGTTAACTTGTGGACTCGCCAGCAGGACAGGTCACTGGGAAGGGCATGCGTTTATGGAGTACTTGCTATGTACAAGACCAGAAAAAACCTGTGGGCAGAATCAGTGAAAGAGGATGAGTGGAGGGAAAGATGGAATGGGGAAGGGATGTGGGTTTGAGTGAGAGAGTGCGGCGCCCTCCTTTGTGCAAACTCCCTTTACCCACCCCTCCCTCCCTCACTCTACCTCTCTCTCTCTCTTCTCCAGTAGAAGTATGTAGTACAACAAAGTATGCTGAGAAAGGCTCACATTGCCAGGTTTCTAATTAGAACCCTCATTTTCTTCTTAAAAAAGAGGTATTCCACCTTACTCTCTAGAGTTGTGGCAATTGCCAATTGGCCTGATCCTGTGTCTGGCAAGGATGAGCTGCTTCTGCTGGCCTTTAAGTACTTACCTGCTATCTTTAGGGGAAGATAAACTCCCCTCAAACTTTACCTCCCTAGCTTTGTTCATTCTTCTTCCCCTGTAGGTAAACTCTTGCCAGGTTCTGACAAGATTTGAGGGTCATGCCTTCTCGGCAGTTGCTGCTGCTGCTGCTGCTAAGTTGGTGCAGTCGGGTCCGACTCTGTGAGACCCCATAAACGGCAGCCCACTAGGCTCCCCCGTCCCTGGGATTCTCCAGGCAATAACACTCGAGTGGGTTGCCATTTCCTTTTCCAGTGCATGAAAGTGAAAAGTGGAAGTGAAGGCACTCAGTTGTGTCCGACTCTGTGTGACCCCATAGATGGCAGCTGACCAGGCTCCCCTATCCATGGGATTTTCCAGGCAACAGCATCTCATTCTAAATCAACCTCCCCCTGGCTTATAGGAACCTCTGTGTTTCTACCCAAACCTGGTATTGCCACTGGAAAGCATAATCTCAGCCCCCAAGAGAACCAGATTCAAACTTCACCTTCCATTCTAGACTGTCTAGAATTGTTTCACTCATCTAACCATGTTGGACATCCCTACTGGATCAGACTGAAAAGAATATGTGCAAAATCCACGAGACATGGGTTCAATTTCTGGGTTGGGAAGATCCCCTGGAGAAGGAAATGGCAACTCACCCCAGTATTCTTTTCTGGATAATTCCATGGACAGAGGAGCCTGGTGGGCTACAGTCCATGGGGTCACAAAGAGTCGCACACTCTGAGCAACTGACTGAACCATATCACCAAAAAGAGCAAGCTGGTGAAGGGCACCAGGGGAAGACAGACATGCATTCACCCAGTTTCAGCTGTGTGACCTTGAGCAAGTCCCTTGTTCTCTCCAGGGCTACTTTTTTCAGTTGTAAAATTGGAGTGATACAGTGTTGCAAGGATTAAATGGGAGATGGGAAAGCCCTAAGCCAGTTGCCTGGTACATAACAAGAGCTATTGAGCAACCAGCTTAATTATAATTAGCTGTTTCCATTTGACCTTGTCTAACCTTGAGGCTGCTGCTAGGACCTTCCCACTGTGACAGCCCCTCCTGCCAGGGCTCTGAGTTCCCTGAGAAGGTCACCCTGACTAATTCCCCACCCTCTAAGCCACCTTTCCCCTTGCTTTCCAGTGCTTCCTGCTCTGTGACCTCCTCTAACTTGAGTAATGAATAACTCGAGCACACCATGTCCCTTTGGGCTGTGCTGGACTGGGCTTGCGTACTGAGGCTCCTTCAGAGAAGGGTGCTGTGGCAGCAGGTTGAAAGCGGAGAGTGAGTGGTTCTCTAGAGGGAGGGGCACTTCTGGCAGATGGAACTTGTGGCTCTGGGTAGGGCTGGAGGAGGTGTGCACCACGGAAGCTGTTCAGTCCATGCCTAGGGAGGTCTGGTATTTCTGTGCAGAAAAGAAGGAGAGCACAGTTCTTCTGCCCAGGTTAAAGGCTCAGGGCGAAAAGGACACTGTTTTCTACACGTGCTAGGGAATTGAAATGGCTATGGAGGACTGTGGTTGGTTCTGCCCAAGACTGGAGCTCTGTGTGTAGAGGGGGTGAGGGGTGGTGGGGTGGAGAGAGGGGAAACCTAGAGCACGGATGGCAGCGAAGAGGGGAGGGAGGTTAGGGACCTCTGTCCAAGCGAGGAGGATGACGGGTCTAACTCAGGAAACAAGGAGATGCAGATTGAAGCAGAATGTACCCTGCAGCAGAGAAGGGGCCCCAAGGTAAAAGGACAGGGCAGCCTTGTCTAGCAGCACGATGACCAGTCAGAAGCCCGGCTGGGGCAAGAGGCGGGTTCGGTTAACCCCAGGCCGCCAGCTACTTTGCTCAAGATCAGAGAGGATCACATGGAGGTTTACCTGCCCACAATAGAGAAGGTGCAGCTTGGCAGGCAAGGTGAGCTGATCCAGATCTGAAAAACAGAACCGCCCCAGCTGTCCGCTCTCTGAACCCCTTGGGCAAACAAGCTGCGGTCCGCTCTGCAGAGGGATGGGGAGGGCTAGGCTGCCGATCCCACATTCACGCACGTGCTCCAGGACAGCAAGGTTCTGTTCAGCCAGCCCCAGAGAGGAGGGGGTGAGGGGATGTGTTGCATGGTGACATCTTGGCAGCAGAAACTGTGTGCAGTGTGGGGAGAAATGGCTCAATGGCAGTCTCTGTTTGCAGTGGGAAGCAGACAGAATGCACCACTCTGCAGTGGAGGCCAAGAACTGGGAGAGAGGAGGGCTGGGCAAGGTCTCCAGGCTGGTCATCATGGTAGGAACATGGGCAGATGCCTGCCCAAAATCTCACACAGTGTACTCAGCCCGACACTGGGCACCCTACCCATCCATCACAGTGGCCTGAGAGGTGCACAGGACGTCATTTTGTGCCTCACCAGGAACCCTGCCTATTGGACAGAAAAACATTCTGTGGAAAGGTTCTGGTTTCTGCAAGAAGCCAGAGGCCCTGAATGGGGATATATAGAAATATCCCTCCATTCCTTTCATTTAAAGTCATTCTGACCCTTTGCTGTTTCACTGGAATTGAATTCTTATCCTAGGTGAGGACATAATAATGAAAAAAGAACTTTTTTTTTTTTTTTTTTTTGGAAGGTCTATTTGAAAAGTGGTATTCCTGCCATCAGTGCAAGTGACAAGTTACCTGAATGTCACCTTGGTCACCAGGCCCTGGCAGGCAGACTTCCAAAAGTTGCTTTCTGTGATGCTGTTTTGGGAAACTGAGTCCAGAAAGTGTGCGTGTGGTGTGGGGAGACTTTCCTGCTTTCTCTCCACTGCCCCTGTCCTCTGCAGAGTTGCTGTTAGCTATGTGGAGGGTGGATGTGACCAGAGTAGAGAGAAGACACAGGGCACGTGGTTCTGTTGGTTTGCTCTGGCAGGACCACAGAGATGTATGGTTTTCACAAATATTCCTGATGTGGTGGGTAGTAAGAAAAGAAGGTCCGGAGGCATGCACTGCCAGACTGCCCTTACAGCTTTCAGAGTTTACCTGTTCCTTTGTACTTCCCCAGTGTGGGGCAAGAGGTGAAACTGCCTTTACCTTGGAAAAATATCTGGTGCCGGTCAGTGCATCCTAGGCTTTAGAAAGTAAAATTCCTTGCCTGTATTTTCCATCTGCTTAAAAGGAGGCACGTGGACACCCCTCTGAGGCTTGGCTCAGTGAGGGGAGGTCCCACTGCATCGTTCCCCTGTCAGGGTGTGCGTGCGCAGTCACTCAGACGTGTCTGACTCTTTGTGACCCCAGGGACTGTCACCTGCCAGGCTCCTCTGTCCATGGGATTTCCCAGGCAAGAACCCTGGAGGGGGTTGTCACTTCTTCCTATAGGGCCTCTTCCCAACCAGTGATTGAACTGGCGTCTCTTATATCTCCTGTATTGGCAGGCAGGATAGGCCTGGTCTTACTGGTCTCAGGGACAGGTGTAAATGAGACAAGAATCTGGAGGCATGTCACAATCCTTTCCTTGCCGGACCACTTACCTGAAGTCTTCCAGGGTTGAGAGGGTCTGCTTAATTTTCAACATCTTTTCTGCTCCTTAACTGAGGGCCTGAAAATAATGGGGAATCACCATGGATGAATTCACTGTGTCCAGTGCTTCTAACGATAATGCCAAAAGTCCTTGAGGCCAAACTCCCATCTCCTGGAGACAAGGTCAGCTAGCCAGGGGCTGTGTCCTCCCTTCCTTGCAGGAGAGCATTCCACTGTTTGGAAACACTGAACTAAAACCTAGTTCCTGGTAACTTCTGCCAATCCTGGTTCTTTCTTGAAAGAACAGGATTCAAGTCGGGTGCATGTCCAGTGTGTCAGTTCTACATACATACATGCCTTTCAAAGTGAAAAAAAAAAAATGCCCCATTTCTTCAGCGCATGTGTGAGCTGGTTTCTGACCTCCTTGTTGTGCTAACTCCTTTCTGCTGCACAGTTTCCCACTTGTTGACATTCTTTTTTAAAAGAAGTACCCTGGTTCCAAGGAGTACAGAGTCTAGTGGTGATGATTTCGGATTGTGATCAGGACACTATTGATTTTTTCATCAAGGATGATCCTTCCAACACTGTGCCTTCAGGGTTTGCTTGAGCTAAACCTCTTTAGCATTGACATCTAATAAATGTTTTAGAGAAAGCTCTTGCAAAGAACAGAGACACCCCCATCCCCTGAAGTCTAGCTCAAGGAAAATGGCTATACATGGAGCAGTCAGGGCAGGGAGACGCCTATCCCTAGGCTCCGGGCAAAGGGCCACCAACGCTGGGCTAGAAGGGACTGTTCTGGGCAGATGGCAGGCCAGTGTCTGCAGATCTTTATTCTGGCATCCCCACTGAAGTGACTCAGCGGTGTCCTGTGGGCTTTCTCACCATGCTCTGACTTCCTTGGAGGCCCCTTGTGCTCAGCTGTGGCCCGTAGGCAGGTCAATTGCCTCAGACTTTTGTGGTCCTGCATTTCTTGTGGTGCTGCGGCTGTGGTTCCCGTTACTGACTGGTGGAGGCTTACTTTCCTCTCAGTCTTAATCCAGGTGTGGGAGTCAAGCTAGCACAGACCCCATTTTCACAGGTCAGAGATTTTGGGGGAAAACTTAGCATTGACAATCCAGCCTAAGTACCCCCCACCTCATGTGGCTTCTGCTGGTTGAAATGGCTACTGAGCTGTTGGCCAGCACGAGACAGACAGACACACACAGGTAGGCAGGTAGACAGGTAGGCAAACAAACGTGTAGAACAATGAACCTTTATACCCTATATAAAATTTGCCAGATTTTCTGCTCTATGAGGTACTGTATCTTTCCACACCATTCTAGAAAGATTACATATTCCTGTGGCTACCATGCAGGGATAAAACCAAAAGGAAGTCGTGAAAAATGAGTTTTGCATCTGTCATACTTTGAGGAGGAGCTGGAAGGTAGGAAAATGCAATATATTTTTTTTTTTTTGCATAAACTGGATTACAATTAAATTTATATCCATTTCTACACCAAGTAATGAGAACACTTTTATACTCTCAAGGAGCAAATCCTTTAGGCAAATGGGCTTTTGCAGTATCTGTACCATAGCTAGCTGACAGCTTGTTTTGGGGGACTAATAAATGATAACATTTAGTTTTTCATACCTACCATCTACGTGGCATTGCACCCTCTGATCTCACTGAAGGGTAGACCCCCTTTGCTGAAGTTTTTGAAATGTGTCCTAAGTATCAGATGGCCTTATATACAGTCACAGGACATGACGCTACCTGCCAGGGGGCTTGACTTCCTGGTTCCAAAAGTTGTTGTGCCTTTCCTCACAGTAACACATGAGTGAGTGGAATGACAACCAGGATCACCGAGCCCTGGCTTTCTCAAGAGCTCTTGTTCTGTATAAATCTTCTGGCATCATATTAGCAGCTACACTGGCCAATAATAACTGCAGTTATCAAGCATGATAAGCCAAATACTATGCCAAGTATTTAATATGATCACTTTTCTGTTTTCTGCTTTAGCATTAGTCACTCAGGTGTGTCCAACTCTTTGTGACCCCATGGACTGTGTAGCCCACCAGGCTACTCTGTCCATGGAATTCTCCAGGCAAAAATACTAGAGTGGGTAACCATTCCCTTCTCAAGGGATCTTCTGATCTTCTGGACCCAGGGATTGAACCCAGGTCTCCCACACTGTAAGCAGACTCTTTACCACTGAGCCACCAGGGAAGCCTTTATATTACCTATTTATTACCTACTTTATAGTCCTGTTTAACAACTTAAGAAGGTAGATCCTGAGATGATTACTTTTATGTATCAAAGTGACTGGACTAAGGGTTGCCCAGATGGCTGGTAAAATATGATTCTGGCTGTGCCCCTGAGGGTATCTTTGAAAGAGACTATCATTTGAATCAGAGAAGGCAATGGCACCCCACTCCAGTATTCTTGCCTGGAAAATCCCATGGATGGAGGAGCCTGGTAGGCTGCAGTCCATGGGGTCGTTAGGAGTCAGACATGACTGAGNAGAAATCAGACCTAGTCAAGGGACTAGGTCTGATAAATAGAGTGCCTGATGAACTATGGATGGAGGTTTGTAACATTGTACAGAAGGCAGTTATCAAGACAATCCCCAAGAAAAAGAATACAAAAAGGCAAAATGGTTATCTAAGGAGGCCTTACAAATAGCTGAGAAAACAAAAGTGAAAGGTAAAGGAGAAAAGGAAAGATATACCCATTTGAATGCAGAGTTCCAAAGAATAGCAAAGAGAGATAAGAAAGCCTTCCTCAGTGATCAGTGAAAAGAAATAGAGGACTACAATAGAATAGGAAAGACTAGAGATCCCTTCAAGAAAATTAGAGATACCAAGGGAACATTTCATGCAGATGGGCACAATAAAGGGCAGAAATGGTATGGACCTAACAGAAGCAGAAGATATTAAGAAGAGGTGGCAAGAGTACACAGAAGAACTGTACAAAAAAGATCTTCACGACCCAGATTAACCACGGTGGTGTGATCACTCACCTAGAGCCAGACATCCTGGAATGCAAAGTCAAGTGGGCCTTAGGAAGTATCACCACGAATAAAAGTAGTGGAGGTGATAGAATTCCAGTTGAGCTATTTCAAACCTTCATGGATGATGCTGTTAAAGTGCTGCACTCAATATGCCAGCAAATTTGGAAAACTCAGCAGTGGCCACAGGACTGGAAAAGGTCAGTTTTCATTCCAATCCTAAAGAAAGGCAATGCCAAAGAATGTTCAAGCTACCACACACTGCACTCATTTCACATGCTAGCAAAGAATACTCAAAATTCTCTAAGCCAGGCTTCAACAGTATGTGAACCATGAACTTCCAGATGTTCAAGCTGGATTCAGAAAAGGCAGAGGAACCAGAGATCAAACNAGCTACCACACACTGCACTCATTTCACATGCTAGCAAAGAATACTCAAAATTCTCTAAGCCAGGCTTCAACAGTATGTGAACCATGAACTTCCAGATGTTCAAGCTGGATTCAGAAAAGGCAGAGGAACCAGAGATCAAACTGCCAACATATGTTAGATCATCAGAAAAGCAAGAGAGTTCCAGAAAAACATCTACTTCTGCTTTATTGACTACCCCAAAGCCTTTGTTGTGTGGATCACAACAAACTGTGGAAAATTCTTAAAGAGATGGGAATACCAGACCACCTGAGCTGCCTCCTGAGAAATCTGGATGCATGTCAAGAAGCAACAGTTAGAACCAGGCCTAGAACAATAGACTGGTACCAAATAGGGAAAGGAATATGTCAAGGTTATATATTGTCACCCTGCTTATTTAACTTATATGCAAAATATATCATGCAAAATGCCAGGCTGGATGAAGTACAAGCTGGAATCAAGATTGCCAGAAGAAATATAAATAACCTCCGATATACAGATGGCACCACCCTTAATGGCAGAAAGCGAAGATAAACTAAAGAACCTCTTGATGAAAGTGAAAGAGGAGAGTGAAAACGTTGGCTTAAAACTTAGTATTCATAAAACTAAGATCATGGCATCTGGTCCCATCACTTCATGGCAAATACATGGGGAAACAATGGAAACAGTGATAGACTTTATTTTCTTGGGCTCCAAAATCACTACAGATGATGACTGCAGCCATGAAATTGAAAGATGCTTGTTACCTGGAAGAAAAGCTGTATCCAACCTCGACAGCATATTAAAAAGCAGAGATATTACTTTGCCAACAGAGGTCCATCTCAAAGCTATGGTTTCTCCAGTAGCCATGTATATATGTGAGAGTTGGACTATAAAGAAAGCTGAGCACCAAAGAATTGATGCTTTTGAACTGTGGAATTGGAGAAGACTCTTGAGAGTCCCTTGGACTGCAAGGAGATCCAACCAGTCCATCCTAAAGGAAATCAATCCTGAATATTCATTGGAAGAACTGATGCTGAAACTGAAACTCCAGTATGCTGGCCACCTGATGCAAAGAACTGACTCATTGGAAAAGACCCTGATGCTGGGAAAGATTGAAGGCAGGAGAAGGAGGGGACAACAGAGGATGAGATGGTTAGATGGCATCACTGACTTGATGGACATGAGTTTGAGCAAGCTTTGGGAGTTGGTGATGGACAGGGAAGCCTAGCATGCTGCAGTCCATGTGGTACAAAGAGTCAGACCCTGAGTGACTGAACTGAACTGATTATTATCTTAATTTTACAGATGAAACAAATAAGTCTATCATAAGTTTAGAAGCCTAAGGCTCGCAAGAGGAAAGGCTACTTTCAGGCCCAGGCAGCCTGGCTCCAGAACCCATGCTCTGAACCCCTAGGCCTAAGTGCCTCTTTGGTAGTTACATATTGAAACTTTACATATAGAAAGTGTAAGCATAGCTCGTGCCACCACATGGGTGGAATCGTAAAAAGCTTTTTTGTTTTTTTGTTTGTTTTAATGTCAAAAGCTATCCAAGATAATGTAAATCTTCACTGGGTCACAATTAAAGAAGCTGATTTTGGATTCATATACTTATCCATCAATCATTCATCGATTGCTTACCATGTACGTGGTCTGTTGCCTTAGAATCCAAGGGAAATCACAGTTTGAAACTGAGCACTTTTCTCCCCCACAGAGATGTCTTGACCTTTTAGCAGCTTTCAGTGGAATCAGTGAGGCCAGACACACAGGAATGAGCAGGCAGCAATGCAGGGTAGTAAATAATTATGTTCCACAGTTAATACCACAAATAAGAGGGACAATAGGAATTTAGAGAAGAGAGATACTCCTTTTGGAAGAGATGGGCCCTGAGCAGGGTTCCAACAACCCTGTGAGAAGGAGCAGAGAAGAAGGAACACTCGCGCATTCATTGACCATCAGGAACCTTACTGTGTGCAGGGACACTTCGCTTGTCATCAGAGTCAACATGGTCAAGGAGCTTAGTCTCTCATGTGGGGACACCATGATGTATGCCGAGGTGCTAGGAGAGAGAGAACACAGGAGGGTGGTGTCCTGAGAGCTGGGAAGACTTCCTGCAGACAGTGGCATCTGGACAAGAGAGGGCACGAGGGGAAGGCTTTGGCAGACAGAGGGGAAGCTTGTGCACGAGCATGGAAATGTTCAGTCAGGATAGATGGAGGGAACACCTTGGATGAAGATTGCTTTTCAATAGAGAAAAGATGAGACTCTGCTGTACAGGGTGTGGACTGCCCTTTCTAAGGGAAGGGGAGGTCCTCTGGGAGGGGGTTCTTGGAAAGATCTCCCTTTTCTTATAATATAGCTGTTCTAGATTTTCTTTCCATTTTCTAGGGTTTTTTTGTTTGCTTTGTTTTGTTTTCATTTTCTTTTCATTATTACTTTTAAGCTTCAGTAAGGTGTCATTTACATATAATAATATTGACCAGTTTAAAAAAACAGAGCGGAGCAGATCAGAGCCCACCAGAGAACTGTGACTTCCTTCTCAGCACTCTGACGTTCATCACGATAGGAAGAAAAAGATACTCCCTCCGTCCATGCAGTGTATGAAATCAGGTCTTCCTCTCACTTTTTCTCCCTCACTAAGCTCTCTTGGCTGAACTGATGATGGCCAGGCTCTGCGTCCATGCAATCAACCAGAGAAGTCAGACTTGTCCATACAAGCATCATTTCCTTAAAAGAGAGCACCCTTCCTCCTTCTACCTGTTCCAGGGGTTCTGCATAATGTCTGCTTAAGGGAATTGGGACATGCCCAGAAAATGGCCTTTCTTTTATCTATAGGACAAGGTTTTCAGAAGAAGTCAAAATTAGACTGAAGAAAACCAGGTGTCCTATATGACACCTGATGAAACTCCCATTTTTCTTAGCTTTCATAGGAATCTGGATGTGAAAGGGAAGTGCTATTACTTGGGAGGTGATTATTCCCTCCACCAGAATACAGGGCTGAGGACGGGGGTGTCCCCTTCTTTGCCACGGGTAGAGGAGAAGAGGTTTCTCTCCCCTCCTCCAGTTTGAAATTGAGCACCTTTTCCCCCCCACACCAATATGTTACATTCTGTTTTGGTTCCTTGACTCTCCCAGCACTATAGTTGAACTGAAAGTTGATTAAACACCTTCTTGGAGTTTGCTTGAGACCCTAACCTTCATGTATATTATGGACCTGTGGAAAATTGTGTTGCAAGTTCCAAACAAGTAATAATACACTTTAAAAATACAACGTGTTGTTAGTGAGATGAAAACTCTATCCTAATAACAATTTTCATTGCCTGACAGAGTGGGCATAAGACTTGAGGGAGGCCTAACATGCCTGGCCTTAGAAATGATCAGAATTGTAAGAAAACTTAGAGTTTATTTTCAGATGAGGAAGCAGAAGCTGGTGAGAGAAAATGATGGGATAGCCTGTGGCTGAACTGGTTTCAGACCAAGGCTTCATGCTCCAAGTCCATGTCCATTTTCCATCTTATAATTCAGTTTGAGTTGACCTGAAGAAGCCGCCACACATGAAAATGGGGAAGGTTATTGCCTACATTTGAGGGAACTCCAAGAAGAAAATTTACTGGGTTCTTCCATTAAAAAAGAAAGAAAAAATAAAGACAAATCTCCATGAAGGTTTCATCAGTTAGAGTTAGGTTTGGCTGTGAGTAACTGAAACTCAAAATAACAATGGCTTCAACCACATAGGATTTATTTCCCTCTCACAAGTCCAGAGGAAAATGGTCCAGGAATGGGGAGATGGCTGTATTCCATTACATCCCTAGAGAGCTGAGCCCCTTCCAGCTTACCTATTTTATTATCCTTCTGTGGCCCTTGCTTTAACGGTCCAAGGTGGGGCCTAGGATGGCAGTCATTACAGCCAGGCTGGAAGAAAGGACAAAGAAGAAGAGGAAAGATCTAAGTGCCAACTTCCCTTTATGAAAACATCCACCCAGAAACTGTAAACCAACATGTTTGCTCCCATCTCATTGATCAGAACTTGGCCTCAGGGCAACACTATGATATAAGGAAAGATGAGAAATATAGTGTTTATTTTGGGCACTGTAGGCCCAGCTAAAAATTACAGGGTCTATCCTTGTGTCTACCACAACAATGCTGAGAAATTTGACATATATTGATTTGCTCTTCTGAGTTATTATTTTCCAGGCCTTTTTCAAAATAAATATCCTGGAAGGGGTACCATTATCTATGTTGTCCAATGAGAATATCAGTTCTTTTGTGGTAAGACAGATGAGCCATTGTAAGACAAAACCATAAGAAAAGTCCAGGCCACTTGGATCATAGGAAGTGGCTCTGGAAGAAGCAGGGGAGCAGAGCTGGAAAAGATCTCAAAAAGAGTGTGCAGAAAACAGATGCGCGCGCACACACACACACACACACGTGAATATGATGGTGGGCAGAATATCAGCAAACCAACCCTTGCCAATAGGGCAGAGACACAGATCATGCTCACGGCACTATATATGTACATGTATAGCAAGAGTCACATAGGAAGGATCTCTTTCTATATATATAGATAGGTATAGATATAGATATCCATATCCTGGAATAGGAAATGGTAACCCACTCCAGTATTCTTGCCTGGAGAATCCCATGGACAGAAAAGCCTGGGAGACTATAGACTATGGGGTCGCAAAGAGCTGGACACAACTGAAGCAATATATATCTATGTGTGTGTGTATGTATGTATGTATAGATAGATAGATGGCGAGTGCTGATTTGTTGATATTCTGCTCACCATCTTTCTCTGCTTCCTAAGACAACATTGGATTCAATCTCCTCCAGCCTCTCTGGGGGCTTGTGGGATTTAGACAGCTGTTGCCTTGTCTTAATACAAGTTGTGGTGGCCAAGGATGTGTGATTTATCTGACCCAGGATGCCAGGATGCCTGCCAGTTTTAGCCTGTTAACGGACAAGGTCTAAGAGCAACTCACATTTAGTTGCAAACTAAGGGCCATTTCCAGCAAATTAATAATTCTTCAATCTCATCAGCCTTCCAAAAGGATGGAATGTTAAAGTTTTGAAGCTAGATTGGGGTTGGCCAACATTGGACTACACATTATTCAGTCCCCTGGGTAACTTTTGGCAGCTCCTCAGACTCTCCAGTCTTCCTCTTATCACAAGGCTTTTACACATGCTAGTCTCTCTGTGCCTGGAATGTTCATCTCTCCCCTTTTGGCTAGGTAATACCTACAGAGCTTCCAGGGGAAGATTTCCCTGACATCTGGAACTAGGGAAAATGTCTTAGTAACAGCTTTTCATGTGGCACCATGTAAGTCTTTGTGTCATGTGTCACGGAAGTAGTTCTACATTCATTTGTGTGATTGTTTACTTGCTTAAGTTTCATAGGAACAGCCTTGGTCCACCATGGTGTCCCCTCTACCTAGCACAGATGGACACATATGTATATAGTCTATAAATTCAGCTGAGTAACAAGGTCCCCCTGCACATTTGTCTCAAACCGTAACACAATTACACAGATTTTCCCAACATGTTGACCATGAATCCCCTGCATCAGATTTACCTGGTTGACTCCTTTAAAGGACACATTTCCTGGGCTCATCTCCATCCTCCTCCTGAATCATTATCTGGATCGGGCCTGGGACTCTGCATGTGAATAAGATTCCTAGGTAACTATTAAAAGAACCAAAATGATTGAGCAGCCCTACCTATGAGAAAGGCCTTCCCTGGTGGCTCAGTGGGTAAAGAATCTGCCTGCAGTGAGAGAGAAACATGGTTGATCCCTGGCTTGGGAAGATCCCCTGGAGAAGGAAATGGCAACCCACTCCAGTATTCTTGCCTGGAGAACTCCATGGACAGAGGAGCCTGGTGGGCTACAGTCCATGGGGTCATAAAGAGTTGGACATGGCAGTGCTAAGAGGAAAATTTATAGCAATACAGGCATACCTCAAGAAACAAGAAAAAAGTCAAATAAATAAACTAACTCTACACCTAAAGCAACTAGNACTGAGCTGTTGGCCAGCACGAGACAGACAGACACACACAGGTAGGCAGGTAGACAGGTAGGCAAACAAACGTGTAGAACAATGAACCTTTATACCCTATATAAAATTTGCCAGATTTTCTGCTCTATGAGGTACTGTATCTTTCCACACCATTCTAGAAAGATTACATATTCCTGTGGCTACCATGCAGGGATAAAACCAAAAGGAAGTCGTGAAAAATGAGTTTTGCATCTGTCATACTTTGAGGAGGAGCTGGAAGGTAGGAAAATGCAATATATTTTTTTTTTTTTGCATAAACTGGATTACAATTAAATTTATATCCATTTCTACACCAAGTAATGAGAACACTTTTATACTCTCAAGGAGCAAATCCTTTAGGCAAATGGGCTTTTGCAGTATCTGTACCATAGCTAGCTGACAGCTTGTTTTGGGGGACTAATAAATGATAACATTTAGTTTTTCATACCTACCATCTACGTGGCATTGCACCCTCTGATCTCACTGAAGGGTAGACCCCCTTTGCTGAAGTTTTTGAAATGTGTCCTAAGTATCAGATGGCCTTATATACAGTCACAGGACATGACGCTACCTGCCAGGGGGCTTGACTTCCTGGTTCCAAAAGTTGTTGTGCCTTTCCTCACAGTAACACATGAGTGAGTGGAATGACAACCAGGATCACCGAGCCCTGGCTTTCTCAAGAGCTCTTGTTCTGTATAAATCTTCTGGCATCATATTAGCAGCTACACTGGCCAATAATAACTGCAGTTATCAAGCATGATAAGCCAAATACTATGCCAAGTATTTAATATGATCACTTTTCTGTTTTCTGCTTTAGCATTAGTCACTCAGGTGTGTCCAACTCTTTGTGACCCCATGGACTGTGTAGCCCACCAGGCTACTCTGTCCATGGAATTCTCCAGGCAAAAATACTAGAGTGGGTAACCATTCCCTTCTCAAGGGATCTTCTGATCTTCTGGACCCAGGGATTGAACCCAGGTCTCCCACACTGTAAGCAGACTCTTTACCACTGAGCCACCAGGGAAGCCTTTATATTACCTATTTATTACCTACTTTATAGTCCTGTTTAACAACTTAAGAAGGTAGATCCTGAGATGATTACTTTTATGTATCAAAGTGACTGGACTAAGGGTTGCCCAGATGGCTGGTAAAATATGATTCTGGCTGTGCCCCTGAGGGTATCTTTGAAAGAGACTATCATTTGAATCAGAGAAGGCAATGGCACCCCACTCCAGTATTCTTGCCTGGAAAATCCCATGGATGGAGGAGCCTGGTAGGCTGCAGTCCATGGGGTCGTTAGGAGTCAGACATGACTGAGCAACTTCACTTTCACTTTTCACTTTCATGCATTGGAGAAGGAAATGGCAACCCACTCCAGTATTCTTGCCTGGAGAATCCCAGGGATGGCAGAGCCTGGTGGGCTGCCGTCTATGGGGTCGCACAGAGTCGGACACGACTGAAGCGACTTAGCAGCAGCAGCATTTGAATCAGTAGACTAAGTAATGGGCATCACCCTCACCAAAGCAGGTGGATATCATCATCTAGCACGTTGGTGGCCTGAGTAGAACAAACAGCAGAGGAATGGCAAATTCCTACTTGAGTGGGACATCCATTTCCTCCAGCCCTCAGACACTGCTGCTCTGGATTCTAGGGTTTTCAGAAACAGACTAGGACTTAAACCATTGGCTGCCTGACTGTCAGGCTTTTGGATTCAGGTTGAATTATCCCTGGCCTTTCTGGTTTTCCACTTGCAGATGGCAAATTATGGGACTTCTCTGCCTCCATAACAGCATGAGACAATTCCTATAATAAATTTCCTCTTATAGATATATCTATCTCTCTATATCCTATTGGTTCTGTTTCTCTGAAGAGCCATGACTAATACAGTCCTATTATTATTATCTTGGAAACGAACAGACATCATTCAGTTGTTTTTGAAACTGCATCCAAGTACTGCATTTCAGACTCTTTTGTTGACTATGGTGGCTACTCCATTTCTTCTAAGGGAATCTTGCCCATATAATGGTCATCTGAGTTAAATCCACCCATTCCAGTCCCTTTTAGTTCACCGATTCCTAAAATGTTGATGTTCACTCTTGCCATCTCCTGTTTGACCACTTTCAATTTGCCTTGATTCATGGACCTAACATTCCAGGTTCCTGTGCAATATTGCTCTTTACAGCATCAAACTTTACTTCCATCACCAGTCACATCCACAGCTGGGCATTGTTTTCACTTTGGCACCATGTCTTCATTCTTTCTGGTCTTATTTCTCCATTCTTCTCCAGTGGAGTGCCCTAGGTGAGAAATCACACCATCTTGGTTATCTGGGTCATGAAGATTGGGCACCTCCTGCCCTGGGGAGTTCATCTTTCAGTGTCATATATTTTTGCCTTTTCATTCTGTTCATGGGGTTCTCAAGGCAAGAATACTAAAGTGGTTTGCCATTGCCTTCACCAGCAGACCACGTTTTGTCAGAACTCTCCACCATGACCCATTCATCTTTGGTGGCCCTACACAGCATGGCTCATAGTTTCACTGAGGAAGACATTCAGTATCACAGTAATCTATGTCCCAACCAATCATGCTGAAGACGCTGAAGTTGAATGGTTCTATGAAGACCTAGAAGACCTTCAAGAACTAACACCCATAAAAGATATCCTTTTCATTATAGGGAACTAGAAAGCAAAAGTAGTAAGTTAAGAGATACCTGGAGCAATAGGCAAATTTGGCCTTGGAGTACAAAATGAAGCAGGTCAAAGGCTAACAGAGTTTTGCCAAGAGAATGCACTGGTCATAGCAAACACCCTCTTCCAACAACACAAGAGAAGACTCTACATATGGAAATCACCAGATGGTCAACACCGAAATCAGGTTGATTATGTTCTTTGCAGCCAAAGATGGAGAAGCTCTATACAGTCACCAAAAACAAGACCGGGAGCTGACTGTAGCTCAGATCATGAACTCCTTATTGCCAAATTCAGACTTAAATTGAAGAAAGTAGGGGAAACCACTAGACCATTCAGGTATGGCCTAAATCAAATCCCTTATGATTATACAGTGGAAGTGAGAAATCAGACCTAGTCAAGGGACTAGGTCTGATAAATAGAGTGCCTGATGAACTATGGATGGAGGTTTGTAACATTGTACAGAAGGCAGTTATCAAGACAATCCCCAAGAAAAAGAATACAAAAAGGCAAAATGGTTATCTAAGGAGGCCTTACAAATAGCTGAGAAAACAAAAGTGAAAGGTAAAGGAGAAAAGGAAAGATATACCCATTTGAATGCAGAGTTCCAAAGAATAGCAAAGAGAGATAAGAAAGCCTTCCTCAGTGATCAGTGAAAAGAAATAGAGGACTACAATAGAATAGGAAAGACTAGAGATCCCTTCAAGAAAATTAGAGATACCAAGGGAACATTTCATGCAGATGGGCACAATAAAGGGCAGAAATGGTATGGACCTAACAGAAGCAGAAGATATTAAGAAGAGGTGGCAAGAGTACACAGAAGAACTGTACAAAAAAGATCTTCACGACCCAGATTAACCACGGTGGTGTGATCACTCACCTAGAGCCAGACATCCTGGAATGCAAAGTCAAGTGGGCCTTAGGAAGTATCACCACGAATAAAAGTAGTGGAGGTGATAGAATTCCAGTTGAGCTATTTCAAACCTTCATGGATGATGCTGTTAAAGTGCTGCACTCAATATGCCAGCAAATTTGGAAAACTCAGCAGTGGCCACAGGACTGGAAAAGGTCAGTTTTCATTCCAATCCTAAAGAAAGGCAATGCCAAAGAATGTTCAAGCTACCACACACTGCACTCATTTCACATGCTAGCAAAGTAATACTCAAAATTCTCTAAGCCAGGCTTCAACAGTATGTGAACCATGAACTTCCAGATGTTCAAGCTGGATTCAGAAAAGGCAGAGGAACCAGAGATCAAACTGCCAACATATGTTAGATCATCAGAAAAGCAAGAGAGTTCCAGAAAAATATCTACTTCTGCTTTATTGACTACCCCAAAGCCTTTGTTGTGTGGATCACAACAAACTGTGGAAAATTCTTAAAGAGATGGGAATACCAGACCACCTGAGCTGCCTCCTGAGAAATCTGGATGCATGTCAAGAAGCAACAGTTAGAACCAGGCCTAGAACAATAGACTGGTACCAAATAGGGAAAGGAATATGTCAAGGTTATATATTGTCACCCTGCTTATTTAACTTATATGCAAAATATATCATGCAAAATGCCAGGCTGGATGAAGTACAAGCTGGAATCAAGATTGCCAGAAGAAATATAAATAACCTCCGATATACAGATGGCACCACCCTTAATGGCAGAAAGCGAAGATAAACTAAAGAACCTCTTGATGAAAGTGAAAGAGGAGAGTGAAAACGTTGGCTTAAAACTTAGTATTCATAAAACTAAGATCATGGCATCTGGTCCCATCACTTCATGGCAAATACATGGGGAAACAATGGAAACAGTGATAGACTTTATTTTCTTGGGCTCCAAAATCACTACAGATGATGACTGCAGCCATGAAATTGAAAGATGCTTGTTACCTGGAAGAAAAGCTGTATCCAACCTCGACAGCATATTAAAAAGCAGAGATATTACTTTGCCAACAGAGGTCCATCTCAAAGCTATGGTTTCTCCAGTAGCCATGTATATATGTGAGAGTTGGACTATAAAGAAAGCTGAGCACCAAAGAATTGATGCTTTTGAACTGTGGAATTGGAGAAGACTCTTGAGAGTCCCTTGGACTGCAAGGAGATCCAACCAGTCCATCCTAAAGGAAATCAATCCTGAATATTCATTGGAAGAACTGATGCTGAAACTGAAACTCCAGTATGCTGGCCACCTGATGCAAAGAACTGACTCATTGGAAAAGACCCTGATGCTGGGAAAGATTGAAGGCAGGAGAAGGAGGGGACAACAGAGGATGAGATGGTTAGATGGCATCACTGACTTGATGGACATGAGTTTGAGCAAGCTTTGGGAGTTGGTGATGGACAGGGAAGCCTAGCATGCTGCAGTCCATGTGGTACAAAGAGTCAGACCCTGAGTGACTGAACTGAACTGATTATTATCTTAATTTTACAGATGAAACAAATAAGTCTATCATAAGTTTAGAAGCCTAAGGCTCGCAAGAGGAAAGGCTACTTTCAGGCCCAGGCAGCCTGGCTCCAGAACCCATGCTCTGAACCCCTAGGCCTAAGTGCCTCTTTGGTAGTTACATATTGAAACTTTACATATAGAAAGTGTAAGCATAGCTCGTGCCACCACATGGGTGGAATCGTAAAAAGCTTTTTTGTTTTTTTGTTTGTTTTAATGTCAAAAGCTATCCAAGATAATGTAAATCTTCACTGGGTCACAATTAAAGAAGCTGATTTTGGATTCATATACTTATCCATCAATCATTCATCGATTGCTTACCATGTACGTGGTCTGTTGCCTTAGAATCCAAGGGAAATCACAGTTTGAAACTGAGCACTTTTCTCCCCCACAGAGATGTCTTGACCTTTTAGCAGCTTTCAGTGGAATCAGTGAGGCCAGACACAGGAATGAGCAGGCAGCAATGCAGGGTAGTAAATAATTATGTTCCACAGTTAATACCACAAATAAGAGGGACAATAGGAATTTAGAGAAGAGAGATACTCCTTTTGGAAGAGATGGGCCCTGAGCAGGGTTCCAACAACCCTGTGAGAAGGAGCAGAGAAGAAGGAACACTCGCGCATTCATTGACCATCAGGAACCTTACTGTGTGCAGGGACACTTCGCTTGTCATCAGAGTCAACATGGTCAAGGAGCTTAGTCTCTCATGTGGGGACACCATGATGTATGCCGAGGTGCTAGGAGAGAGAGAACACAGGAGGGTGGTGTCCTGAGAGCTGGGAAGACTTCCTGCAGACAGTGGCATCTGGACAAGAGAGGGCACGAGGGGAAGGCTTTGGCAGACAGAGGGGAAGCTTGTGCACGAGCATGGAAATGTTCAGTCAGGATAGATGGAGGGAACACCTTGGATGAAGATTGCTTTTCAATAGAGAAAAGATGAGACTCTGCTGTACAGGGTGTGGACTGCCCTTTCTAAGGGAAGGGGAGGTCCTCTGGGAGGGGGTTCTTGGAAAGATCTCCCTTTTCTTATAATATAGCTGTTCTAGATTTTCTTTCCATTTTCTAGGGTTTTTTTGTTTTGCTTTGTTTTGTTTTCATTTTCTTTTCATTATTACTTTTAAGCTTCAGTGAGGTGTCATTTACATATAATAATATTGACCAGTTTAAAAAAACAGCGGAGCAGATCAGAGCCCACCAGAGAACTGTGACTTCCTTCTCAGCACTCTGACGTTCATCACGATAGGAAGAAAAAGATACTCCCTCCGTCCATGCAGTGTATGAAATCAGGTCTTCCTCTCACTTTTTCTCCCTCACTAAGCTCTCTTGGCTGAACTGATGATGGCCAGGCTCTGCGTCCATGCAATCAACCAGAGAAGTCAGACTTGTCCATACAAGCATCATTTCCTTAAAAGAGAGCACCCTTCCTCCTTCTACCTGTTCCAGGGGTTCTGCATAATGTCTGCTTAAGGGAATTGGGACATGCCCAGAAAATGGCCTTTCTTTTATCTATAGGACAAGGTTTTCAGAAGAAGTCAAAATTAGACTGAAGAAAACCAGGTGTCCTATATGACACCTGATGAAACTCCCATTTTTCTTAGCTTTCATAGGAATCTGGATGTGAAAGGGAAGTGCTATTACTTGGGAGGTGATTATTCCCTCCACCAGAATACAGGGCTGAGGACGGGGGTGTCCCCTTCTTTGCCACGGGTAGAGGAGAAGAGGTTTCTGTCCCCTCCTCCAGTTTGAAATTGAGCACCTTTTCCCCCCCACACCAATATGTTACATTCTGTTTTGGTTCCTTGACTCTCCCAGCACTATAGTTGAACTGAAAGTTGATTAAACACCTTCTTGGAGTTTGCTTGAGACCCTAACCTTCATGTATATTATGGACCTGTGGAAAATTGTGTTGCAAGTTCCAAACAAGTAATAATACACTTTAAAAATACAACGTGTTGTTAGTGAGATGAAAACTCTATCCTAATAACAATTTTCATTGCCTGACAGAGTGGGCATAAGACTTGAGGGAGGCCTAACATGCCTGGCCTTAGAAATGATCAGAATTGTAAGAAAACTTAGAGTTTATTTTCAGATGAGGAAGCAGAAGCTGGTGAGAGAAAATGATGGGATAGCCTGTGGCTGAACTGGTTTCAGACCAAGGCTTCATGCTCCAAGTCCATGTCCATTTTCCATCTTATAATTCAGTTTGAGTTGACCTGAAGAAGCCGCCACACATGAAAATGGGGAAGGTTATTGCCTACATTTGAGGGAACTCCAAGAAGAAAATTTACTGGGTTCTCCCATTAAAAAAGAAAGAAAAAATAAAGACAAATCTCCATGAAGGTTTCATCAGTTAGAGTTAGGTTTGGCTGTGAGTAACTGAAACTCAAAATAACAATGGCTTCAACCACATAGGATTTATTTCCCACTCACAAGTCCAGAGGAAAATGGTCCAGGAATGGGGAGATGGCTGTATTCCATTACATCCCTAGAGAGCTGAGCCCCTTCCAGCTTACCTGTTTTATTATCCTACTGTGGCCCTTGCTTTAACGGTCCAAGGTGGGGCCTAGGATGGCAGTCATTACAGCCAGGCTGGAAGAAAGGACAAAGAAGAAGAGGAAAGATCTAAGTGCCAACTTCCCTTTATGAAAACATCCACCCAGAAACTGTAAACCAACATGTTTGCTCCCATCTCATTGATCAGAACTTGGCCTCAGGGCAACACTATGATATAAGGAAAGATGAGAAATATAGTGTTTATTTTGGGCACTGTGGGCCCAGCTAAAAATTACAGGGTCTATCCTTGTGTCTACCACAACAATGCTGAGAAATTTGACATATATTGATTTGCTCTTCTGAGTTATTATTTTCCAGGCCTTTTTCAAAATAAATATCCTGGGAGGGGTACCATTATCTATGTTGTCCAATGAGAATATCAGTTCTTTTGTGGTAAGACAGATGAGCCATTGTAAGACAAAACCATAAGAAAAGTCCAGGCCACTTGGATCATAGGAAGTGGCTCTGGAAGAAGCAGGGGAGCAGAGCTGGAAAAGATCTCAAAAAGAGTGTGCAGAAAACAGATGCGCGCGCACACACACACACACACACGTGAATATGATGGTGGGCAGAATATCAGCAAACCAACCCTTGCCAATAGGGCAGAGACACAGATCATGCTCACGGCACTATATATGTACATGTATAGCAAGAGTCACATAGGAAGGATCTCTTTCTATATATATAGATAGGTATAGATATAGATATCCATATCCTGGAATAGGAAATGGTAACCCACTCCAGTATTCTTGCCTGGAGAATCCCATGGACAGAAAAGCCTGGGAGACTATAGACTATGGGGTCGCAAAGAGCTGGACACAACTGAAGCAATATATATCTATGTGTGTGTGTATGTATGTATGTATAGATAGATAGATGGCGAGTGCTGATTTGTTGATATTCTGCTCACCATCTTTCTCTGCTTCCTAAGACAACATTGGATTCAATCTCCTCCAGCCTCTCTGGGGGCTTGTGGGATTTAGACAGCTGTTGCCTTNTCCCCTCCTCCAGTTTGAAATTGAGCACCTTTTCCCCCCCACACCAATATGTTACGTTCTGTTTTGGTTCCTTGACTCTCCCAGCACTATAGTTGAACTGAAAGTTGATTAAACACCTTCTTGGAGTTTGCTTGAGACCCTAACCTTCATGTATATTATGGACCTGTGGAAAATTGTGTTGCAAGTTCCAAACAAGTAATAATACACTTTAAAAATACAACGTGTTGTTAGTGAGATGAAAACTCTATCCTAATAACAATTTTCATTGCCTGACAGAGTGGGCATAAGACTTGAGGGAGGCCTAACATGCCTGGCCTTAGAAATGATCAGAATTGTAAGAAAACTTAGAGTTTATTTTCAGATGAGGAAGCAGAAGCTGGTGAGAGAAAATGATGGGACAGCCTGTGGCTGAACTGGTTTCAGACCAAGGCTTCATGCTCCAAGTCCATGTCCATTTTCCATCTTATAATTCAGTTTGAGTTGACCTGAAGAAGCCGCCACACGTGAAAATGGGGAAGGTTATTGCCTACATTTGAGGGAACTCCAAGAAGAAAATTTACTGGGTTCTCCCATTAAAAAAGAAAGAAAAAATAAAGACAAATCTCCATGAAGGTTTCATCAGTTAGAGTTAGGTTTGGCTGTGAGTAACTGAAACTCAAAATAACAATGGCTTCAACCACATAGGATTTATTTCCCTCTCACAAGTCCAGAGGAAAATGGTCCAGGAATGGGGAGATGGCTGTATTCCATTACATCCCTAGAGAGCTGAGCCCCTTCCAGCTTACCTGTTTTATTATCCTACTGTGGCCCTTGCTTTAACGGTCCAAGGTGGGGCCTAGGATGGCAGTCATTACAGCCAGGCTGGAAGAAAGGACAAAGAAGAAGAGGAAAGATCTAAGTGCCAACTTCCCTTTATGAAAACATCCACCCAGAAACTGTAAACCAACATGTTTGCTCCCATCTCATTGATCAGAACTTGGCCTCAGGGCAACACTATGATATAAGGAAAGATGAGAAATATAGTGTTTATTTTGGGCACTGTGGGCCCAGCTAAAAATTACAGGGTCTATCCTTGTGTCTACCACAACAATGCTGAGAAATTTGACATATATTGATTTGCTCTTCTGAGTTATTATTTTCCAGGCCTTTTTCAAAATAAATATCCTGGAAGGGGTACCATTATCTATGTTGTCCAATGAGAATATCAGTTCTTTTGTGGTAAGACAGATGAGCCATTGTAAGACAAAACCATAAGAAAAGTCCAGGCCACTTGGATCATAGGAAGTGGCTCTGGAAGAAGCAGGGGAGCAGAGCTGGAAAAGATCTCAAAAAGAGTGTGCAGAAAACAGATGCGCGCGCACACACACACACACACACGTGAATATGATGGTGGGCAGAATATCAGCAAACCAACCCTTGCCAATAGGGCAGAGACACAGATCATGCTCACGGCACTATATATGTACATGTATAGCAAGAGTCACATAGGAAGGATCTCTTTCTATATATATAGATAGGTATAGATATAGATATCCATATCCTGGAATAGGAAATGGTAACCCACTCCAGTATTCTTGCCTGGAGAATCCCATGGACAGAAAAGCCTGGGAGACTATAGACTATGGGGTCGCAAAGAGCTGGACACAACTGAAGCAATATATATCTATGTGTGTGTGTATGTATGTATGTATAGATAGATAGATGGCGAGTGCTGATTTGTTGATATTCTGCTCACCATCTTTCTCTGCTTCCTAAGATAACATTGGATTCAATCTCCTCCAGCCTCTCTGGGGGCTTGTGGGATTTAGACAGCTGTTGCCTTGTCTTAATACAAGTTGTGGTGGCCAAGGATGTGTGATTTATCTGACCCAGGATGCCAGGATGCCTGCCAGTTTTAGCCTGTTAACAGACAAGGTCTAAGAGCAACTCACATTTAGTTGCAAACTAAGGGCCATTTCCAGCAAATTAATAATTCTTCAATCTCATCAGCCTTCCAAAAGGATGGAATGTTAAAGTTTTGAGTCTAGATTGGGGTTGGCCAACATTGGACTACACATTATTCAGTCCCCTGGGTAACTTTTGGCAGCTCCTCAGACTCTCCAGTCTTCCTCTTATCACAAGGCTTTTACACATGCTAGTCTCTCTGTGCCTGGAATGTTCATCTCTCCCCTTTTGGCTAGGTAATACCTACAGAGCTTCCAGGGGAAGATTTCCCTGACATCTGGAACTAGGGAAAATGTCTTAGTAACAGCTTTTCATGTGGCACCATGTAAGTCTTTGTGTCATGTGTCACGGAAGTAGTTCTACATTCATTTGTGTGATTGTTTACTTGCTTAAGTTTCATAGGAACAGCCTTGGTCCACCATGGTGTCCCCTCTACCTAGCACAGATGGACACATATGTATATAGTCTATAAATTCAGCTGAGTAACAAGGTCCCCCTGCACATTTGTCTCAAACCGTAACACAATTACACAGATTTTCCCAACATGTTGACCATGAATCCCCTGCATCAGATTTACCTGGTTGACTCCTTTAAAGGACACATTTCCTGGGCTCATCTCCATCCTCCTCCTGAATCATTATCTGGATCGGGCCTGGGACTCTGCATGTGAATAAGATTCCTAGGTAACTATTAAAAGAACCAAAATGATTGAGCAGCCCTACCTATGAGAAAGGCCTTCCCTGGTGGCTCAGTGGGTAAAGAATCTGCCTGCAGTGAGAGAGAAACATGGTTGATCCCTGGCTTGGGAAGATCCCCTGGAGAAGGAAATGGCAACCCACTCCAGTATTCTTGCCTGGAGAACTCCATGGACAGAGGAGCCTGGTGGGCTACAGTCCATGGGGTCATAAAGAGTTGGACATGGCAGTGCTAAGAGGAAAATTTATAGCAATACAGGCATACCTCAAGAAACAAGAAAAAAGTCAAATAAATAAACTAACTCTACACCTAAAGCAACTAGAAAAGGAAGAAATAGAGAACCCCAGAGTTAGTAGAAGGAAAGAAATCTTAAAAATTAGGGCAGAAATAAATGCAAAAGAAACAAAAGAGACCATAGCAAAAATCAACAAAGCAAAAAGCTGGTTCTTTGAAAGGATAAGTAAAATTGACAAACCACTGGCCAGATTCATCAAGAAACAAAGAGAAAAAAATCAAATCAACAAAATTAGAAATGAAAACGGAGAGATCACGACAGACAACACAGAAATACAAAGAATCATAAGAGACTACTATCAGCAA
>SJYW01032501.1:224780-247695 GCA_006410735.1 Raphicerus campestris | reverse complement strand
AGCTTCACAGTGATGATAGACTGGTGTCTAAAGTTGTGTTTATGTTCAGAGGCTGAGAGAAAAACCTAAAGGCAAACATAAGTGCCGAGTGGCTTCAGAAGGCTGCGATGTGTCATGAAGTGAGCTGGAAGGTCCTCAAACCAGCCAGAAAGCTAGATGTGTTCAGGGGGGAAATGCCTCGTGTAGGGATGGAAGTAGAAAAATGGACAGAGGTCTGTAGACCTCATAGCAGTGGCCTTTTCTTTTGCAGACTGCTTATGTCCTCACTGGACTCAACTTTTCCAGCACAGGTTGGCCTTCAAGAGCAGGTTGTGCAGAAGGCACTAGCAGGTGATTGATTGTGTGTGCTGACTATGTTTTTTGGTTTTGTTTTTTATTCTTCTTTAGGCCCTAATAACAGCAATCCTCAAACCTCAGCCGTTCGAACCCCTACCCAGACGAACGGTTCTAATGTTCCCTTCAAGCCTCGAGGGAGAGAGTTTTCCTTTGGTAAATATATACTTCATCTTTCTTGATTTCATTACTTCAAATAAAAGGAATTAGTAAAATACTGTATTTTAATAGTTGTACTGTTTTTTAAAGGGGAAGACTACAGAGCCAGATTGAGTTCAAATCTGGCACTAGTACTTATGATTCCGTGACCTTGAGCAAGCTGCTTAACCTCTCTGTGCCTCCGTCTCCTCGCCTGTAGATGGGGATAACATTTCCGGTTCCATAGGGTGATTTTTAAGATGATAAATACAGATCATCAAAGGGTAGAGCTGTATCTGCACAGAGTAAATACTATAATTATTGGGGAGGGTAGTATTTTGGTCTTTGTTTATTTTGTTAATTTGTTGCTGACATATTAGTAATATACTAAGTTAAAATTCAGTTGCTTAGTTGCGTCTGACTGTTTGCGACCCTATGGACTATATCCCTCCAGGCTCCTCTGTCCATGGACCTTTCCGGGTCTCCAGCACTGCAGATAGACTCTTTACCGTCTGATCCACCAGGGAACCCCAGTAATACAATAAAACAAATAATGCATCAAAATTAGAATAGTTACCAAGACATGACTGTGTTGAAAACCTATGTATTTTTTATTTTGCACTGAGTAAAGATGCACAATAAAAGAAGATGAAGAAGTTCCTAACCTTGGATGTATACTAGGAACTATTACTAACATATTTATCTGCATGTTTTTTGTTTTTTTTTTTTCACGCAGAGGCCTGGAATGCCAAAATTACAGACCTAAAACAGAAAGTTGAAAATCTTTTCAATGAAAAATGTGGTAAGTTTATTTTGAAGNTTTTTTTTTTTTTTTCCATGCAGAGGCCTGGAATGCCAAAATTACAGACCTAAAACAGAAAGTTGAAAATCTTTTCAATGAAAAATGTGGTAAGTTTATTTTGAATTATTATTGTTATTAAAATATGAGATAGCTTTTTTATAAAACAGGAAAATGTGATCAGTGTAAAAATGTTCAACATTTAAGTATTATCATCAGATGTATGTGGGCTCTGCAGGCATGAATTGATAATTTTTCCCACATTTCTTCAAGAAATGGAAGACATTTTTCTAAAATTAAAATTCATGTGATTTTTTTAAAGAATAGTTTTAGTAGCTACAAAATATAGTTTGAATGCCTTTTTTTTAAGGTTTAATTTTTCAAAAAGTTATGTATATGAGAAACGATAAGTGTGTTTTGTTTTTTTAGGTGAAGCTCTTGGCCTTAAACAAGCTGTGAAAGTGCCGTTTGCGTTATTTGAGTCTTTCCCAGAAGACTTTTATGTGGAAGGCTTACCCGAGGGTGTGCCATTCCGACGACCGTCTACTTTTGGCATTCCAAGGCTNGCTTTTTCTATTAATATGTTATGAACAGCTTTCTATGTTGATCAATATTAATTTA
This sequence comes from Raphicerus campestris, assembly GCA_006410735.1. Taxonomy (NCBI): domain Eukaryota; kingdom Metazoa; phylum Chordata; class Mammalia; order Artiodactyla; family Bovidae; genus Raphicerus; species Raphicerus campestris. Next base: position 245,804 of record SJYW01032501.1, on the reverse strand, counting down.
TGACATTATTATAACTACTGTTTGTATACACATTCATACACATTTCAGTCATGTGCTCCAATAGACATTAAGTTGCTTCCAGTTTTTAACTATTACAAATGACACTTCAGTTCAGTATGTATCTTTAAATCTTTGTGTGTATCTTCAATTATTTTTTCAGGGCAAATTTCTAAAATGGAATTGCTTGGCCATTCTTACTTTAAGGCTCATGATACACATCATTAAATTGCTCTGAAGGAAAGTTGTACCCAGAAATCTGAAATTATTTTTCTCTGTACCCTAATAGCCATAAGTATTATCTTTTTTAAGTTATTTTTTTTAAGAGAAACTTTAGGTTCACAGCAAAATTAAGAGAAAGGTAGTGTCTCAGTGGTAAAGAACCCACCTGCAATGCAGAAGATACAGTTTTGATCCCTGGATCCAGAAGATCTCCTGGAGAAGGAAATGGCAACCCACTCCCATATTCTTGCTTGGGAAATCCCATGGACAGAAGAGCCTGGCATATAGCCCATGGGGTCATAAAAGAGTAGGACACGACTTAGCAACTAATCAGCAACAATGACAACAACAGCTATATACCCCTTGTCCCAACACACTAGCCAACATTATCAACATTCCCCACCAGAGCCATATATTTGTTATAACTGATATAAACTGACGTTCTCATTTCATTTTCTTAATGTTGTCTTTTGTAGAGCAGAAGCTTTTTTTATTTTAATGAAATCCAATTATCANCTTTAGGTTCACAGCAAAATTAAGAGAAAGGTAGTGTCTCAGTGGTAAAGAACCCACCTGCAATGCAGAAGATACAGTTTTGATCCCTGGATCCAGAAGATCTCCTGGAGAAGGAAATGGCAACCCACTCCCATATTCTTGCTTGGGAAATCCCATGGACAGAAGAGCCTGGCATATAGCCCATGGGGTCATAAAAGAGTAGGACACGACTTAGCAACTAATCAGCAACAATGACAACAACAGCTATATACCCCTTGTCCCAACACACTAGCCAGCATTATCAACATTCCCCACCAGAGCCATATATTTGTTATAACTGATATAAACTGACGTTCTCATTTCATTTTCTTAATGTTGTCTTTTGTAGAGCAGAAGCTTTTTTTATTTTAATGAAATCCAATTATCATTTTTTTTTTCATGTATCATGTGTTTGGTGTTGTATGTAATACTTCATCACTACAACCAAGGTCATCTAGGTCTTCTCCCATGTTATTTTCTAGGAGTTTTATCTAAAGGTCTACTTTCATTCTGAGTTAATTTTTGTGAAGGTTGTAATATCTTTGTCTAGATTCTTTTTTTTTTTTTTTTGCATATGGATCTCCAGCTGTTCTAGCACCATTTGTTGAAAAGACTGTCTTTGCTCCATTGTATTGCCTATGTTCCTCTGTCAAAGAAAAGTAGACCCTATTTATGTGGGTCTGTGATGGACAGGGAGGCCTGGTGTGCTGCAGTTCACGGGGTTGCTCGTGTCTGACTGAGCGACTGAACTGAACTGAACGGATTTACAGGCTCTCTATTTTGTTCAATTGCTCTGTTATTCCATCAGTAACACACTGTCTTGATTACTGTAACTTTATTGTAGGTCTTGATGTCAGGTAGCTTCAGTCCTTGAATTTTGTTCTTTAATACTGTGTTGACAATTCTGAGTCTCTTATTCTTTTATATACACTTTAGACTTATTTTATAGATATACACAAAATAACTTGCTGCAGTTTTGATTAGTATTACATTGAATCTACAGATGAATTTGGGAAGAACTGATGTGTTGACAATAATGAGTCATCCTATCCATGAACATGGAATATCTTTGATTTCTTTCATCAGGATTTTGTGGTTTTCCTCATATAGATCTTGTACATATTTTGTTAAATTTATACTTCAGTATTTTATTTTGGGGGATGAGAATGTTAATGGTATTGTGTTTGTAATTTCAAATTTCATTTTTTCATAGCTGGTATATAGGAAAGTGATTGACTTGTATATTAACTCTATATCCTGCCATCTTGCTATTATCACCTATTAGTTCCAGGAGTATTTATTTATTTCTTTTTAATTATTTTGGATTTCATACATGGATGACCATGTCATCTATAAGCAAACACTGTTTTATTTCTTCTTATCCCCATCTATATACCTGTTATTTCCTTTTCTTATTTTGTTGCATTAGTTAGCAGTTCAATACTGAATGCATTATCTTTTTACTCAACAGTTTATTGAGGTATAACTGATGTACTATAAAAATTTTCTCATTACAAATAAACACTTTAATGATTTTTATTTATTGTTTTTGTTTTGCAAGTTTCCTTTATATATTCTTTTAAACTTTTGATTTATATTGAGTATAGTCGATTAACAATGTTGTGACAGTTTCAAGTGAAAGGAAAAGTGACTCAGGTATACATATACATGCATATATGTGTTTTCAAATTCTTTTTCCACTTAGGTTGTTACATAATATTAAGCAGAGTTCCCCGTGCTATACAGTAGGTCTTTCTTGATTATCCATTTTATAGCAGTATGTACATGTCAGTCCCAAACTCTCTAACAATCCCTTCCCTCTACCCTTCCTCTCTGGTAACCATAAGTTCATTCTACAAATTCGCGAGTCTGTTTTTATTTTGTATATAAGTTCATTGTATCATTTCTTTTTAGATTCTGCATACAAGCAAAATTATATGGCATTTCTCTTTCATTGTCTGACTTGACTGAGTATGAAAATCTCTAGGTTCATCTTAGCTGCTGCAAATGGCATTATTTCTTTATTTTTAATACTGAATAATATTCCATCATGGGCTTCCCTGATGACTCAGGGTTAAAGAATCTGCCTGCAATGCAGGAGAGTCGTGTTGGATCCCTGGGTAAGGAAGATCCTCTGGAGAAGGAGATGACAACCCACTCCAGTATTCTTGCCTAGGAAATCCTGTGGACAGAGGTGCCTGGTGGGATATAGTCCATGAGTTTGCAAAAGAGTTGGGCACGACTGAGGGAGTAAACAACAACAATATTCCATTTTATATATGTACCATATCGTTTATATCCAATTCTGTCAGTGGACATTTAGGTTGCCTCCAAGTCTTGGCTATTGTAAACAGTGCTGCAGTGAACACTGGGGTATGTGTATCCTTTTGGATCATGTTTTTCTCTGGATAAATGCCCAGGAGTGGGATTGCTGGATCACATAGTAGCTCTGCTTTAGCTTCTTAAGGGGCCTTCCTTCTGTTCTCTGTAGTGGCTGTACCAGCTAGTTATTTTTAATAAATGCATATGGTTGCAACCACTACCACAATCCAGTTTTAGAGCACTTACATCTTCCAAAATTTCCCTCAGCATTATCTTTTAAAATTTGTTTGATTTACTGGGTTATAATTGAATACAGTGAAATGGTCAAATTTTAAGTGTAACTATTGCCAATTATGATCAGTGTATAGACACAGGATATTTTAATCTTACTAGAGCATTTCCCCGTACTTCTTCCCAGTCAACTCTCTTTACCCCCTAAGAAGCAAACACTGATCTGATTTCCATCACTGTAGGTTCAAGAATTTCATATAAGTGGAATCATGCACTTTCATTCTGCATACTATTTTATAACTTTTCTGTGTTGCTTCATGTATCAGTAGTTTGTTACTTTTCTTATTGGTGAGTATTTTTCCATTGTATGACCTTGCTTATTCATTTTTCTGTTGACAAACATATGGACTATTTCCGATTTCATTATTATAAGTAAATCTGCTATGAACACTTTTATATAAGGCTTTTTGTAGATAATTCTTTTTAGTTTTCTCAAATAGCTAGGAGTGGAATTCCTAGGTCTTAGGGTAGGAACTTTAACTTATGAAACTGCTAAAACTTCTTCACATTAAAAGCTTGTACCTCATAGTTTTCTCCAAAGTTTTGCCTTCTATGAAGATAATTTGCTACACAAAATTCAAACTTTTAGAACAAATTAAATGGTTGTTATTTTCTAACTGAGAGTATACTTCACAAATGTCTTTTTTTAAAAGATTTTTTAAAATGTGGATTGTTTTTTAAAAGTCTTTATTGAATTTGTTAAAATATTGCTTCTGTTTTATGTTTTGCTTTTCTAGCCAGCAGGCATTTGGATCTTAGCTCCATGACCAGGGATTGAACCCACACTGCCTCCAATGAAAGGAGAAGTCTTAAAAATTGGACCATGAGGGAAGTCCCCACAAATATCTTAAGAGCATGGTTGAGGGTAACACTGGAGCCATTATAACTCAGCATTTCTAGGAGAATTTCTCTAGGCAACAATACTGGAGTGGGTTGCCATTTCCTTCTCCAGGGGATCTTCCCAACACAGGGATTGAACCCAGGTCTCCTACATTGCAGGCAGATTCTTTACCAACTGAACTATGAGGGAAGCCACTTCTATGGAGAAGGGGGAGGTTTCTACTTTTGCAAAGCTCTTACATGTGCATTATCTCAAGTGATTCTAGAGCTTACTATTATAGATAAGAAAATTGATAAGGAGGTAAACAATCTTGCCCAAGGTCACAAAGCTAAAAATATGCAAAGCCAGAGCATTATTTAAATAAAAAATTAAATTTATTAAAATTGAACAGAGAACATTTCTGGAATTATTATCTAATAGGAAAACAGGTTTGAATTTTAAAGCATGCAAAGGCAGATAATTTCTGACAAATGCAACTTTTGTGGGAAGAAATCTTCCCCTGGGACACTCTTTCGAGGTTTTGTCATTTTTTTCCACTGACTTTTTTGCTAATAATGACTAAAATACCGCCATCATCACCACCACCACTTTTTTCCTAGCCTATTACAAATCCTATCACTTTTAATAATACTGATGGCTATTATTTCTTTCTGGCTTATCACAAATTTCACCACTAATGTGATAATACTAACATTTATTGAGGATTACTGTGTATAAGTTCATTTCCTATCACCTCATATATTTCCTTTGAAGACCCTGTAGGGAAGGTTAGGATTATGATTACTATTATTATTATGTCCATTCTACAAAATGGAAAACCTGAGGCTTAGCGAGAGAGATTAAGAACCTTGGCCAAGTTGACATAGCTAAGAATTGGGGCAGCCAGGAGTCAAATCCAGCTTTGTGTTACTGGAGAGTGCCAACCATTGAGAAATAAGCCTAAGGCACTTCTCGAGTTTCGTATCCTGGGAAGCTCCTGGACACTCTGTCAAAAGCCAGGGAGTGTCCTGTTGTTCTTGAGTCTCTTCATCTCCGGTGAGTGACAAGACTTGAGCAGCTCAGCCAGCAGCCCATCCTCAGGGGAGAGCTGGTATTTCACTCAGCCCATTTTGTGTGTTTTTTGTCCCCTTCTCTTGGCCAGTATACCTTAGTGCCAATAAAAGATCACTGGATTGTGAAAGAGATGCCAATAATGCTGCTGTAGGAAAATATCCTTGATAATAACACCCTGGAATCTGGGGTGTATCAGGGTGTATCTGTACACCCTGATAACACGACTGGAATCTGAAAACCTCCTAACACACTGCAGCCTGCAGGTACCTGCATCAGACGTTCATCCCAACAAATATGATATGTCAGGGGAGGAGGGTGAAAGACAGAGGGATTCTAAATCTTTATGAGGCTGTAAACTGAAGCTAACCAGGAATATATCATTGTCAGCCTTACCTTTGTAACAGGCAAGATCACCCCAAAGGGTTAGTCCCTGGGGAGACCCTGGAGAGCAAACCTCCCTCTGCCGAACACTGCCAAGCTGGACACAGAGAAAGGCAGTGCAAACGCTAGCTAAAAGTATAGATTCTAGAGGCAGATTTATTGGCAAAAACTTGTCACCAAATAATTCTATGCCTCAAATTCTTCATTTGCAAGATGGACTTAATACAAGTAAGCACCTGTTTTGCAGGATTATTGTGAGGATGGTGAGATAGTGTGAGAAAGGTGCTAAGCAAAGTGACACATAAGTTTTCAGTTAGCAGTAAATATATGTATATAGCTCCAGAGGGAAACAACCTCTTTTAACAGAGGCTGTCGTTTACTAGGAGGAATCAGAAAAAATATGAAAATGAGGGGCATCCTGTTGCTATTGGGGAGACATATTAAGGAGCCCCTATGCTGCGGTAGTAGATGTTTTAGATGGAGTTATGTATTATTGTTGCCAGTTTATAAGGCAGAATCTGAAACTTCAAGTCATGTGCTCAAGGTCAGCTGGGAAAGCCCTGATTTTAACTCAGGTCTATCTGACTTTCAAGGGTTTCCACTCTAACGTATCATTTCTCAGGCACAGTTTTCAGACATGAGATGTAAAGAATGAGGAAATTTTCCATGAGTTAACATCTCAGCTTGACTGAACTCTGTTCCTATCCTGCTTTGCTGATGTCAGGAATCTGACTTAATAAAAGTGGAAAATTAATGCCCTACATGGTTCTTACTGGATGTAAGAAAATGAGCAGGGTGGGCTGGGTAATAGATATCAGAGAATCCTGAGCCTAGGTGATAGGCAGTGATGGGGACTACAGTGGCCTGGTAAGTCATGCCCAAGCTTGAGCTGCAGCTTACTTCACATCAGCCAGCCCATTTTAGCCACATGCCAATTTTTATGTGAAGTTATACTAAAACCTTTTTCAAAAATTCAACTTTTTATTTTGAAATAATTATAGGCTCACGTGAAGTTGTAAGAAATAACACAGAGATCCCCAGTATCTTTTTTAACCATTTTCTTTCCCCGCTCCAGTGGTTAATATTTTGCAATATTACAACCCAGATTGATAATGCTAGAGTCTATATGTAGAACATCTTCTCATATTGTCCTTTTATAGCCACATATCTGTATAGTCTTGGTAGCTCAGATGGTAAAGAATCTGCCTACAATTGGTTCAGTTCTTGGGTTGGGAAGACCTCCCGGAGAANCCTATATGTAGAACATCTTCTCATATTGTCCTTTTATAGCCACATAACTGTATAGTCTTGGTAGCTCAGATGGTAAAGAATCTGCCTACAATTGGTTCAGTTCTTGGGTTGGGAAGACCTCCCGGAGAAGGGACTGGCAACCCACTCCAGTATTCTTGACTGGAGAATCCCACAGACAGAGGAGTGGGGAGGGCTAAAGCCCATGAGGTTGCAAAGACTGGGACATGACTGAGTGACTAACACTTTCACTTTCATTTGTATAGTCAAAGCTATGATTCTTCCAGTAGTTATGTACAGATGAAAGAGTTGGATCACAAAGATGGCTGAGCACCAAAGAATTGATGCTTTGGAATTGTGGTGCTGGAGAAGACTCTTGAGAGTCCCTGTAAGAAGATCAAGCCAGTCAATCCTAAAGGAAATCAACCCTTAACATTCATTGACAGGACTGTTGCTAAAGCTGAATCTCCAATACTTTGGCCATCTGATGTGAAGAGCTGATTCATTAGAATGGACTCAACTTACTGGAGAAAACAGATGCTGGGAAAGATTGAAGGCAAAAGAAGGGGGTGGCAGGATATGAGATGTTTGTATAGCATCCGACTCAATGGACATGAATGTGAGCAAACTCCAGGAGATAAAGAAGGACAGAGGAACCTGGTGTGCTGAAGTCCATGGAGTCGCAAAGAGTCGGACACAACTGAGCAAGACTGAGCAACAGTAACAGTGCTTTCTTCCCACATCCGTCACCTCCTTAACCTTTGGCAATCACAATCTGTCTTCCATTTCTGTAATTTTGACTTTTATAGAATGCTAGATAAGTCAAGTAACACAGTATTTGGGGACTGACTTTTTTCATTCAGTACGATTATCTGGAGATTTATCCAGACTGTTGCATGTATGAATATTTTGTTTCCAGACTGTTGCATGTATGAATATTTTGTTTCTTTTTGTTGCTAAATAGTATTCAGCGAAGTGTGGTTTAACCACTCGTACTCGTTGAAGGATATTTGGGTTATTTCTAGTTTGGTGCCTCTATGAACAAAATACTTTAAATCCTTTTGTACAGCTTTTTTATGTGAACACAAGTCTTAATTTCTTTGCAAAATGCCCAAGAATCCAATTACTGGGTCGTATGGTAGTCCCATGTTTAGTTCTTTTAAGAAACTGCCAACTGTATACCAGAATGCCTTTAGCATTTTATATTCGCATTGCATGAGTGACCCAGTTTTTCCACATCTTTACCAACATATGGTGTTGTCACTATTTTTTACTTTAGTCATCCTGATGGGTTTGTAGTGATATCTCTTTATGGTTTTAAATTGCACTTGCCTGGTGGCTAATGATGTTGAACATCTTTCCATGTACTTATTTATCATCTGTACACCCTCTTTGGTGAAAAATCTGTTCATGACCTACAGTTGAACAACAGGCATGTGAAAAGGTGCTCAATATTGCTAATTATTAGAAAAATGAAAATCAAAACTACAATGAGGTATCACCTCACACTGATTAGAATGGCCATTATCAAAAAGTCTACAAATAATAAAAACTGGAGAGGATATGGAGAAAAGGGAACTGTTATATATTGCTGTTGGGAATGTAAATTGGTATAGTCACTATGAAAACCAGTAAGGAGTTTCCTTAAAAAAAAAAAAATAGAATTACCATGTAATCCAATAATCTGACTCCTGGGGATAGATCTGAAAAAGTAAAGAACTCTAATTTTAAAAGATAGTGTTCATTCAGTGTTCATAGCAGCACTATTTACAATAGCCAAGATATGGAAGCAGCCTAAATGTTCATTGACAGGTGAATGGATAAAGAAATATGATACACACACACACACACAAGAATATGATTGAAAAAGAATGAAATAATGCTCATTGGAAAAGACCCTGATGCTGGGAGGGATTGGGGGCAGGAGGAGAAGGGGATGACAGAGGATGAGATGGCTGGATGGCATCATGGACTCGATGGACATGAGTTTGAGTGAACTCCGGGAGTTGGTGATGGACAGGGAGGCCTGGTGTGCTGTGATTCATGGGGTTGCAAAGAGTCAGACATGACTGAGCGACTGAACTGAACTGAATGCCATTTTCAGCAATACGGGTGGGCCTAAAGATTATCCTCAGATAAGGCAATGGCACCCCACTCCAGTACTCTTGCCTGGAAAATCCCATTGACAGCGGAGCCTCGTGGGCTGCCATCTATGGGGTCACACAGAATCGGACCCAACTGAAGCAACTTAGCAGCAGCAGCAAAAATTATCCTATTCAGTGAAATAAATCAGACAGAAAGACAAATATCATTCATAGGTAGAATCTAGAAAAATGATACAAATGAACTTATATACAAAACAGAAATAAACTCACAGACATATAAAACAAACTATGGCTACCAAAAGGGAAAGTATGGGAAGGGGGGATAAATTAGGCATCTGGGACTAGCATATACACACTACTATAAATAAAATAGATAATCAACAAGGACCTACTGTAAAAAATGGGATTTTATTCAATATTTTATAATAACACATAAGGAAAAGAATCTGAAAAAGAATATATATTATATATATTTAATATATATGAATCACTTTGCTGTAGACTTGAAACTTACATAACATTGTAAATCAGCTACACCTCAATAAAAAAAGAAAAAAGGGGACTGAACACTGATGCATATAAGACTGTTTTAGCAATATGTTAAGAAAAAATCATGTTTTAAAATAGATTGCATGAAATGTTAAAAAGACAAATCTATTCATATCTTTTGGCCATTTTCTAATTAGATTTTTTAAACTGAGTATTGAGTGTTCTTTTTTCATTCTAAATACTAGTTCTTAGTCAGATGTGTGATTTGTGAATATTTTCTCCCTCTGTATAGCTTATCTTTTCATCTTCTTAACAGGGTCTATAACAAAGCAATTAAATATTTTTTGATAAAGTAAATTTATTAAGTTTTCCTTTTATGAATCACACTTTTGTTATCAAATTTAAGAACTTTCTGTCAAGTGTTAGCTCTTAAATATTTTCTATGATTTTAAATAATTTTATAGTTTACATTTACATTTAAATCTGTGATCCATTTTGAGCTACTTTTAGTCGAAGCACTCCAGCATCATTTGTTGAAAGGGTATCTTTCTTCCATTGAGTTGCTTTTGTATATAACTTATCAAAAAGTTATTTCTATGAATCTAGTTCTGAATTCTGAATTCTTCATTCTGCTCATCTAATCTATGTGTTTATCCCTTTGCCGACTCCGTTTATATAGGTCTTCTTTGATATCTTCCATCAGCATTAAATACTTTTAAGCATACAAGTCCTATACATGCTTTGTAAAATTTACACCTAGGTACTTCTCTCTTTTTTTGAACAATTTTAAATGATACTGTATTTTTAATTTCAGAGTCCACATGTCCATTGCTAGTATATTGAAATATAATTGCTTTTCAAAAATGTTTATATTGAATTTTGAGGCCTTGTTGAACTCACTGACGAGCAGTTTTTTGTCTTAGTAGAGTCCTTGGAATTTTCTATGGCAATCATGTCATCTGCTAAAAGAGATAGTTTTAGTTCTTCCTTTCTAATCTAAGTAAGTTTACGTATTTCTTTTTTCCTTTTTTTCTTTTTCTTTTCTTTTTTTCTTTGCCTGATTGCACTGGCTAGAATGTTCAACACACTGATGTGTAAATGTGGTGAGAATGAACATCTTTCCTTGATCCTGATCTTAGGGGAAAGCTTTCAGTCTTTTACTATCAGGAATAATGTTAGTTGTAATTTTGTACAAAGTCTTTTATCAGGCTGAGGAAATTCCTTTCTATTGCTGTTTTTCTGAGAGTTTTTGTCAAAAATTAGTGTTGAACTTTGCCAAATACATCTTTTGCATCAATTAATATGGCCTTTCTTTTTAACCTGTTAATAAGATGGATATCATTGATTATCAAATAATGAACCAGGCTTGCATCCCTGGAATGAACCCCACTTGGTCTTACTTTAGAGTTCTTTTATATTACTGAATTCTATTTGTCAATATTTTGTTAAGAATTTTTACATTTATATTTATGAGGCATGTTTGATATTTGTCTGTAGTTTTTTTTTGTTGTTGTTGTTTTGTACTGTCTTTCTATAGTTTTGGTATTAGGGTAACACTATCTTCAGAAAATGAGTTAAGAGATGTTCCCTCCTCCTCCTCTATCTTTAGGAAAAGTTTGTATAGAATAGATGTTAATTCCTCTTTAAATGTTTGTGACAATTCTCCAGTGATAGCATTTGAGCTTGGAAAATTTTTTTATTATGTGCTAATTCATTTTTTTAAACAGTTCTAGAGCTATTGAACAGCGCCCCCACCCCGGCACCCAATTCTACAGATACAATATAGGATTAAAATATTCAGCTGCAAATAAGTGCTACCTTTCAGAAGAAAGAAAGATTAACTTCAAGGGTGAAACTTTATACATAGAAAATGGAGCCTTGAGCCACAGAAGCCTTGAAACCAAGTGAAATTTGCCCAGCTGAATTTCAAAATTGCTTGGGACCGATAATTGCTTTTCCTGTCCCAGTTTCCCTTTTGAATGGGAATGTCTATAGCTGCTCTTCTATGCCTGTTAATCACTGCATTTTAGGAGCTGATAACTTGTTTTCTAGTTTATGAGTTCATGGATGCAGAGGAATTCTGCCCTAGGCTGGATTATAATCAGTCTTTCTCATATCTATTTAAAGTGACTTAGATGATGGCATTTGGGACTTGTAAACTGATGTGGATTTTGAGTTGAGGCAGTAATCTATTAAAACTTTTGACAGCATTAGGATGTGGTGAATCAATTTTGTATGTGGGATGGGCATGAATATTTGGGAGCAGATTGTGGTGGGCAGAATAATGCCTCCTCAAAACTACCACCTCCTAATCTTTAAAACTTGTGACTATGTTACCTCAGTTGACAAAAAGGTAACCAGTGTGATTAAAGACCTTGGGATGGGGAGATTATACTGGATTCTTCCAGTGGGCCCACTATAGCCTCAGGGATCTTTATAGGTGCAAGAGAAAGGCAGGCATACTCAATGTCTGAGTAATGTGATGTGAGAAAGATTCAACGGACATTGCTAGCTTTGAAAATGGAAAGGATTCACAAGTCAAGGAATGAGGGCAGCCTTGAGAAGCTGGAAAAGGCAAGGAAACAGATTCCCCACTGGAGTCTCAATAAAGTAATACAGGTTTGATACACCTTGGTTTTAGCCAGTGAGACCCACTCTGGAATTCTAACATGCAGAACTGTAAGAAATAGGTTGGTATTGTTTTAAGCTACTAAATTGTGATAATTTATCACATCAGCAATAGGGAATATATATGAGCCCATATACTGAGATCTTATTTTGATTACTGTATTTTTCTATTCTGAAATTCCCATTTAGTTCTTTAATTCCTACTTCTTTGCTGAGGCCTCCTATTAAAAAAATTTTTTTTTCAACCACGTTCACAATTGCTGTTGAAGCAATTTCATCATTGGCTGTTTTAAAATCTTTGTCAGATAAGTCTAATATCTCTGTCATCTTAGTGTTGGCATCTATTGAATACCTTTTTGCATTCAGTTTAAGATCCTCCTGGTTTGATCAGTGATTTTTTATTGGAATGTAAGCTTTTTGTATTGTGCTCAGAGGCTCTGGATCTTATTTGAACCTACTTTTTTAGTGGATCTTGGCTGACACCACTCTGACAGAAGTGAGGCTCCCACTCTATTATATTCAGGCAGGGTGGAAAGCCAGGTTCACCACTTGGTCCCCATTAACACTCAAGTGGTGGGGGTTAGGGAAGCTCCTTATTACTGCTGTTGGGAATCTGATTCCCAGTAGTGGGGTGTCCTCATGGGCACTGGGTGGTGGTGAAAATTTCCCATTCTCCCCTAGGTCTCCTCTGACATCTCCCCTCTGGGAGGTATGCCTCATTACTGCTGGATAGATTCCTCATTTGGGAGGGGGTGGTTTGGGGTTGCCTACCAGTGGCAGGACGTCCTGGCTTTCTACTTGGCCATCTCTGACACCACCACAGTGGGGTGGGTGGGGCACTTCATCATAACTTCACCATGGTGGAAGTTGAGGTTCCCTACTCCGATTTGCTGCTTTGGGCAGGGGTGGGCCATAGTTCTTTCCAATGATATTTGGCTGCAGCAGAGCAGTTAGTGTCTAAATGTGTTTTTTGTGTTGTTGGCTGCCCTTTTCTATCCTTTGGCTATAGACTGTAGACTTTTCTGGGGGCTGATAGACTATTTTCTTGGGCTCCAAAATCACTGCAGATGGTGAGTGCAGCCATGAAATCAAAAGACGTTTGCTCCTTGGAAGAAAAGCTAATTCCAACTTAGGCAGCACATTAAAAAGCAGAGACATTACCTTGCCAACAAAGGTCCATCTAGTCAAAGCTATGGTTTTTCCAGTAGTCATGTATGGATGTGANACTTCTTTGCTGAGGCCTCCTATTAAAAAAATTTTTTTTTCAACCACGTTCACAATTGCTGTTGAAGCAATTTCATCATTGGCTGTTTTAAAATCTTTGTCAGATAAGTCTAATATCTCTGTCATCTTAGTGTTGGCATCTATTGAATACCTTTTTGCATTCAGTTTAAGATCCTCCTGGTTTGATCAGTGATTTTTTATTGGAATGTAAGCTTTTTGTATTGTGCTCAGAGGCTCTGGATCTTATTTGAACCTACTTTTTTAGTGGATCTTGGCTGACACCACTCTGACAGAAGTGAGGCTCCCACTCTATTATATTCAGGCAGGGTGGAAAGCCAGGTTCACCACTTGGTCCCCATTAACACTCAAGTGGTGGGGGTTAGGGAAGCTCCTTATTACTGCTGTTGGGAATCTGATTCCCAGTAGTGGGGTGTCCTCATGGGCACTGGGTGGTGGTGAAAATTTCCCATTCTCCCCTAGGTCTCCTCTGACATCTCCCCTCTGGGAGGTATGCCTCATTACTGCTGGATAGATTCCTCATTTGGGAGGGGGTGGTTTGGGGCTGCCTACCAGTGGCAGGACGTCCTGGCTTTCTACTTGGCCATCTCTGACACCACCACAGTGGGGTGGGTGGGGCACTTCATCATAACTTCACCATGGTGGAAGTTGAGGTTCCCTACTCCGATTTGCTGCTTTGGGCAGGGGTGGGCCATAGTTCTTTCCAATGATATTTGGCTGCAGCAGAGCAGTTAGTGTCTAAATGTGTTTTTTGTGTTGTTGGCTGCCCTTTTCTATCCTTTGGCTATAGACTGTAGACTTTTCTGGGGGCTGATAGACTATTTTCTTGGGCTCCAAAATCACTGCAGATGGTGAGTGCAGCCATGAAATCAAAAGACGTTTGCTCCTTGGAAGAAAAGCTAATTCCAACTTAGGCAGCACATTAAAAAGCAGAGACATTACCTTGCCAACAAAGGTCCATCTAGTCAAAGCTATGGTTTTTCCAGTAGTCATGTATGGATGTGAGAGTTGGACCATAAAGAAAGTTGAGCACCGAAGAATTGATGCTTTTGTACTGTAGTATTGGAGAAGACTCTCCAGAGTTCCTTGGACAGCAAGGAGATCAAACCAGTCAATCCTAAAGGAAATGAGTCCTGAATATTCATTGGAAGGACTGATGCTGAAGCTGAAATTCCAAAACTTTGGCTACCTGATGCGAAGAACTGACTCATTGGAAAAGACCCTGATGCTGGGAAAAATTAAAGGCAGGATGAGAAGGGGATGTCAGAGGATGAGATGGTTGGATGGCATCACCGACTTGATGGACATGAGTTTGAGCAAGCTCCAGGAGTTGGTGATGGACAGGGATGCTGCAGTCCTTGGGGTCCCAAAGAGTTAGACATGACTGAGAGACTGAACTGAACTGATGAATTTCATAGGCTAATGACAGGAAGGATTATTCCAACTATTTCAGGGAAGGGGTGGGAATTTACAGGAATCACCCACTTTCTGATCTTTGCTGGTCATACTTGGAACTGTCATGGCACTGGTAAGTGTATAGCATTGCTTATGCTAATTTATTACAATGAGTGTATAATAAGGCTCAAGATCCACTGGAAGTCAAATTGTCTGCCATCTTGGACCTAGTTGGTTGTGACTGGTTTGCCATGTCTTGTGACTGTGTCATTCTTTTAAATCTTGTGTCTTGCCCCCTTCCCTCCTGTTTCAGCAGGAAGGGGAGGTGGGTTGGGGGAAAGATGATAGATAACTTTGGAGTTTGGGTATCCATGGGGCATGGTCTAGTATCAGGCCTCTCCAAAACACAAACCATAGCAAGCTTCTGGAGGAGGACCCCTGGCTTCTGAGAAGGTTCTGTGTTCAAGTTTGCTAGAAGTAACTACTTCAGGATTTTTTATTTAATTACCTATTTAAAAGAACATTTTTCTGATTATAAAATTGGTGCAGTTCTGTGTTGGCAAATTAGAAAAATTCAGACAAGGAAAAAGTGAATAATACCTCTCTAAACCCTTCATCCTAGAGAAGGCAATGGCAACTCACTCCAGTACTCTTGCCTGGAAAATCCCATGGCAGAGGAGCCTGGTAGACTGCAGTCCACGGGGTCGCAAAAAGTCAGACACGTCTGAGCGACTTCACTTTCACTTTTCACTTTCATGCATTGGAGAAGGAAATGGCAACCCACTCCAGTGTTCTTGGATGGAGAATCCCAGGGATGGGGGAGCCTGGTGGGCTGCTGTCTGTGGGGTAGCACAGAGTCGGACATGACTGAAGCGACTTAGCAGCAGCAGCAGCAGCAAACCCTTCATCCAGGGGATCTTCTGGATCCCCTGTTAATATTTTTGTGTGTTTCCATCTGATATATTTTATCTGTCTATTCATCCTTCTATGTAAATAAGGTTGCAGCTCTTCTTTTTTGTATGCTTTTAATTACATTTTCCTCTTCAGTTTAAGTCAATTATAAATGTATTCCCCTGCCATTGAATATTTTGGAAAGTATGCTTTTTGATAACTCCATTGTATTCAATTATTTGAAACAGCAATAATTCTCTTAATGTTGGAAAGTTTTACTGTTTATTATTTCTCATTATTATAAATGGTGCTGTGGTGGGAATGTTTGACTACATGTCTCTTTAATTCTTAGAAGTTGAAATACTTGAGCAAAGGGCATTTGAGGTTTTTGATTCATATCATCAGCTTGTTCTCCTGAAAGACTACCAATTTACATTCTCACCACAAGTACTGGAAAATTCTTGCTTCACTCTAGTCTTGCAGGCATTGGCTATTATCATTTAATAAAGTCTTTGTGAGGTTGAAGGCAAAAAAGGTATTTTAGTGTCATTTAATTTGCATTCATTTTATTACTAATAGTATTAAACACCTCTTCTCTTTTCTGTCTTTTAAATTTTTTTAGATAACTTCTTTTTGTTATCTGCATATTTTTTCCTATTGCAATTTTCTTCTTAAAGATCTGTCAGAGTGTTACCAGGCCATTTTCCCGGTTTGCCATTGCCTTTTAATTTTGTATGTGATGGTAATTGACACAGAATAATTTACAATTTCAAATCTGCTGTTCTTTTTTTTTTTTCTCCCTTTCTTTTCTTTATTCCTTCTACACTTTCAGGGCTTCCCTGGTAGCTCAGTGGTTGAAGAACCTGCCTATGTAGAAGAAGACGGTTAAATCCCTGAGTTGGGAAGATCCCCTGGAGAAGGAAATGGCAACTCATTCAATATTCTTACCTGGGAAATCCCATAGACAGAAGAACCTGGCAGACCACAGTCCATCGGGTCACAANCTGCCTATGTAGAAGAAGACGGTTAAATCCCTGAGTTGGGAAGATCCCCTGGAGAAGGAAATGGCAACTCATTCAATATTCTTACCTGGGAAATCCCATAGACAGAAGAACCTGGCAGACCACAGTCCATCGGGTCACAAAACAGTTGGATATGATTCAGTGACAAAGTAACAACAAACCAAGCTTCCATGCTTAGAAGGTCCTTCTCTACACTCATCTACCGCTGCATAACTAATGACACCAAAATTTAATAACTTAAAACAATAACCATTTCATTCCATTTTATCATATTTTGTAGGTCAGTGATTTGGGCAGTTCCAGTTGGTGATTTTTCTGCTCTACCTGATATTCACAGTAGTCATTCAGTGCTCATCAACTGGCTGATTAAGAGGATCCAAGATGGTGTCACCCACATATCTGGAGTCTTGGGGGATGGCTGGAAAGCTATGTTCAACAGGAACTGTGCCCTAAGTGCTTCCACATGGACTTTCTGACATGGCAACATTGGAGTTGTTTGAATTCTTACCATGGCAGCTCAAGGCTCCAAAAGGGAGCATTCGAGCAAACAACTGTAAGGTCTTTTATGACAGCCCTGGACTATGTCAACGACTCTATCAGTGAAAGCAGTCTCAAGCCTGCCGGGGTTCAGGTGATCTTCAAAGGAGATGTATCATAGAATCTGAGGCTATATTTGTAGCAACTCTACCCTGAGATAAATTAGATGCCCTCTGGCATTTCCTTCTGCTTTGTTTACTCTACTTTTGCCACTGCACCTGCTTTTTCTTTTTCTTTATGAACACAAATTCTCAATCCATTGAGAAAATGTTTTTATAAAGGTTTCTATTGAAGTTCAAATTTGAATATTTCCACCTAATAAATGATTTTTCACAAAACATTTTCTTGAATAACCATCTTTTTACTGACCAGACCACCTAACCTGCCTCTTGAGAAATCTGTATGCAGGTCAGGAAGCAACAGTTAGAACTAGACATGGAACAACNGGGAACCATTGTCATAACCACAAGCCACACATTCTTGACTCCTCCTATACTCAGGCTCAGTCGTGCTGTTTTCAGTCTTCTTATTCATCCTCGTGGTCTCACTATCTGCCCAGTTCACTCCTATGCCTTGTCGGCAACAGGAGCACCAAGAGCAGATTTTAGGATTTAGTCAGGCCCTGTGCCCTGAGTCCACTTCCCACATTACACCTTGATGGACTTCCTGGTACGACATACCACCTGCTTGGCCTTTGTTTAGGTACAAGTGCTCAGCTTTTAAATGCATCCCTCCTAATGCTGCCTTGTGTAGACACTCTTCTCTGCTGACTATCACAACCAATCAGGAGATAACTCCCGGCAGACACACCACTCTGGTGACCACTACACATACTCGTGCTGAGAAAGCATACCTACCGTCCTTCCTATATACAGTAGGCTGTGCCCCGCTTGCAGGCCCCAGTGGGGCTGATGCCCACTGCCATACCCCAAGGCATCACTCAGCACTATTGGAACTATTCTTCTGGGACACTCTCTTCTTTAAAAATCAGAGTAACCAGCTCTCTGAGACTTGGGCCTGGACACTCCAAGGAGGGTAGAGGAGAGGAAGTCAAACCCCTAGTCCCTGTACTTGGGCATGGACTGACCAGACAGGCTTAGGATTGTGCCTTGAGCTGGAACATTACCAGGTTACCATCTGTGTGCGTACTCTGTTGCTCAGTCATGTCTGACTCTTTGTGACCCCATCAACTGTAGCCCACCAGGCTCCCCTGCCCATGGAATTTTCCAGGCAAGAATACTGGAGTAAATTGCCATTTCCTACCCCAGGGGATCTTCCTGACCCAGGGATTGAACCTATGTCTCTTGCATTAGCAGCCACCGGGGAAGCCTATTACGAACTGAGGATATATCACTATTGATAATGATTGCATATCTTACAAGATATGCCAGAGAATATTACTCCAAGGTAAGAGTAATTGGCTGATGTTGGTTGATGACCAGCTGTCTGTAATGCTTTCTAAGAGATGGTAACAACTGAAAGGCAAACAGTCCTTGTCTAGCACCCTCCCCTTCCTTGGGGACAGGTATTGGGATGGAGGAGCCTGGTGGGCTGTCGTCTATGGGGTCGCACAGAGTCGGACACAACTGAAGTGACTTAGCAGCAGCAGCAGCACTGGGAATTGTCTTGGTTCTCACTTCTTCCCACTCATTACTATAAGTCACTTATTAGTCTGTAGGAGAGTCTTGAGGTGGAAATGCTGTCCTGGAGAACTAAAAACTAAATCAAAAGCATGGCCTCTGGGGTGCTTCTTTGTGTCAAAGAGAATCAGATCTTTCAGGCACTTTGATGTCCTTGGGGAGATCAAACATAGATTCATGAAGTAGCAAAAAGAGTTACGTAAAGCAATATTGCAAACAAATGCAAATGAAAGTTGAATGGCTATATATTCTAGAGAGATCTGGAACAGAGATGCAATGTCGAGATAATGGTGAAGGAAGGCTTGCTGGAAACAGCATCCTCTGAAGATAGTGGGCATCATACCTACTGCCAGTCTTTACTACACCAACTGCTAGACAGAAGGAAAACTGGCCAGTGTTGCTAGGGAAAATATCCAAAGTCAGTGTTGAGCTGCCAGACCATCATTAGCATTCCCCTGACCACAGAACAGCTCCGACTTGAAGGTCTTGCCTGATCAAACATAGCTGCTGTGTAATGAAATATTGAGCCAGTCCTTGGAATAAAAAACCTGAAGGTCTCCTTGGAACTACATGGCCATTTGGAGTATGTTCATCTTCTGTTTGTGGGATCAAATTCCCATCAGGTCCATTTTCTTTTTTAAATCTCAACTATTAAAATGGAAGGAAATGACTTTATTTAAGGTAGTTCAGTTCAGTTCAGTCACTCAGTCGTGTCTGACTCTTTGTGACCCCATGAATCGCAGCACGCCAGGCCTCCATGTCCATCACCAACTCCCAGAGTTCACTCAGACTCGTGTCNAACAGGATTCACAGAGAGAGGGTCGAGAGCGGAGAGCGAAGAAAGCCTGAACATAAGGGATTTTTAACCTCTTGCCTTCGAGGTCCCGTAGAGTATTATAATCGAGAGTTCCGTTCTGTGGCCATTGGGACCTGTTATCAAGTCTGTATTGCGGTCAGAGAGTGTTAGAATACTAAAGAAGTCTTTTTGGTCTTATCTCCCCTTGGAAGCCCAAAGCTTTTAGGTTTTAGAGAAGGCATCCTAGAGGAGTAGATTTTGAGGGCTGGGATTGAGAATTTCCTATTGTGGCCAAATAGGGAGGTTAGACAAGGGCGAGAGAAAGCGAGGAGAGAGGTCGGAGAGAAAAGGCGTCCCTGTTCTAAGGACTTTCTCAGAGAGTGATGAATCTGCTCTGAAATGGGCGTCCCCTATTTCAAAGTCAGACGGGGCACAAGGCCGAGGGCCGTGGGCTGTGGAGATCCTACGGCTTAGCGCTAGCACTTGGAAATGAGACGAGAGAGAGAGGATCCGGGGGAATGGGATTTCACTCACCCTTGTAACTGATGAATGAAATGTGGGCCCGTGTGTGGATGTCAGTCCTGCAAGGCGAGTGGAGAGTCCCGCCCCAGAGCTCCGAGCTTGTTTCAGTTTCTGGGCAAGGTCCAAGGGAAGGGACCACCGGAGGTGGACTCATGAAAGGAGCCCACCCACTTGCGGTGGATCTTGTCTCCCGGGTTTCTACACCAGAATGTAAGGCGAGTGCAGAGAAAAAGGGAGCGAGCCAGGCAGTCAGGCAAGAAAAAGGAAATTTATTAGGGGAAGAGGGTGACTGGCCCTTAAGAACCAGTATCTTCCCTTTTTGATGGAGTCCTTCTTATATCCCACTGATGAATAATTCTCTGAAGGAATGGTCTCGTATCCGGAGGTCAGGAATCTGGTGGTTTTGCAGCTTTGAGAAGATAGGTGCCAGTGAGACAACAGGATGCCATTTGGGCAGTTTGGTCAGTCTCACAGATCACTGTGACTTACTCTTTGTTTGGGAGGTCGACATAATGAGCCATCTTATCAATGAGATCCTATGTGGGACCTGTCAACATTTATCTGGAATCCGGATGTGTGTACTCACATGTGTGACTCAGCATGGCCTACAAGAAGACTGTTTTGTTTGCGATGGTGATCCTACTTTTGTATTTGCATACTAGAAGATTTCAACTGGGCTTTGTTACTGCTTCATCCCACAGATGATAATGATGGAGCCAATCTGAGTTAATGCTTTGAGAAGCCTATCTCTTCAACCAGATTGCAGCTCTGAGTAAGCAGGATCCTTGTCTTACAGAGGTTTGATTTCCCCAGACTTAAAATGAGGGTAACTTTCCTTCAGAGAGGTCAAGGGACCAAATTTCTCTGT
>SJYW01032501.1:192143-208741 GCA_006410735.1 Raphicerus campestris | reverse complement strand
ATGTACTCTGCATTTAAGTTAAATAAGCAGAGTAACAATATACAGCCTTGATGTACTCCTTTCCCAATTTGGAACCAGTCTGTTTTTCCATGTCAGTTCTAACTGTTGCTTCTTGACCTGCATACAGGTTTCTTAAGAGGTAGGTAAGGTGGTCTGGTATTCCCATCTCTTTAAGAATTTTCCATAGTTTGATCCACACAGTCAAAGGCTTTAACATAGTCAATGAAGCAGAAGTAGATGTTTTTCTGGAATTTCCTTGCTTTCTTATATTCCAACAGATGTTGGCACTCATAGGGGATGGCTGTCAGGAGAACCAACCACCTGATTAGAACGTTGGAACTTTTAGCCCCTTCTCCACCTCTGCAAAGAGGAGGGGGTCTGGACATTGAATCAGTCACCAGTGGCCAATGATTTAATCCATTATATCTATATACTGAAGCCTCCATAAAAACCCCTAAGCATGAGATTCAGAGAGCTTCCAGGTTGGTGACCAAAAATGAATCCACATTCAGGGAGCATGGCACAAACCAGACTCCCAGAGGATAGACGCTCCTGTGCTGGGAATCCTTTTGAACCTATTCCTGCATCTCTTCATATTATAATATCAGAAATAGTAACGTTTTCCTGAATTTAGTCAGTTAGTCTAGTAAATTATCAAACCCAGGATTGGGAGGTGGATAGATCAGTCAGAGTCGAAGTAATAACCTGGAATTGGGACTGCCATCTGAAGTGGGTGCAGTCCTGTGGGGTCAAGCTCCTAAGCAGTGAGATTTGATGCTGTCTCTAGGTAGATAGTCTCAGAATTGAGTTAAATTATAGGACACCAGGCTAGTGTTGGAGAGTCACTTAGTGTGGGAAGGAACCCCTACATATTTGGAGTACAGAAGTTTTCTGTGAGTAGAGAAGAAAATTGTAGCATATGACCTACATTTGCTAGAGGTTTCAGTCTGTCACCTACTAAACCATGAACAGCTCTAAAATGACCCTTTAGGCTGTAGGGATCTATTTTAGCCCTAGGAACTGGACTCTTGAATTCAGCATGATGCCCAATCTGCATGCTGTACATTTCTCTTCATTCCTGGTAAATTTCATACCTCCTGCTGGAAGAAACAAATTAACTCCCTACTCCTACATTATCACACACACACACACACACACACACACACACACACACACACACCCCAAAACTAACTTATCTCATCTCTAGATGGCAACCCACTCCAGTACTCTTGCCTGGAAATGCCCATGGACGGAGGAGCCTGGTAGGCTGCAGTCCATGAGGTCAAGAAGAGTCGGACATGACTGAGTGACTTACTTTCACTTTTCACTTTCACGCATTGGAGAAGGAAATGGCAACCCACTCCAGTGTTCTTGGCTGGAGAATCCCAGGGATGGGGGCTGCCATCTATGGGATGGCACAGAGTCGGACATGACTGAAGTGACTTAGCAGTAGCAGTAGCAGCAGATATTTCTAGAGTCTTCTGATTTGAAGAAAATGTTCCTCAGCTTTCTGGAAGGGCCTGAGATGGACAAATAGAAAGGAGATTCAGAAAGAAAAGGATAAATTTCTCTTAAACAATCTATCCTTTTCTTCCTTTTTTCTTTCCTTCTTTCCTTTCCTCCTTTCTTTCCTCCTTTCTCTCTCTCTCTCTTTCTTGCTTTCTTTCTTTAACAAGTGTTCAGTGAGTCCCTGCTTGGTGTGAAGCTCTGAGCCAGGCACTAGAGACACAGAGAGGAATAAGACTAACATGGTCTGTGCTCTTAGAGGTTTGTAGTCCACTGGCAGCAACAAAATATTCAATTATAAAGTAAGTGCTGCGAAGGATATAGATAAGACAACAGAGACAATGGGCAGAGGGCAAACCTACCATACTTCTGTGGTCAAGGGAGGAGATCACATTTAAAGCAAAACCTAAGGCCCAAGGAGTCAGTCCTGGAGAATCTTCCAGGCTGAGGAAACAGTTTCCTTTGAGACACTGTGGTAAAGATAGACTTAAGTGTTGAGGAAGTTAATTAAGATAGGTCCTGTGGCTGGGACATTGAGGGGAAGGAGAGAATGAGGAAGTGAGAATGAAACAGCGGGCAGGAACCCTGGAAAGGATTTTGCATGTTATTCCAAGTGCAGTGAGAAGGCAACATATAATGACAATTCCTCCTTCTCAGAAACTATGCCACGTCACTTCTAGAGCAGAGGGGAGGACGGTTGAGGGGATAGTGATGAGGGAAGAGTATCTGGTTTCCTCTGGAACCTCTGAGCTTTAGAAAGAACTGTGCCTGACCATAAATTATGCTGTCACGTGTGGTGTTGACAATTCCGGTATTAGCACTGGATGGTCTTCAAAGAAGAACTTGAAGAAAGAAAGCTTTAAGAGGAAGTTCTGAATGGAATAATTGTGACATCTTCAGGTATGACTCATTTTGCACCGAACTTCCTCTAGTGGTATAGCCTGAGTGAGACAGGGTCAAAATAAAGACATATTGAGCAATTATCCCTTGCTTAGCACTATGGTAGGTACTGTGATGGCTGCAATAATTGGTCACTGTCCTCAAAGACTTTAAAGTTATGGTAGGGGTGGTAGAAAGAGGACATCAGAACAGTCCCATAATAATGAGCCCAAACATGCATAACCTCCATTCTGGGTGTCTAGTTGACCTCTCACAACACGGAATTCAAAGTGGTAGAGGGATAAGGACTTGGAAGAGAAGCTTACAATCATTAGTGAGGCTTAGCAAAGCAAATGGGCTTCCCAGGGGGCTCAATGGTAAAGAATCCACCTGCAATGCAGATGTGAGTTTGGAGCCCCGGGTCTGGGAAATCCCCTGGAGGAGGAAATGGCAGTCCACTCAAATATTCTTGCCTGGGAAATCCCATGGGCAGAGAAGCCTGGCGGGCTACAGTCCCTGGGGTAGAGAAGAGTTGGCCACAACTTAATGACTAAAAACAGCAAAGTATATATATGAAGTTTAGAAAGACGGTACCAACAATCCTACATGCAGGGCAGCAAAGGAGGCACAGATGTAAAGAACAGACTTTTGGACTCAGTGGGAGAAGGTGAGGGTGGGATGATTTGAGAGAATAGCATTGAAACATGTATATCACCATTTGTAAAATGGATGACCAGAGCAAGTCCGATGCATGAGGCAGGGCAGCCAAAGCTGGTGCTCTGGGACAACCCAGAGGGGTCAGGTGGGGAGGGAGGTGGAGGGGGGGTTCAGAATCAGAGGGACACATGTATCCCTGTGGTTGATTCATTTGCTGTATGGCAAAAGCCATCACAATATTGTAAAACAATTATCCTCCAATTAAAATAAATAAGTAAGTTAACAGCAACAACAAGCCAAGCAAACAGGTAAGCGAGAATGCTAAGATTCTCCTCACATGCTGTTATTTCTTCCCACAGGATTATTCCGAACATCTGGAATAGAGTAGCTAGCTGGGATCTCTTTTCCCTACTCATCCTACACCTTTACCTTTGGTGGAAAACTTGTTGAAACATCAGGGATCCTGCCTGTCATATCATTTCCCAAACTTTGAAAGACCAAAGGGAGCAGTCCTTTAGTTTTATCATAGGGATGGGGTCTGTCTCCAATGTCATATTGGCCCTTTTTGATACCAGCCAGGGGTTAGGAAGGAAAACAGGTTGCACAGAGCTTGTGTAGAGAAAATTTGGGTGTTAAGGCTTAAATGCCATTGAGGTTGTATGCTGTCATAGTAGAATTCAGAGTCTGGGCCTGCCACCTCAAGTAAGACATTTGGAGGGGCTCCCTTGGTGGCTCAGTAGTAAAGTATCCATCTAGCGATGCAGGAGACACAGGTTCAGTCCCTGATCCAGGAAGATCCCAAAAGCCTTGGGGCAACTAAGCCTGTTCACCACGAATATTGGGCCTGTGCTCTAGGGCCCGGTAGCTGCAACTACTGAGTCAGTGTGCTATAACTACTGCAGCCCGTTTGCCTAGAGCCCGTGCTACACAGCAAGAGAAGCGATGAGAAGTTTGCATAATGTAACTAGAGAGTAGCCCCCGCTCTCCACAAACAGAGAAAAGTCCATGTAGCAACAAAGAGCAAGCACAGCCAAAAATGAATAAAGACATTTGATCTTTTTCAAATGAATGCATTTCACCAATTGATAAATTCCAACCAATGATATCTTTCTCTCTTACTAGTTCTAGATTCCAGGACAAGTAGGGTCAACTAGTTTTTCCCTCTCCTGGTCATGAGATAGAAAACTCAGGAAATGGCTGTTAACAAGGACTTCAAACTGTGACCCAAAGCACACAGTTGAGTGTTAAGACCTCTCTTTGAATCTGGGTTCCTTCACATAATAGTAGTACGATGCTGAACAAGTTAACGCCTTTGAATCAAAGTTTCCTGATCAGTAGAATTAATTTAGTGTCTGTACTCTAGGCTGTTGAAGAGGAAAAAGTGAAATAAAATACATGAAAGATCTGAATGAGGCCCGAGGTATTACACAGATATGAATTAGTCCTATTACACAGAGTGCTGAGGTTGGTAATGAGCACAACCACTGCCTTCCCCAGCTCAGGTACCACTNAATAGTAGTACGATGCTGAACAAGTTAACGCCTTTGAACCAAACTTTCCTGATCAGTAGAATTAATTTAGTGTCTGTACACTAGGCTGTTGAAGAGGAAAAAGTGAAATACAATACATGAAAGATCTGAATGAGGCCTGAAGTACTACAGATATGAATTAGTCCTATTACACAGAGCGCTGAGGTTGGTAATGAGCACAACCACAGTGCCTTCCCCAGCTCAGGTACCACCAGCTGTCGCGTGGAGGTCAGGGGTCTAAAGAGCCACAGTTTCACATTTCATCCATCTGATGCTATAGGTCTAGAGCCTAGTGCTTAGAAGTTTTCAAAGTTCTATTAAGCTATTCGAGGTATGAGACGTGGAAAGAAACATACCTTTGAAACATGAAAACTGTTATGTTGAAAAAAAGGGAAGGAATGTTCAAGTAAATGTCTATAAAATGTTTCTTTGAATTAGTCAACTTCAATAGAACTTAACTGAAACCGAGTTATATATCAATTGTTTAGTGTGTGATAAGGGTGCATCTTAACATACTTAATTTGATGCAAGGTAGGATCTCTAAATGGAGAAGGAAATGGCAACCCACTCCAGTGTTCTTGCCTGGAGAATCCCAGGGACGGGGGAGCCTGGTGGGCTGCTGTCTATGGGGTCGCTCAGAGTCGGACACGACTGAAGCGACTTAGCAGCAGCAGCAGCAGGATCTCTAAAAGGAAGTTCCTAGAGCCTGAGTGATATCCCGGCAGCTCTGTCTATGTCAGTGGAGCATGTGAGCCAGGAACAAAGGCCTTTTCTCTTTCTCCTACTTAAACCCACATTCATCTGTTACAGTCTGGCATCACATCTAATTTTAACAGCATCATAGATGCTCTTTTTATTACTTTTCTTCCTCTAGTGTCCTGCAGCTCATCCATAGGAGCTACAGAAGATGAACTGGCCCCAGTTTTATTCAAACCGAGATGAGATATGCCCACTTGCTGTATGTTTTGAGGAAGGTTTATACTCCAGAAAGATCACCTTCTTTCCCCTCTTCCTGTCACTCCCTTGTCCTTCTATTCTTATGGTGTGTGGTATCCATGGGGCTCTGGTTATTTGCAAGTATTTATTGAATTGTAAGAAGGCTCCTTGGTCAGGTTGGCCTGAGTGGGAGCTAAGAGGTTTTGTGAAAACAGGTGGACCACATATCAGGCTCCCTTCTTGCCTCTGACACTTCACTGTCTGACATCGGGCAAGCCCTTTTCCTGTCTGCTCTTCTACTGGCCTATCTGTGCAATGAGATGTGTAACATACAGGAGATTGAGTGCTCAATCACTCAGTTGTGTCTGACTCTGCAATCCCATGAACTGTGTAGCCCACCAGGCTCCTCTGTCCATGGGATTCTCCAGGCAAGAATACTGGAATGGGTTGCCATTTCTTCTCCAGGGGATCTTCCTGATGTAGGGATTGAACCTGGGTCTTTGGCATTGCAGGTAGATCCTTTACCACTGAGCCACCAGGGAAGCCCTATATAGGAAAGTAGATGACCAGTAAATCCAGATTTCATGTACTATGCTTCTGATTGTAATTCTGAATGACTCTGTCATCCACGTGAGTGCCAAAGACCCTCAGTAGGTAGACACTTCCATAATCTACTCCATGGAGAGAGGTCAGGTTTCCACTTTCCTTAGCTTCTTCCTTTCTTCCAAGTTGACAAAACTTTCTAAGTTTGGAAAGCAGTCTGATGGACTTGCCTGATAAAGTGTTGCTTAAACTGTATGATTAACTCCAAATGTAATGAAACTCTTTCATCTCAGGAATAGAAAGCCGCTTGACATTTATTTTCCCCAGTTAATCACCCACCTTCTCCTCAGGGCTATCTGCGATGGGGGATGAGGGAAGATGGGACAGCTGAGTTACCCACACTGTTGGCTACCCGCCTTTGGTACCCGCCAGCTACCTGTGCTCTACCTTGCCTCCTGATTTGGTTCAGGTATTGGTGCCCACACTTTTCAGGGGAAGACAGGGCCCTGCCTAGCCACAGGAGGGGAGAGAATATGGATTAGATAATCCAATCATAGTAATTCCATTCCTTTTGTCTTTAATTTTGTGCTCCATCCAATGTGATGTGGAGTGAAATCTGCTAAACTGAGGAAATCTGCTAAAACTTTCCCGACAGGGGAAGTTATTCTTGTTTTGTAAAAAGGATGCAAGGAACTTCCCTGGTGGGTCCAGGGGTTAAGAATCTGCCTTCCAATTCAGGGGATGGGAGTTTGATCCCTTGTCAGGGAGCTAAAATCCCAGATAACAGCTACTGAGCCCCCACACACTCTAGAACACCTGCTCTGCATCAAGAGAAGCCCTTGTACCAAACAAGAGACGCTCAGGCCCCTAGAGAAGCCCCTGCTCCCCGCAACCAGAGACACCCTGTGCCCCACAGTGGAGAGCTGTGAAACCACACTGAAAAAAATTGAGGGGAATGTAAGGTAGGCATGCTCCTTCTTTTCCTGCCTCCTCATGTCACTGTGTGAGTNCCACACACTCTAGAACACCTGCTCTGCATCAAGAGAAGCCCTTGTACCAAACAAGAGAAGCTCAGGCCCCTAGAGAAGCACCTGCGGCCCGCAACAGAGACACCCTGTGCCCCACAGTGGAGAGCTGTGCAACCACACTGAAAAAAATTGAGGGGAATGTAAGGTAGGCATGCTCCTTCTTTTCCTGCCTCCTCATGTCACTGTGTGAGTTTACAGAGCTTGGAAGTGTAGCAGTTATCTAGAGTCCATGAGCAGAAATACCTACAAGCTGGTAGAGAGAAAATGAAAGGAATGTGGGTCTATGGTAACATCTCAAAGCTGCTNCTGAAAAAAATTGAGGGGAATGTAAGGTAGGCATGCTCCTTCTTTTCCTGCCTCCTCATGTCACTGTGTGAGTTTACAGAGCTTGAAAGTGTAGCAGTTATCTAGAGTCCATGAGCAGAAATACCTACAAGCTGGTAGAGAGAAAATGAAAGGAATGTGGGTCTATGGTAACATCTCAAAGCTGCTTATTCATGTAGTGTTGGGACTTCTCTGCTTTGGAAGGTCTGATGGTGAGAGAATAATTTGTCCTGTTGCTCGGAGCCACATCTGGTTGGTTTTGTTGTTACAAAAGCCTGCTGGGCTTCCCCAGTGGTCCAGTGGCTTAAGAATCTGTCTGCCAATGCAGGGGACATGGGTTTG
The DNA here is from genome assembly GCA_006410735.1 of Raphicerus campestris. Classification (NCBI taxonomy): domain Eukaryota; kingdom Metazoa; phylum Chordata; class Mammalia; order Artiodactyla; family Bovidae; genus Raphicerus; species Raphicerus campestris. The sequence goes on along the minus strand of SJYW01032501.1, from coordinate 200,997 downwards.
AGCCCTGGTCTNTTATTTCCTATGAAGTGATGGGACCAGATGTCATAATCTTTGTTTTCTGAATGTTGAGCTTTAAGCCAACTTTTTCACTCTCCTCTTTTACTTTCATCAAGAGGCTTTTTAGTTCCTCTTCACTTTCTGCCATAAGGGTGGTGTCATCTGCATACCTGAGGTTCTTGATATTTCTCCCGGCAATCTTGAGTCCAGCTTGTGCTTCTTCCAGCCCAGCGTTTTTCATGTATATACACATAGGTACATGCAGTAGAATATTGCTCAGCCATAAGAAAAAGAAAATATTGCCATTTGCAGCAACATGGATGGACTTAGAGAATATTATGGTGTTCAGGTGCCCAGTCGTGTCTAACTCTTTGTGGCCCCATGGACTGCAGCATGCCAGGCCTTACTGTCCCTCACCATCTCCTGCAGTTTGCCAAAATCATGTCCATTGCATCAGTGTGCTGGAGAAAACTCCTGAGAGCCCTTTGGACAGCATGGAGCTCAAACCAGACAATCTTAATGGAAATCAAGCCTGAATACTCATTGGAAGGACTGATGCTGAAGCTGAAGCTCCAGTATTTTGGCTACCTGATGTGAACAGTCTACTACTCACTGGAAAAGTCCCTGATCCCAGGAAAGATTGAGGGCAGAAGAAGAGCGTGTCAGAGGATGAGATGGTTAGAGAATATTACACTTTGTGAAATAAGACAAGAAGACAAGTACTGTATAATATCACTTATATGTGGAATCTAAAAAAAGAATACAAATGAAAGTACATGCAAAACAAAAAGAGACTCACAGACACAGAAGACAAATTTCTGATTATTGAAAGGTGGGAGGGACAATTTAGGAATATGGGATTAACAAATACAGGCATCACGGACTCGATGGATGAGTCTGAGTGAACTCCGAGAGATGGTGATGAACAGGGAGGCCTGGCATTCTGTGATTCATGGGGTCGCAAAGAGTCAGACACGACTGAGTGACTGAACTGAACTGAACATATAAAATAGATAGGTAACAAAGATTTACTGCATAGCATAAGGAAATATGTATAATATATTATAATGATCTATCATGGAATATAATCTACAAAATCCCCCTGAATCACTATGCTGTATACCTGAAATTAACAAAATACTGTAAATCAACTATACTTCAATNCCTGGCATTCTGCGATTCATGGGGTCGCAAAGAGTCAGACATGACTGAGTGACTGAACTGAACTGAACATATAAAATAGATAGGCAACAAAGATTTACTGCATAGCCTAAGGAAATATGTATAATATATTATAATGACCTATCATGGACTATAATCTACAAAATCCCCCTGAATCACTATGCTGTATACCTGAAATTAACAAAATACTGTAAATCAACTATACTTCAATAAAAACAAAAATTGCCACCATTTATTAAAGATCAGGCATTTCATGTGCTGTAGTGTTTTTTGAAGCATATCCACAATTTTTGACACTCCTTCTAAAGGAAGAGGGGTCTAATTCATCTCCTGTTGATGATGGTTGGCAGTGGCTGGTCACTTCTGGTGAACAGAAGGCAGTGGAAAGTGATGCTATGTGACTTTCTAGGCCAGATTAGTAAAACTCATACAGATGCATCTGTTTCTCTCTCGGGACATGTGCCTTTTGAGCCCTGATCTACCATGTAAGAAATACAGGTGTGCAGGAGGGCCATGTGGAGAGGGCCCTGGTGGTGGGAGAAGATGCCGGGGGAGCCCCAGAAGCTCCAGACCCTCTGCTGATTGTTTTCCCAGCCCTGGCACCAGACATTGAGTAAGGAAGCCTTCAAAATGACTCCAGCTCTGACCNGGGAGGGCCCTGGTAGTGGGAGAAGATGCCAGGGGAGCCCCAGAAGCTCCAGACCCTCTGCTGATTGTCTTCCCAGCCCTGGCACCAGACATTGAGTAAGGAAGCCTTCAAAATGACTCCAGCTCTGACCATTGACTGACTGCAATCTTGTAAGAGACCTCAAGTGAGAATAGCCCAGTTTGGCCACTTCTTAAGTTCCTTACCTGCAAAACCCACTAGACTACCAGATATTGCTGTTTTAAGCCACTAACTTTTGAGCTGATTTGTCGTGCATTAATACATGATACACATGATATCAACTAACAACACTGAGTAATAGATATTGGAATCTCAGTTTTACAAATGAAGAAACCTATAGTAGTACTGTTAGTTGCTCAGTCATGTCCGATTCTTTGCGACCCCATGGACCGTAGCCCTCCAGGCTCCTCTGTCCATGTGATTCTCCAGGCAAGAATACTGGAGTGGATTTCTATTACCTTCTCCAGAGAATCTTCCCAACCCAGGAATTGAACTCAGGTCTCCTGCATTGCAAGCAGATTCTTTACCATCTGAGCTATAGGAAGGTTTAGAGAATTTAAGAAACACATGTATCACTTCCTTTGTGGTTCAGAGTTTAAAAATCCATGCTTCCAGTGCAGGGGAAGGGGTTTAATCCCTGGTCTGGGAAGATCTCACATGCCGTGGAAACAACTAAGCTTGTGCACCACAGCTGTTAAAGATAAGCACCTAAAGCCGAGGCTCTTCAACAAGAGAAGCCACTTCACTGAGAAGCCCACACACCACAACGAAGACCCAGTGCAGCCAAATAGCTAGCTAACTAAATATTAAATTAAATTAAAAAATAAGAAACACATGTAAGTCACCACTTGGAAGATGCAGAGCAGGGACACAAACGTGTGTCCACAGGACTCTAGAGTCCATGCTTGATCCGCTGCACTGGGGCGGCCTCATTTGATTGATCCTGGAGGAGGCTGAAAATAAAATGAGTAAAAAGCCTTTTCCTGTGTCTTCCCTACAAGCTTCTCAATATTCTAGGATGAGATACATGATCTTGTNCTAAAGCCCATGGTCATTGCACCATAGACCCTGCCTGCCTCTCAGACCTATGAACCAACAGGTTAATTTTGCCTCAGAGGCCAAGAGAGACCCAAGGAGAGGGTGCAGGGGTTTCATGGAAGTTATTATTAAATAGATCTAGACTGTGAGGATGAGGAGTTAAGTATTTAGAGAGGGGCATTATGGGCAGAGAAAAAAGTATGCCAAGGAAGGAATGGAGGGAAGAGACCTACAAATATAGGCCAGGGCTAGATTGTGAGGGACTGACTCTGTGTCTTGTTAAAGGCATATGGCCTTACTCTGTAGGCAATGGGAAGCACGGCAGAGGTTTGGAAGAAGGAAAGTTCCTTGATTAGATTTGCCTTTTAGAAAGATCAGCCGCCGTAGCTCTGTGGAATACTGTTTGGAACATGAAGCACCTGACCATTTTTACTTGCATATTGCACTGATCCCTGAACTTCAAAATTCTCACAATGAGACACATGGTTCTCTTTCTCTAGCTTGCAAACCCTCACCTTCTCCTGGGTCCCCAACTTAGCAAACAGATCATATCATTCCTCTGCTGAAAATCCTTACAACTGTCATCAAAAAGTCTACAAACAATAAATACTGGAGAGGGTGTTTAGAAAAGGGAACCCTCCTACACTGTTGGAAATGTAAATTGGTACAGCAACTATGGAAAACGGTCTGGAGGGTCTTTAAAAAGCTAAAAATAGAGATCCAGCAATCCCATTCCTGGGCATGTATCTAGAGAAAAGTATAATTGGAAAATACACATTTACCCCAACATTCACTGTGGCACCACTTATATGAGTCTGGACACGGATGCAACCTAAATGTCTGTGGATCAATAAAGAAGATGTGACAAATTTATATAATGGAGTACTACTCAGCCATTAAAAAGCATGAAATAATTTCATTTGTAGAAACATGGATGGACCTACAAATTATCATACTAAATGAAGTAAGCCAGACAAAGACAAATATTATATGATAACTTTTATATGTGGAATCTAAAAAAATGATACAAAAATCTAAAAATGACACTTATATACAAACATAGAAAACAAACTTATGCTTACAAATGGGCAAAGAGAGAGTGGAGGGATAAATTAGAAGTTGGGATTAACATAGTCACACTGCTAAGTCACTTCAATTGTGTCCAACTCTGTGAGACCCCATAGACGGCAGCCCACCAAGGCTCCCTCGTCCCTGGGATTCTCCAGGCAAGAACACTGGAGTGGGTTGCCATTTCCTTCTCCAATGCATGAAAGTGAACAGTGAAAGTGAAGTCGCTCAGTCGTGTCCAACCCTCAGCAACCCCATGGACTGCAGCCTTCCAGGCTCCACCATTCATGGGATTTTCCAGGCAAGAGTACTGGAGTGGGGTGCCATTGCCTTCTCCAATATACACAGTACTATATATAAAATAGATAACCAATAGGGACTCACTACATCACACAGGGAACTATACTCAATGTATTGTAATAACCTATAATGGAAAAGAATCTAACACATAATACATAAATATATACTTTTACAAATATGTAATTATACTTCTATATTTATAACACAAATTTATAATTTTAATTATAAATTTATAACTTATAACTTTACATGTGTGTAACTCTGTGCTGTATACCTGAAACTAACAGAACGTCTCCCTCTCTCCTCTCACTAGAATGCAAGCTCATGAGAACAGGCATCTATTTGTCATCGCTATACACTGATGCAGGCATTAACCTTGGTTCTTCCCATTTTCCCTCTCCCTCTATCCAGCTCATTAGCATGTCTATGGATTTTGTTCTCAAGAGTCTGGAACAGAGCCTGATATGTGACCATCTTGCTTGCAGTTTTGTTAGCAATTTTTATCTTAGTCCATTACAAAAGGATTCCCACTCAGTAAGTGGACAGTTAACCCACGGGGCCAGCAGTGAAATGAAAAGGAGAAACTGGTCCAGTGAGGTTCAGCTCTCAACCTTGGTCTGAGAGGTNTCTTGCTTGCAGTTTTGTTAGCAATTTTTATCTTAGTCCATTACAAAAGGATTCCCACTCAGTAAGTGGACAGTTAACCCACGGGGCCAGCAGTGAAATGAAAAGGAGAAACTGGTCCAGTGAGGTTCAGCTCTCAACCTTGGTCTGAGAGGTACAGGAGTTCATGGTTGCACACAAAGCAATCTGACAGGAATGCCCTTCTCCCCACTTTCATCTGTACCCATCCTCCACCTTTCCTTCCCACGGTGTATACAGCATCCTCATTCTGATCAAGCCCCAACCTCTCTTTGCTGCTCTGTTTCCCCAGGAAATGACTCCTACAACCATCCTTTTATCTGTCTTCGGTGTNGGGAATGGCAACTCATTCCAGTATTCTTGCCTGGAGGATCCCCATGGCCAGAGGTGCCTGGTGGGCTACAGTCCAGGGGGGTCACAAAGAGTTGGACACGATGGAGTGACTAAGCACAGCATATGTGATATTACAATAATTACATATATGATATATTATATTTTAAAATGTTATAATACAATATGGTAGTGGTAAGATGTGGAATAAAATAGCTGAGCATTTTTTCCCCTTTGCAATTCCTTACTATGCCTGGATTTACCTTCCCTTCCTTCAGTAAGGTGGCTATATTGGATAGGGACTTCCCAAAGTACAGGCAGCAGAGAATCAAATTCTTGGCCTTTGTGTTCCAAAATGGGCTCACTTAATTCTTATAATGAAGGAGACATAGATAGGTTCTATGCCTGGGTTGGGAAGATTCCCCTGTAGGAGGAAATGGCAACCCACTCCAGTATTCCTGTCTGGGAAATTCCATGGACAGAGGAGCCTGGTGGGCCATAGTCCATGGGGTTGCAAAAGAGTTGACATGACTTAGCAACTAAACAACTATTCTTGTAATAATTTCCCTGTAAAAGCAGGTGCAATTATGTTCATTTTTTTTTTTTTTTTTGAGGCAAGAAATCAGAGCCTTAGAAATTCTTGAAACTTAAAGCAGAAATAGTGGGCTTAAAAGCCGAGGTTTGGGTTTGTAAGAATCAATCACTTAATAATCAGCTCAAAAACAACAGCCCGTTAAGGGAAGCATTGAGCCACTAGGGGTCATTGCCCTGGCCTGGAGACTAGCTCAGAAGAGAGGGGAGTGAGACGGGGAGCAAGAGACCTCAGAGGCAAGGTCAGTCTCCCTGAAAAAGGGCGCTGTGTTGGCCTTCNATTGCCCTGGCCTGGAGACTAGCTCAGAAGAGAGGGGAGTGAGACGGGGAGCAAGAGACCTCAGAGGCAAGGTCAGTCTCCCTGAAAAAGGGCGCTGTGTTGGCCTTCTCTCTCTGGGCCGAGATGGTATCAAGGCAAGGGAGTCAGAGAGTCAAAGTCACCTTTTGCTGTGGGAGATGGCCACCAAACCTTGGCAGGGAGGGAGAGCAAGGGAGAGAGGGGTCTTGCACAGCATCACAGCTGATGGGCCGTATGCTGCACTTCAGTCTCCTCCCTCCCGGCTGGTCCATTCCCAGCCCTGTCCAGCACTGAAATCCTTTGGGGCATTCACGAGGGGCTCATACATGCTGAGTGATGGCCTGTGTACCTTGAGATCTGGAGAAAGGTAAACAGAAAGACTCCTTGCGGTCCAAGGCCTGGAAAACCAGATGGAGTCTGAGATTTTCCAAGTGTCAGTGAGAACCAGGTGTTATGATAGAATGACGGCAGGATAGACATCTTCTCTGAGCGGTAAGGAAGATGGTAGAGAGGTATGTGGAAATGACTCTTTAAACTTGAAGAATCTATGGTTTTTCCCTCAAGGGACTACATTGAGGTTTCTGCCAAAAGGCAGAAGTGGTGCACGAAATAGAAGTTGAATCACAGAAGAGTAGAGAAAGCTTTGTTTTGTTTGGCACATTTGAATCCTGTAGTCTGCAAACTAAGCATTTTTACCCGCTCCACTAATGTTGACAAGGTAGCAGATAGACACGTAAAAAGTTCTTTGGGAGATTTTCCAGCTGAAAATCCATTATCAGTCTTTGTGTCCTCTGAACCCAGAAAATGTGATAAATTCTCTTCTGCTGAAAGAAAAGCGTGAGAATTTCCTTAGGCTTAAAAGCCTTGTGGTTCCAAGTAGGAAGCTGGTCTCCTGGCTTTTTGACAAATACTGTGGTGTTATTTATACGTCATTAGACTCCAGTAGCCCCGACCAGTTTTGTGCCTTTGAAATCCCAGGCATGTTTTGAAACAGGGCACAAAGGAAGTTTCAAGGTTAGAATCGAGTGTGGCCTGAGGGGCTAGGTGGAAATGAAAAAGAGAAGTTAGAATCAGATTTTTTTTTCTCTACCACTGCTGGTTGTGTGACTTCTGTATAGTGACTTTACCTTTTTAAGCCTCTGATTCATCACCTTAAAGTGGATATTATACCCACATTTATAGTATAAACATAAAATGGGGGCAGTGTATTGGTTTACCAGGGCTGCCAAGATGAAATGCCACAGACCTGGTGGCTTAAACAGCAGACACTTTCCCCAGAGCTCTGGAGGCTAGACATCTGAGATCAGGGTGGCAATAAAGTTGGTTTCTGAAGACCTCTTTCCTTGGATTGAAGATGGTTACCCATCAGTTTGTTTCCTAATTTCTTTTCTATTTAATTAAAATATTTTTAAGTTGTAGCATAGCTGATTTACAATGTTGTGTTAGTTTCAGTGGTATACAGAAACATAATTCAGTTACATATTTTTTTCCCTTATAGGTTATTACAAAATATTTCGTATAGTTCCCTAATCCCAAACTTATGATGTATCTTTCCCTCCTCCCTTTCCCCTTTAGTAACTCTAAGTTTTTGCTTTTATTTTGTGGGTCTGTTTCTGTTTTATATATAAGTTCATTTGTAATGTGGGCTGTTTTTGTTTTACATTCCACATATAAGCAATATCATATGATATTTGTCTTTGTTTGGTTTACTTCACTTAGTATAATTATCTCCAGGTTCATCCATTTTGCTGCAAATGACATTATTACTCTCACATCCAGAAAACAGCAGCTTCCCATGTGGCACAATGGTAAAGAATCTGCCTGCCAAGGCAGGAGATACAAGAGACTCGGGTTCGATCCCTGGGTTGGGAAGATCCCCTAGAGTGTGAAATGGCCACCTACTTTAGTATGTTTGCCTGAACATTCCATGGACAGAGGAGCCTGTGGGCTACTGTCCATGGGGTCACAAAGGATTGGACATGACTGAGCGACTTTCACTTTCTTTACTGACTGAGCCACCAGGGAGGCCCATAAGGACATCAGCTGTGTTGTATTAAAGTGCACCCATAAGACCTCATTTTACCTTAATTACCTTGGTAAAAGCCCTATCTCCAAATACAGTCTTGAAGTTAGCATACAAATTTAATGGGGACATAATTCAGCCTATGGGTATACAGGTAGTTACACAATACAGGTAGTATATGAAAGGGCTCAGCACACAAGATGCTTAGTTAATGTGGATTCCTCTCACTGCCTCTTTAACTTGCAGTATGTGACTCAGAAATGTTCCCCTCTGAGGCTGCCCATGGCCAAATGGCTTGGAGGCAACAGATTGAACATAGAAGATGTAATAGATTTAACACAAAATTTCATTCCACTGATACTCTTTAGACATTTGAATTGGGACCAAACTCGAGATTGATTTCTTTGATTCACTTTCCAACAATAATAACTAGCTAACAGGTGGGCATCAAAATTATAATACAGTAAGAGCTCTGACAGCGCCTGGTACACTGCTTGACGTTTGTTAGATGTGTTGTAAACATTTCTTCAGTTAGATATGGAGGCTTTTTGTAAAATCCTCAGTGTTAAATAAATGTAAGATACTATATTCTGCCATCCTGAGCTCCAAGTTCCACTTTGGGAAGTGGAAATACCCACATGTCATAAAACAGGCATCCCTAACACTTTTGGTACCAGGGACCAGTTTAGTGGAAGATGATTTTTTTCATGGATAGGTG
>SJYW01032501.1:150443-163083 GCA_006410735.1 Raphicerus campestris | reverse complement strand
AAGGCTGTATACTGTCACCCTGCTTATTTAACTTCTATGCAGAGTACATCACGAGAAACGCTGGGCTGGAAGAAACACAAGCTGGAATCAAGATTGCCGGGAGAAATATCAATAACCTCAGATATGCAGATGACACCACCCTTAGGGCAGAAAGTGAAGAGGTGCTAAAAAGCCTCTTGATGAAAGTAAAAGAGGAGAGTGAAAAAGTTGGCTTAAAGCTCAACATTCAGAAAACAAAGATCACGGCATCCGGTCCTATCACTCCATGGGAAATAGATGGAGAAACAGTGGAAACAGTGTCAGACTTTATTTTGGGGGGCTCCAAAATCACTGCAGATGGTGACTGCAGCTATGAAATTAAAAGACGCTTACTCCTTGGAAGAAAAGTTATGAGCAACTTAGATAGTATATTCAAAAGCAGAGACATTACTTTGCTGACTAAGGTCCATCTAGTCAAGGCTATGGTTTTTCCTGTGGTCATGTATGGATGTGAGAGTTGGACTGTGAAGAAAGCTGAGCGCTGAAGAATTGATGCTTTTGAACTGTGGTGCTGGAAAAGACTCTTGAGAGTCCCTTGGACCACAAGGAGATCCAGCCAGTCCATTCTGAAGGAGATCAACCCTGGGATTTCTTTGGAAGGAATGATGCTAAAGCTGAAACTCCAGTACTTTGACCACCTGATGCAAAGAGTTGACTCATTGGAAAAGAGTGTGATGCTGGGAGGGATTGGGGGCAGGAGGAGAAGGGGACGACTGGATGAGATGGCTGGATGGCATCACGGACTTGATGGACATGAGTCTGAGTGAACTCTAGGAGTTGGCGATGGACAAGGAGGCCTGGTGTGCTGCGATTCATGGGGTCGCAAAGAGTCAGACACGACTGAGCTACTGAACTGAACTGAACATTTGAATTTTAATATTATAGTGATTAAATATTTAAAAATTGCATGAACATTTCTAATGGTCAGGAATTTTTAGTTTTTTTTCACCTTGAAATAAAAAATTACTACTCCCACAGAATTTTATCTAAATATAAAATAATATTACTATTCAAATATTTCAATTATTGTCATAATTTTCTTTAAAATTGTCATAAATTTCTTTAAAATCTTTGTTTTATGTACCAGCATAAGGTCTAAGTGTTAAAAGTCTATATTAAATTGAATTATTATTCTCTATAGTAATTCTCTACTATAGAATTGGTTGAAACAATGCAAATATGCTACACATCTTGATAAATCTTCGATAGCATTACAAACGCATATCTTGATAAAACAGATGAGGTTATTTTCTCAATTTATTTCTATATTCTTGGATGGGTATCACTTGCCGCCCGTGTAAGCTACATTTATTTTTTTAAGGTTTGTTTATCTTTGGCTGTGCTGGGTCTTCGCTGCTGTGTGTGGGCTTTCCTTGGTGCAGAGAGTGGGGCTACTCTTCACTGCGGTGCATGGGCTTCTCATTGCAGCGGCTTCTGCTGTTGCGGAGCACCGACTCTAGGTGCACAGGCTTCAGGAGTCATGGTGAAGGGGCTTGGTTGCTCTGTGGCAGGAGGAATCTTCCCTGAATAGGGATCACAACCATGTCTCCTACATTGGTAGGCAGATTCTTAACCACCATATCACAAGGGAAGTCCCATTCTTATTTTTTATAGGTGTAAATATTGAGAAGCTGCATTCATAAGTAGGTGGATGGAACAGAAAGGAGGATTATATCAATAGCAGTCAATATTTCTTATTCACTAAAAATAATTCTTAGTGATCCATTAATATCTTCAATGTAGAAATAAAAGAACTGAAAACAACTTGATTTGTGACTATTCTTTTCCCTAGTTCATTAGAGACACTCACTTTCTTATCACAACACAATATTTAATTGTCATATTTTTAGTGTCCTGGAGGTTTTTTTTTTTTTTTTTTTAACACTCTGGAAAATGCATTGAAATAAGTTTAGGATGGATGAGAGGCTAGTTTTCCTTTTATGAAGTTGGATAAGGATAATTAGCAGTCTAGGCAAACTCAGCGTGAGCAGCTCTCTTCTCATTCTTGTCAATGAGGAACGAGTTTAAACAGAAATTAAAGACTTAGAAATCGATCTTGCTGAAAACTTAATATGTGCTTCCTGAAAACTCTTTATGTATGTTAATGAATACACCAGTTTGCAGAACACTTATTTATATATGACACTGGAAACCACCTAGTGGGTAAGAGATCTCAAAGAGAGTTTAGGTTTAACAATCAGCTTTTTAAAAAACATTTTTAACCTGAAAAGCTGAGAAAGAATCTCAGACTAACACTAGCCAATAGATTAAGGTAAAACAAGGAAACCTTGGGTTGCTACAGATTAACATAGCATTCAAATGTCACTAACTGCTCTTGCCTGGAGAATCCCAGGGATGGGAAAGCCTGGTGGGCTGCCGTCTAAGGGGCTGCACAGAGTTGGACACGACTGAAACGACTTAGCAGCAGCAGCAGCAACAACAGAGAAATCTTGGATTTCTTGAGGAGATGGAGAAAGACCATTTTCTTATTTGAGCAGTGTGAAACAATGCATGACTAAATAAAAATGCTAAGGAACAAAGACAGAGAAGAACATCAGATTGATAAAAGGAGCAGTACCAGCATCACTTGTACTTCAGTGTAGAAAGGTCATTTTTATAAGATGATGGATTTGAGTGAATGTACTGAAGTCTGAGGAAGCCTGTGCAAGGAGCCTATTTCTAGAGATATTAATAATACCAGAAGAAGAGCATCGTTTCAGGCAGGTTCAACTGAGAACTTAAATAGAAGGTGAAATAAGAAGCTATTTAGAACTGAGATAGTGAGGGCCTATGTCTGAGTTCACTAAGTGGTCAATCGTATATTTACAGGGGCAGAAAGCAGGGTTCAGTCTTATGCTCTCACATCCTTTCTACATTTGTTTCTTGCTGTATCATGTGACCGAAGAGCTGAATGGAGATTAGACCAGCTAACTTCCTTCTACATCTAACTTCCTATGAAAGAACAGTGCAAACGTTCATAGCAGCATTATTCATAAGTAAAAAAGTGGAAATAATGAATGGGACAAAAATAAAAGAATAATGAATGGATGAATACACGGGATATATTTACTTAATGGAATATTCTTTGGGAATAAAAAGGAATGAAGTACTGATACATACATTCTACAAAGTAGATGAACCTCATACACCTCATATATATTATGAAAGTGAAAGTGAAGTCGCTCAGTCATGTCCGACTCTTTGTGACCCTGTGGACTGTAGCCCGCCAGGCTCCTCTGTCCATGGGATTCTCCAGGCAAGAATCCTGGAGTTGTTGCCATTTGCTTCTCCAGGGGATCTTCCTGACCCAGGTATTGAACCCAGGTCTCCTGCATTGCAGGCAGATGCTTTAACCTCTGAGCCACCAGGGGTGAAAAAGGCCTGACAAAAAAGACCACATATTGTAGAGTATCATTTACATAAAGTGTTCATAACAGGCAATCTACAGAGACAGAAAATAGATTAATGGTTGCTTCAGCTTAGGGGTTGGGGAGAAATGAGAAAGACTGTTAATGGGTACAGAGTTTGTTTCTGACATGAAGATTAAGTGATTGTGATGATTACACAACTCTGTGTCTATAGTAAAAAAAAAGTGAAATATGCAGTGTAAATGGGTGAATTACATGGTATGTGTATTACATCTCAATAAAGTTTTGATTTTTAAAATTTTAATGTTAAAAGAACATTACGAAAGATTTTTTTAAATGGAAAAAGAACTTGAATCTTGGCATAGACATAGGACTATTCTGTTTTAACAGAGGTTCTATGAGGAGAAAAAAATACCAGGAATAAGAGCTATTATCTAGGGAAAAGTGAAAGTGTTATCAAGATCCTCTGGCCGTGGTGTTTACCAGGCAAGAATAATGGAGTAGGTAGCCATTCCCTTCTCCAGGGGATCTCTCTGACCCATGGATCTAATGTGTGTCTCCTGCATTGCAGATGGATATTTTACTATCTGAGCCACCAGGTAAGCCCATTACCTAGGGATGAGGGGTTAATTAGGGAGGTTAGGACAGACAGCCAGCAGCCTGGGGACAGTGGGCATTTGGTGGTAGGTGAGGTTGCTGGTGAGATGTCCTGAAATGGAAAAGGAGGGGATCTTAAAGCAGACTCTCTGCCTCAAGCCTTGTCTTTTGCCAGATTTTCACCTGGGCCTGTGTTTATATTAAAAAGCAGAGACATCACTTTGCTGACAAAGATCCATATAGTCAAAACTAGTTTTTCCAGTAGTTGTGTACAGATGTGAGAGTTAGTGCCTAAAGAAGGCTAGGCGCTAAAGAATGGAAGCTTTTGAATTGTGGTGGTGGAGAAGGCTCTTGAGAGTCCCTTGGTCTGCAAGGAAATCAAACCAGTCAATCCTAGAGGAAAACAACCCTAAATATTCATTGAAAGGACTGATGCTGAAGCTGAAGCTGCAATACTTTGGTCATCTGATGCAAAGAACTGACTTATTGGAAAAGACCCTGATGCTGGGAAAGATTGAAGGCAGGAGGAGAAGGAGATTACAGAGGATGAGATGGTTAGATAACATCACCTTTCTCAATGGATGTGAACTTGAGCAAACTCTGGGTGATAGTGGAGGACAGATGAACCTGGACTGCTGCAGTCCATCAGGTCACAAAGAGTTGGATATGAATTTGCGACTGAAAAACAGCAACCACAGTGTCTTTCTAAATGAACCCCTTTGGTCTTATTTCTCCATATTCACATCCAGTCAACTAAAGACATAATTTTCTCTCCGCTCTTTGAACCTCTTGATAAAATACCTTCATCTTCCCTTGCTTCTGCCTCTTCTCATATAATATCTTTCTCCTCTCTTCATTTGGTGCTTACTGGGTACTTTTTCTCTCCTAGGCATAGGCTATTTCTTTGTATTTTTATTGTTATTAAAATGTCAGGTTTTGATTTTTATATTTATTCTTCTCCTGGGTCTTTTGTGACCTTAACATAAAAGTCTATTACATATAAATGTGCAGATTCACTAATATACTTAAAATGAGGGAAAGCACTGTAGCAATCGCTGCTAAGATGAAAAACTGTATACCATAAAAATAAGAACAAAGCAGTCTGACATTTATTTTCAGCAATTTACACAATAGAGAAATGGAGAGCCACCTTATAATTTTTTTTTCTGTTTTGTTTATTCCTTATGCAGCAGGGACACAGGTGTATGTCTTATCCAAGGTATCATCTAACTTTTAATTCAACTAAAATTAATGCTAGATTTCAGATTTAATCATTAATCAGATCACTCATTCAACAAATGTTTGTTGAGCATCTACTATGGACTAGTCATCTTGCTCGATGATAGAAACATAATGATGAAAAAAAAGACAGAACTTCTGGTTCTTGATATATACAATCCAGCAGGAGATATGGATGCTAAACAAATAATCACACAACTTCCATAAATAATTATGTAATTTAAATTATGTGTTATAAAGGATAAATATAAGCTACTGTTATCATAGAAAATAGGACTCCTTCTTTCTTTCTGCACTTATTTGGTAAAGAAATCCATGAAAAATATTGAATTAGGGAAAAGTATGGAGTTCATACATAAATGAGTCAATGATTTTTTGCAGGCTGAACACACTTGTGTAATCAGAACCTAAGTCAAGAAGCAGAATATTATTAGAATCTCAGGAGTTTCATGCATGCCTACTTTTATTCACCAAATTCAGTTTGCTGGAAGCCTAGTAGTTTTGAGCACTTGCTATGTGGTAGGCTCAATGCAAAATCTTTCATAGATTCAATATCATGTGAAGAGCAGTTTTTTTTTTTCCTCTTATATGTTAAATTGTTCCCTGGGAATCTAGTTTACACCCAGTATTTAATTAGCAAATTCAGCATTTTCAGATAGAACAATAGCCTTCAGGCCAGCACAGATAGGACTTTGCCATTCTGCTTTCCTGGAGATTTTCCATAAATGCAGGAAATTTCCATGATGATAGAGGCCTTTGAGCCCATGAACAGCAAGGAAGTGGCAGTTTCTCTGGATGGCTATGAACCAGGTCCTTAAGTAATCAGGTGCCAATATATCTTAATTTGTTATTCTGTACCTCTTCTTTCCCCTAGAAGAGTCAGCCTAGGTGCCTCTCTCCACACCACAAAGTCCTTAAGGATAACTAAGATTGACTTGCTAATTTCTCTGTATAGTGAAGACCCCTGTAGTGTGAGTACCTCTTAGCCAACTGTAATCATGCAAAGCTTGGAAGAAATTTATATCTGGAGTTTGGGGCACCATTTCTGTGAATTCTAAAGGTTTGTGGCAAAAAA
Source organism: Raphicerus campestris (assembly GCA_006410735.1). NCBI lineage: Eukaryota > Metazoa > Chordata > Mammalia > Artiodactyla > Bovidae > Raphicerus > Raphicerus campestris. Next base: position 156,765 of record SJYW01032501.1, on the reverse strand, counting down.
AAAAAAAAANGATTTGAGTGAATGTACTGAAGTCTGAGGAAGCCTGTGCAAGGAGCCTATTTCTAGAGATATTAATAATACCAGAAGAAGAGCATCGTTTCAGGCAGGTTCAACTGAGAACTTAAATAGAAGGTGAAATAAGAAGCTATTTAGAACTGAGATAGTGAGGGCCTATGTCTGAGTTCACTAAGTGGTCAATCGTATATTTACAGGGGCAGAAAGCAGGGTTCAGTCTTATGCTCTCACATCCTTTCTACATTTGTTTCTTGCTGTATCATGTGACCGAAGAGCTGAATGGAGATTAGACCAGCTAACTTCCTTCTACATCTAACTTCCTATGAAAGAACAGTGCAAACGTTCATAGCAGCATTATTCATAAGTAAAAAAGTGGAAATAATGAATGGGACAAAAATAAAAGAATAATGAATGGATGAATACACGGGATATATTTACTTAATGGAATATTCTTTGGGAATAAAAAGGAATGAAGTACTGATACATACATTCTACAAAGTAGATGAACCTCATACACCTCATATATATTATGAAAGTGAAAGTGAAGTCGCTCAGTCATGTCCGACTCTTTGTGACCCTGTGGACTGTAGCCCGCCAGGCTCCTCTGTCCATGGGATTCTCCAGGCAAGAATCCTGGAGTTGTTGCCATTTGCTTCTCCAGGGGATCTTCCTGACCCAGGTATTGAACCCAGGTCTCCTGCATTGCAGGCAGATGCTTTAACCTCTGAGCCACCAGGGGTGAAAAAGGCCTGACAAAAAAGACCACATATTGTAGAGTATCATTTACATAAAGTGTTCATAACAGGCAATCTACAGAGACAGAAAATAGATTAATGGTTGCTTCAGCTTAGGGGTTGGGGAGAAATGAGAAAGACTGTTAATGGGTACAGAGTTTGTTTCTGACATGAAGATTAAGTGATTGTGATGATTACACAACTCTGTGTCTATAGTAAAAAAAAAGTGAAATATGCAGTGTAAATGGGTGAATTACATGGTATGTGTATTACATCTCAATAAAGTTTTGATTTTTAAAATTTTAATGTTAAAAGAACATTACGAAAGATTTTTTTAAATGGAAAAAGAACTTGAATCTTGGCATAGACATAGGACTATTCTGTTTTAACAGAGGTTCTATGAGGAGAAAAAAATACCAGGAATAAGAGCTATTATCTAGGGAAAAGTGAAAGTGTTACCAAGATCCTCTGGCCGTGGTGTTTACCAGGCAAGAATACTGGAGTAGGTAGCCATTCCCTTCTCCAGGGGATCTCTCTGACCCATGGATCTAATGTGTGTCTCCTGCATTGCAGATGGATATTTTACTATCTGAGCCACCAGGTAAGCCCATTACCTAGGGATGAGGGGTTAATTAGGGAGGTTAGGACAGACAGCCAGCAGCCTGGGGACAGTGGGCATTTGGTGGTAGGTGAGGTTGCTGGTGAGATGTCCTGAAATGGAAAAGGAGGGGATCTTAAAGCAGACTCTCTGCCTCAAGCCTTGTCTTTTGCCAGATTTTCACCTGGGCCTGTGTTTATATTAAAAAGCAGAGACATCACTTTGCTGACAAAGATCCATATAGTCAAAACTAGTTTTTCCAGTAGTTGTGTACAGATGTGAGAGTTAGTGCCTAAAGAAGGCTAGGCGCTAAAGAATGGAAGCTTTTGAATTGTGGTGGTGGAGAAGGCTCTTGAGAGTCCCTTGGTCTGCAAGGAAATCAAACCAGTCAATCCTAGAGGAAAACAACCCTAAATATTCATTGAAAGGACTGATGCTGAAGCTGAAGCTGCAATACTTTGGTCATCTGATGCAAAGAACTGACTTATTGGAAAAGACCCTGATGCTGGGAAAGATTGAAGGCAGGAGGAGAAGGAGATTACAGAGGATGAGATGGTTAGATAACATCACCTTTCTCAATGGATGTGAACTTGAGCAAACTCTGGGTGATAGTGGAGGACAGATGAACCTGGACTGCTGCAGTCCATCAGGTCACAAAGAGTTGGATATGAATTTGCGACTGAAAAACAGCAACCACAGTGTCTTTCTAAATGAACCCCTTTGGTCTTATTTCTCCATATTCACATCCAGTCAACTAAAGACATAATTTTCTCTCCGCTCTTTGAACCTCTTGATAAAATGCCTTCATCTTCCCTTGCTTCTGCCTCTTCTCATATAATATCTTTCTCCTCTCTTCATTTGGTGCTTACTGGGTACTTTTTCTCTCCTAGGCATAGGCTATNGACATAATTTTCTCTCCGCTCTTTGAACCTCTTGATAAAATACCTTCATCTTCCCTTGCTTCTGCCTCTTCTCATATAATATCTTTCTCCTCTCTTCATTTGGTGCTTACCGGGTACTGTTTCTCTCCTAGGCATAGGCTATTTCTTTGTATTTTTATTGTTATTAAAATGTCAGGTTTTGATTTTTATATTTATTCTTCTCCTGGGTCTTTTGTGACCTTAACATAAAAGTCTATTACATATAAATGTGCAGATTCACTAATATACTTAAAATGAGGGAAAGCACTGTAGCAATCGCTGCTAAGATGAAAAACTGTATACCATAAAAATAAGAACAAAGCAGTCTGACATTTATTTTCAGCAATTTACACAATAGAGAAATGGAGAGCCACCTTATAATTTTTTTTTCTGTTTTGTTTATTCCTTATGCAGCAGGGACACAGGTGTATGTCTTATCCAAGGTATCATCTAACTTTTAATTCAACTAAAATTAATGCTAGATTTCAGATTTAATCATTAATCAGATCACTCATTCAACAAATGTTTGTTGAGCATCTACTATGGACTAGTCATCTTGCTCGATGATAGAAACATAATGATGAAAAAAAAGACAGAACTTCTGGTTCTTGATATATACAATCCAGCAGGAGATATGGATGCTAAACAAATAATCACACAACTTCCATAAATAATTATGTAATTTAAATTATGTGTTATAAAGGATAAATATAAGCTACTGTTATCATAGAAAATAGGACTCCTTCTTTCTTCCTGCACTTATTTGGTAAAGAAACCCATGAAAAATATTGAAATAGGGAAAAGTATGGAGATCATACATAAACGAGTCAATGATTTTTTTGCAGGCTGAACACACCTGTGTAACCAGAACCTAAGTCAAGAAACAGAATATTATTAGAATCTCAGGAGTTCCATGCATGCCTACTTTTATTCACCAAATTCAGTTTGCTGGAAGCCTAGTAATTTTGAGCACTTGCTATGTGCTAGGCTCAATGCAAAATCTTTCATAGATTCAATATCATGTGAAGAGCAGTTTGTTTTGTTTTTCTCTTATATGTTAAATTGTTCCCTGGGAATCTAGTTTACACCCAGTATTTAATTAGCAAATTCAGCATTTTCAGATAGAACAATAGCCTTCAGGCCAGCACAGATAGGACTTTGCCATTCTGCTTTCCTGGAGATTTTCCATAAATGCAGGAAATTTCCATGATGATAGAGGCCTTTGAGCCCATGAACAGCAAGGAAGTGGCAGTTTCTCTGGATGGCTATGAACCAGGTCCTTAAGTAATCAGGTGCCAATATATCTTAATTTGTTATTCTGTACCTCTTCTTTCCCCTAGAAGAGTCAGCCTAGGTGCCTCTCTCCACACCACAAAGTCCTTAAGGATAACTAAGATTGACTTGCTAATTTCTCTGTATAGTGAAGACCCCTGTAGTGTGAGTACCTCTTAGCCAACTGTAATCATGCAAAGCTTGGAAGAAATTTATATCTGGAGTTTGGGGCACCATTTCTGTGAATTCTAAAGGTTTGTGGCAAAAAAAAAAAAAAAGGTTTGTGGCGAGGGATTGTAATGGGGTTTTAAAGCGTCTGACTGGGGAGAAAAAAAGAATCCAAAGGACACTGTGAGAAATAGAGGCAGAAAAAAAAAAATTACCTACTGTCCAAAATGAGATTTGGACAAAAGGAACAATACTAAGAACATTTACTGGCAGCTGTTTTTTGCTTTACAGACCAATCTAGATAAGAAAGCAGAAATAGGAACTTAGGACTTAATATTGCTATCAATTATCCTAGGAGTTATGGGGGGAAAATGTATTGGTGAGGTTATACCCACCAGGAACTGTGCTGGTAAGAACTGGCCTATTTAGAGGATAAGGAGGCTTGGTACTTATTATTATTATACATGCTAGGTTGAGAGGAGTAGTGTGATCTTTGGGCATTAATAATGTACCGTGGGCAGAACCTGCCTTGGGCACTGGTAAAAGGTAAAGCCATCTGTATGGTTTTATCCAAGAGATAATAAACATCTCTTTATTATAAAAACAAATATATGAACAAAGAATAAGGAAACTACTTCTAACTGGGTTTGACAAATTCCAAAATCCCCAAATAATGCACCTCTTTGTTCAGAGTACTGAAACCCCCAGAGACAATGTGGATGTCTTGTATCTGGGTGAGATCTGTAAAACCAAGCAACCTATCTTCTCCTAGGCCCTTGGAATTTTTTGAGTATGTTTTGATTTTCCACCATTGTTCTCTCTGGTGACGTGAATGGCTGTGTCAAATTTCTTTCACCTCAGCACCAACCCCAATTTCCTGTTTGTTTGTTTTTTTTTCTTTTCTATTGTAGGGAGACAACTTTGGCTTTCCTTTGTTGAGGTCTTGCTTTCTCTCACTTCCCTCCTCTGCACCTTAGCAGTCTTTTCACATCTCCTTTGTTGGTTTTCTCCAGTTTCAAAAGATAAAACCACTTCCTGTTTCCCAAAGTCATTCTCTGTGCTTCTTCTCTAGGACCGTGTTCCTCAGAATTAATAATTTAATCTCTCTCATACATTTGTTTTAAACTTTTATTACAACGTTTTCCCAAACATACACAAAAGTAGGAAGAATACTGCAAGGAAGTTTACTGCCAGTTTATGGAGGATTTGAATGCCTAGGTCATCCTTCCTTTTATTTATTAAGCATGGGGGATATTTGAAACCTTCTATATAGGAGAGTGCAAAGAGTAGAGAAATGCTTTGAAGTTTTTGAAAATTGTGAGAGTGAATGGGAAGGGGGAAGATATTGGAACTAGTTAGGAGGAAGCTGTTTGAAAGATCATGAACTTGAACAAATGTAGTGACCGTGGGAAAGACATGGGGATTGGACTTATTTTCAAGTGATGTTTCTTGAATAGTATCCACAGTGTATGGAACCAGAATAAAAGGGCGAAGAACTTGAATTCTCAAATCTTCATAATAGAGCTAATATTTGTTGCTTGCTATGCAATAGTTTGGATGCTGACTGTATATATCAGTCTGCATTTTCTATATCTGCACTTGGATATCTAATAGTCATCTCAAAGTTAACATGTATGTCACTTAGTTCTTGATTGTTGTTATTGTTGTTTGTAAAAAATAATTGTTAAAAACAACAATTAAACAATTGTTTAAACAATTAAATTGTTAAAACAACAATTGTTATTTTAGTCACTCAGTTGTGTCTGACTATTTGTGACCCCATGGACTATAGCCCGCCATTTTCTTCTGTCCATGGGATTCTCCAGGCAAGAACACTGGAGTGGGTTGCCATTTCCTTCTCCAGGGAATCTTCCTGACCCAGGGACTGAACCCATGTCTCCTGCACTGGCAGGCATATTCTTTGCTACTGAGCCACCAGGGAAGCCCTAGCTCCTGATACTTCTTCCCAAATCTGTCTCTCCATGTCTTTTTTATTTAAGATAATAGGAAATTCTTCCATCTTGGCTCTAAGACCAAGACTCATCCTTGACTCCTCTTTTTTTGCTCATCAGTTCAGTTTAGTTCAGTCGGTCAGTTGCGACTCTTTGCGACCCCATGAATTGCAGCACGCCAGGCCTCCCTGTCCATCACCAACTCCCAGAGTTCACTCAGACTCACGTCCATCCAGTCAGTGATGCCATCCAGCCATCTCATCCTCTGTCGTCCCCTTCTCCTCCTGCCCCCAATCCTTCCCAGCATCAGAGTCTTTTCCAATGAGTCAACTCTTTGCATGAGGTGGCCAAAGTACTAGAGTTTCAGCTTTAGCATCTTTCCTTCCAAAGAAATCCCAGGGTTGATCTCCTTCAGAATGGACTGGTTGGATCTCCTCGCAGTCCAAGAGACTCTCAAGAGTCTTCAACACCATAGTTCAAAAGCATCAATTCTTCGGCACTCAGCCTTCTTCACAGTCCAACTCTCACATCCATACATGACCACTGGAAAACCCATAGTCTTGACTAGACGGACCTTAGTTGGCAAAGTAATGTCTCTGCTTTTGAATATGCTATCTAGGTTGGTCATAACTTCCAAGGAGTAAGCATTTTTTAATTTCATGG